>VMOF01000320.1:12110056-12277151 GCA_011764245.1 Trialeurodes vaporariorum | reverse complement strand
AATCGGACGGTAGCGCTCTGGTGGCAGAAATTGGCACTAAACGCTGAAGCATCACCTTAACTTATTGAATGTTCCCACAGTTTAATTCGTCCTTTTAAATGCTCTCGTGATCCCTTTTATAAAAACTAAATTCGAGACGTATCCATATACGACGTAAGTAGCATCCATTTGTCAACTTTTTGAAACGCGCTTTATAAAAGCGAGTAACGAATAACGAACGAATAAGGAGTGACGAACAGGAAGTCTTTCGCTTTTCGCTTACACGCAGAGTCATATACTGTCACCCCGCGTCACATTGCATCTCTTATTCCCATCTGCCAAAGCGATGATATAATCCAGTGGCGCATGGACAAGATATATCTCTTTTATCTCTCTCATTTTCCCTTTGAATGCGTATGTAGAAAAAAGATAGAAAGGTGGGGTTTTCATCCCTTTCTTTATCCTTGTCGAACACAAGTGCTATAATGGTGAAAAGAGAGGGATAGAGAATTTCCAAAATCCAACCAGGATCTTTTCTATCTCTCTCATTTTCCCTTTTGAATGTGTATGTAGAAAAGGGATAGGAAGGTGGAGGTTTCATACCTCTCTCTGTCCTTATCGAACGCACGTTCTTCAATGGTGGAAAAGAGAGAGATAGATTATTTCTCTCCGTTGTGCTATACCGTATGTTGCTCGCGCTCTGAAGAGTCGTGCATTTATCAGATTGCAGATTTTACCCACCCACGGAACCACCCTCATCTTTGGGGGGGGGGGGGGGGGGGGGGGTAGTGAGATAAGTGGAGTTTTCCTCATCATCCTCAAATTCCTTCTTAGAAAATTCAAAGCTGAGCCAATCAGAATGAGCACCGTATTCAGGTTTGAGTAAGGTTAACGTCTCCTCTCTACGATAATCATCTTATGTGTGAGTTCCTTTAATGCGTGTAGTTTTTATCTGGCCTGCGTTTGTCTCTGTACTTACGTTTTGTGGTTTCCATAATCGCTACGCAATCCTATTTTTTTTTTTTTGTTCTTGTTTTGTTTCTTTTTTTTATAATTATCTACTCACCATTTTCTATCATTATCATTTTCTCGTCTTTTTCAGCGAGTATGTAAGGTTGTAGAATTTAGAATTTTATTGTCAGTCGACTGGTTAGAGTTTGACTCAAGGAGACCGCATCTACAATGGTTATAGATTTATTGTGCCACTGAAAAAAAAAAAGATTACCAGAAGCATGACAGTATGTGTATCTGTATATGTAAGGAAGTACAATTACTAGAATTCTAGTGCTTGTACCATAGTTCTTGAAAATTTTTAAGAAATGCTAGTTCTATGGCCATATTCTGGTATTAACACCAGAATTTTCTGGTCAAAGTACTAGAACCTTCTTTTGTTTACACATCGTTATGCTTCTGGTAATATGACTAGAATCACTGGCGCAACCAGGATATCTTCCATCTCTCTCATTTCCCATTTGAATGTATGAGTAGGAAAAGGACAGAAGGAGGGGGTTTTATCCCCCTGTCCATCCTTGTCTAACATACGTTTCTTAATGGAGAAAAGAGGGAGATGAAGAATCTCTCGGTGCGCTACTGACTAGAATATAGTATTATGACAAGCATTAATCTACAAGCATTATTTGATTCGCTGGTCGTTTATGCACGTATGTACATCGCCACCTGCAATGTTTATATCCATATTGATAAGTATCTCAAGTTGCCTATCTTAACCAAAATTTGAGAAGTCGACAAGCATTACTTGATTTGCTAATTGTATATGTATTTAGAACGTCAAATAATTTTCCATGTCAAAATAATAGCCCGCGCTACACTGTACAGTATACACTCACAGACATATATCTTACTGCATAAACAAAACTACCATGTTTTTTTAAGGATCTTCATAACCGTGAAACCTAAAGTTTTTCTGATAATACTTGAAAAATGACTGAAGTCTAGTTTTCTGGTGTTTAGAGCTAGGATCATAAAATACTGATGAAATGCACGGAAAAAAAACTACGGTGAAAATAACCATACGGATACCTGATTTTGGCACCTGCTAGATGTTATGGTAATGTTAAACAGAAGTATACTATGTTTTGACTAGGTACTAGGTGATGTTACCTGATTGCATGTCGAATTTACTCAAAGTATCGGTAAATGTACCATACTGCTGGTCAAGTTTACCATAACATCTAGCAGGTGCCAAAATCAGGGGGGTGATCACGGAGGATCGTTATCGTTATCGTTATCGTTATCGTTATCGTTATCGTTATCGTTTTCGAGTGCAGCAGTTACTCGCGCTGTAGTAGGCTATCCTCTTATTTCTTCTTCTTCAACACTATTCTAATCGATAACGATAACGATAACGATAACGATAACGATCCTCCGTGATCACCCCCCAGGTATCCGTATGGTTATTTTCACTAATATTTTTTTACGTGTGCAAGCTTATAAAGTTAGGTGCTTTTATATGTGTTTGTTAGAAAGCATATCAAAATGCTCGCGGTTAGCTTCAAGGATACATTTGATTTTTACTTAAAATTCATAGTTCTGGAGATGCTGCTTTTGCCCGAAATACAAATATATTGTTTTAAACGGAAAATTCCGGGTTGTCTTCATATCCTAGTGCAGCTCTAAAACTGGGGCTCTTCAGAAAAATCCAAAGGTATCTTTATTCTTTTCTCCTTAAGTACTCATTTTCGTAATAAAAAACAACAAAATTCAGACCCTTGCACCATCGACGAATCAAAGATTATCGCGAGATTTTCACGAGCTAAGCTTCGCCTTGTAACTTTAAAATTTTTGTTTGAACCCAATTCCCTTAACCCCCCCCCCCCAAGGGCTGTCAGTCAGGGGCTTCTGAAAATATCAAAAATGAAAAATTTGGGGTCAGTTCCCATCTGACTTCTATGTTTCAAACCATTTGGCTCCGTAGTTATCGAGGAAATGTCCCATCCGGGTGGTCTGATACACCCTGCGGGCCGATCCTTGAAATTCACGACTTTTGGGTAGACTGGATAAGAATGGAAAACGGTGATTGGTGGAGACGAGTCACGTGGTTGCCCAGTTCTAATCAAAATACGGAATGGATTACACTGAAAAAAATAACTGCTAGATCTAAACCCGCTCAGAGTTAATTCAACTAATTCAATTAGTTAAAAGTATGGACACCACATTTAAATGTTGTTTCTACTATTCTAACTTTGCTTAAATTTACTAATTGTGAATAATTCAACTGACCTTCTCATTTCTTGAATCTGCAAAGTAATTACTTGAACTTACTAATTGACAAAAATTATCCCCCAATTATTTTTTACTAATTCATTAGTTCAAGCAACACTTGACGCATTTGAAATGACTAATTGTAAAGTGTAGTATTTACTATTTGTAATTAGTTGAAAAAACCAATGTCTCGGAGCTGATTTTACTCATTGGTTTACATAAAAGAACATTTTGAAATGCTTGATTTTACTAATTCACTAAAATTCCGTAATAAATAGCGCACTCTGGTTGAGAAATTGTGTACTAATCTCACTTGTTGTTATTGTTGCTGTGGAATAGTTATTAGACATGTAATTACACAATTCATCGACATACAGAGGATACACACTGAATTTACATACACAGACATATAGACATATATTAATTGCAGTTACAAATTTTACCTGAAGGTGGAGAGGTTTGAACCCGGGCCGCATCGGTGACAGACAAGTGTCCTATCCATTGAGCTAGAATTGCTCGCGAAAAGTCACGACGAATATTTCCTATTTATTATAGTTTAATGATATCCAACTCCTCAAATGCTAGAAGTTACTAATTGGAAAAGTTGTGTTTATCATTTTCATACTCCATTCAACTCATGCAATTGCTTGATTTTACTAATTCTTCGCAGTTCATCTTACTTTTTCTGATGGTTGGTTTCACAATTTCAATGCTAGAAGTTACTAATTGGATAAGTTGTGTTTATCATTTTCAAACTCCATTCAACTCATGCAATTGTTTGAATTTACTAATTCTTCGCAGTTCATCTTACTTTTTCTGATGGTCGGTTTCACAATTTCAATGCTAGAAGTTACTAATTGGAAATGTTGTGTTTATCATTTTCATACTCCATTCAACTCATGCATTTCTTTGATTTTACTAATTCTTCGAAGTTCATCTTACTATTTCCAGGGGCGCAATTTCAGACTTACCTGGGGGGGGGGGGGGGGCAAGGCCCTCCAAAAATTTGGATGGCCCTTTTTTTTTTTTTTTTTTTTTTTTTTTTTTTTTTTTTTTTTTAGTCGTGCATCTCTCTATCTTTCTGATTTGCTTGGGGGGGGAGGGGCAGGCCCTCCAAAAATTTGGATGACCTTTTTTTTTTTTTTTTTTTTTTTTTTTTTGCCGTGCATCTTCAAAAAAATCTCTCTGACTCGATTTTTCGGCCACATTGAAAATCCTTGGGGGGGGGGGGGGTTCCCCCTGCTTTCCCCCAATTGGCGCCACTGACTATTTCTTATGAGTTATAGTAAATACTTTTTTGGGGACAACATAGAAGGTGTACATACATGGATGTTTCCCCCACCCACTGTCTAACTTTTGAACGAGTTGAGATAAAAAGTTGCGATTTAGACCTTCATCGTTTTAGATAAATTTTTTTTGGTCGGTCAACCCCCCCCCCCCCCCCCCCCCAAGAGGGCCCTCCAGGAGGGCTTTCTCAAAAATTTCAAATAACAACCTCTATTTTGTGATATCTCGTTTAAAGCATAACATTCTAAGACTGTTAGCGCAAATCGAAGGTGAATATCGCTTTTCATTTTCGATAAGTCAAAAGTCCAAGTTCAATTTCGACCCATTTTCAAATAATCAGACCGTCCATTTGAAAAGTTGGAATTTAAAAAACTAGGTGTCTAAAATACTCTAAAAAGCAAGTTCTTTTTAGAAAAACATATCATTTTGACAAAAGTTTAGTTGAATTGGGCTTTAGAGCCCCCAAAATTTTTCAAAAAAAATTTCCCCTCAAGGGGTCTTTCTCAAAAATTCCGAAGCGCGACTCCTATCGAGTTACACATTGCTCCAAAGAGCACACTAAACTAACAATTTTGGCGCAAACTGCAGGTAAATATCGCTTTTTTTTTGATACATCGAAATTTGAAAACGGGTGAAAATCCAACTTTGATATTCGCTATATCGAAAACTAAGAATTATATTAACCTGTGGTTTGCGCTAAAATTCTCTGTTTAGTGTGCCCTTGTGAGCAATATATCACTCAATAGGGGTCATGCTTCGGAATTTTGGGAGATTGACCCCTCGAGGGGCAATTTTTTTATAACTTTTGGGGGGCTCTAAAACCAAATTTTGTCTAAATTTATGTAAAAATGGTAAATTATCTAAAAATTACTTGCTTTGTAGATGAACCCCTAGCTTTTCAAATGTCGACTTTCCAAATGGGAGATCTAGTTATTGGAAAATGGATCGAAATCGAACTTTGACTTTCGATTTATCTAAAATGAAAAACGATAATCACCTTCGATTTCCTCAAACAGTCTTAGAATGTTATGGCTTTTTGAACGAGATATCACAGGAAAGGGGTTGCTATTTGAAATTTTTGAGATAGCCCCCAGGGGGGCCCGTAGGGGGGAGGGGGTAACCTCCCCCCCCCCCAAGTTAATCTAAAACAATGAGGAATGGTCTTAACCGCAACTCTGGGATGCGGAAGGGTAAATTTAACTCAATATTAGTAGACTCACATATTTGAATTGCGGAGGTTAAATAAATGAATTGCTGGATTCAAACATTACAGTTAGTAGCTGGTGGCATGCAAAATGGACAACTTGACATTTTACGGCGCTTCATGCGAAAGGCTAAATTTAACTCAATATTAGTAGACTCACATGTTTGAGTTGTTTAACTTAAATAAATGAAATGCTGGATTTAAACATTCCAATTAGTAACTGATGTCGTGCAAATTGCATAATTCGACCTTTAACGGCGCTTCATGCGAAAGGCTAAATTTAACTCAATATTAGTAGACTCACATGTTTGAGTTGTTTAACTTAAATAAATGAAATGATGGATTCAAACATTTCAATTAGTAACTGATGTCGTGCAAATTGCATAACTCGACCTTTTACGGCGCTTCTTACTAAATAGTAAATCAAACTATTTGAAATTCTTAATGCAACTAATTATTTTCTCGAAACAACATTACAATTAGTAAAAATAAGAATATAGACGGTTAGTTGATATAACTCATTTCTGGATACTTCAAAGAACCCAATAATATTGGTTAATTTAACACGCCCCTGCTTTGAAATTACTAATTCCAACTTACTAATTGCAATTAGTTGGTTTTAGCAGAGGTTTTTTTTTCAGTGTAGATAATTTGTCGGGCAGTCTTGGAGTACCCGACTAACTGGAGTATAACTTATCTAATCCATTCCGTATTTTGATTAGACTGGGCAACCACGTGACTCGTCTCCACCAATCACCGTTTTCCATTCCTATCCAGTCTACCCAAAAGTCGTGAATTTCAAGGATCGGCCCGCTGTACAGTATTTCCATCAAGGAACTCAAAGCGACCACTGCCGCAGTTAAGCGAGTGAGTGTGACTGATCTGTAAAACGGACCTCCCAACCGAAGGAGTATAAAGAGCGGCCGAACCGGAACTTTGAAGGCGAAACTTAGCACGTGAAAATCTCGTGACAATCTTTAATTTGTCGATATCACTGAAAAAAAAAATAAACTAAATTTAACTAATTTCTACTTAAAAGTATGGACACCACTTAAAACTGTTAGCTTGACTATTTCAATTAGTAAAATTAACTCCGTGCCGTGTTAATTGACACGGCACGGAGTTGAAATTACTAATTCAAATAGTCACACTAATAGTTTTAAGTGGTGTCCATACTTTTAAGTAGAAATTAGTTAAATTTAGCTTATTATTTTTTCAGAGTAGTAACTAACTCATTCATTTTATTCAAAAAGCAGACCCTTGCTACTGACCTATTTTGTTTGTCAGTCAAAATGAAGTAGATAACATTTTAAAGCTATATTGATATTTACACTAGCGAGGTGGTTCCGTCTATATTGTGGTATATCGGTGAGAATAGAGTAAAGAGTACTGCGAGCAGTAGCGTACGCAGGAATATGTCTCTCTTTCTCTTCTCTCGTATGAATGTATGTGCTGGAAAAGGAAAGAAATATGGGCTGAAGTCACATTTTAGCCCCTGTTCTTGTCCTCTTCTTACACACGTGCTCTATTGGGACAAGAGAGAGAAAGACAAATTCCTGCGTACGCTACTGACTGCGAGATGGTCAAAATGGAAGTGATTAGCTGAAGAAATGAGTGGATGTTGAAAGTTGTTGATTTGCTCATCATTAGTGTTGCGGAATTTTACGTTAGAATCAAAATGCCATATTCCCAGAGCTGCCGTTTTGCTTACGATTAATAGCATTTTTCAATTCACCGATGATTCCACCGGTTGCAGAAAGATTACACAGTTCAGTTCAGTGTATGACTGTAATGCACGAAAATACTCTGATCTGTAATATTTTCTCAATCGGAGGAAACTCCGTTAATTAATTAAAATATCCACAAGTTTTTTCAAAGTCATCACCGACTCTACCGGTTGAGAAAGGATTAGGTACAGATTAGAGTATTTTCCTGCGAAATAACAGTCATACACTGAACTGACTAGTGTAATCTTTTCTCAACCGGTGGAATCATCGGTAAATTGAAAACAGGGGCGTCATTTCAAGTTCGGCTTGGGGGGGGGGCAAAAAATTTGATGATTTTTTTTTTTTTTTTGCTCATCAATATAATTTTGGAGCCTTAGAGTCGGCTTGGGGGGGGGGACATTTGATGACTTTTTTTTTTTTTTTTGCTCGTCAATAAAATTTTAGAGCCATAGAGCCGGCTTGGAGGGGGCAAAAATCCGTTTTTGAGCCTGACTTCAAATCCTTGGGGGGGGGGGGGGGCAATCGCCCACCCTCCCCCCCCCCCCAATGGACGTGCCTGATTGAAAAATGTCATTCAGTATACGCAAAACGGCAGCTCTGCATGTTCCTGTGGTAAAAGTACACACACACACACCGCAGACCCATTGACGATTCCACCGATCAGCCATTAACAAACAGACCTTTACTCACGATTGTTTATATGAATGGAATAGTGGTGTTGACTTTTAGTCGTCGGAAATGTAAATGATTACTCTTTTCATAGCGAGTCGCGAGTCTACCTACACCAGCGCAGGGTAGTCACGGCGCGTGGCGTAGCCTTGCCGGGTGCGCGTCGCGTCGGCGTCGGTTGGAGTAATCTTCTCCGAACAGGTCGTTGAATCATAATAGTAATAATCAACATCACTATCATCGCCTATACACTCTCGTAGCTGCGAATATTTTCCCTTCCATTCACTCCTACGAACCGCCGCGCCGCGCCGCGCCAAACCCTTCGCGTTACAACATCGTGGATTCGCGGGTCGAAATGAACGAATACCCAGAGTCATTTCGCGCTGCCGTTGTGATGATGAAGACAAGAAAAAGAGATAAAATTTCATTAAATATTCAACTGAATAACAGCTTCCGTTTTTCCATGGGGAAGCCCTTCGTGTTTATACTGAGTTGGTATCTCGTTCTGCGTATAGAGTGTCCGCAAAGTATTGTCGTACACAAAAAGAATGTCAGAAGAAGCTTATATGTATGTACACCCCCCCCCCCTGGGGTGATTCTTATTTTTCAAAACTGAGTATTTTTTGTGCGAACGGTGGATTTTTTGTTCTTTGTGGTCTAAAAAATTGACCCATAACAAGCATTTTGAAAAAAATTGACCCTAAATGGCCCCTCATCGGCAAAAAGGGCGTAAGTACCAAATATGAATTTGTGGGTGTTTTAATAGTCAATTATGGTGTTAAATAGCCATAGTTGGCCCGAAAGAGCTGAAATTTTCATTATTTTTAGCTTATCTGCAGTCCTAATGCCACAAGAGTCCATTTTAAGTTATGCGTAAAATGCTCTCGCCGCGCTTTAGTCCAGGCAATGGGTGATTATTGGAAGAACAAATTCCCATCAAAGGTTTTTTGGGCTTAATCGCTTCGCCTTGGTGTCAGTAATGACCACCTAAAAGTCCCCATGCCTAGGTTCTGTGCTAAATTCAGGGAGGGGGGGAAAGGGCCCCAAAATCAATTATTTCGATATATATCGACAACGATGCAAGATATCAAAAAAATTGATTATGTTTTTTGTTTCTGAGGTAATTTCCAACAAGAAAGGTCCTTTGTGTTTTTACGCTCTGACGACGTCGAAGCTCTCAAAAACACGATTTAAGTTTTCGGCGATTTTCAGGAAAATGGATACACCCTTTGGGGCTAAAAATGGCTATTTAACACCATAATTGACTATTAAAACACCCAAAAATTCATATTTGGTACTTACGCCTTTTTTGCCGATGAGGGGCCACTTAGGGTCAATTTTTTTTCAAAATGCTTGTTATGGGTCAATTTTTTAGACCACAAAGAACAAAAAATCCACCGTTCGCACAAAAATACTCATTTTTGAAAAATAAGAATCAAGAATCACCCTAACCCCCCCCCCCCCCGCAATGTGTACGTTAATGAATGCGGCAGTCGCAAGAGTCTAAAATGTTGTGGGTTTTTTATAATGAAAATGAAAGTATATGATGAGATGAGAACAAATTTAATATGTGAAATATGCCTTTGGTTTCTAACTAATTAAGTCCCATTGTTCCGGAGATGATTTTTTTGCCCAAAATCAGTAGCGCACCGAGAGTTTCTTCATCTCTCTCTTTTCTCCATTAAGAAACGTATGTTAGACAAGGATGGACATCGGGATAAAACCCCCTCTTTCTGTCCTTTTCCTACTCATACATTCAAATGGGAAATGAGAGAGATGGAAGATATCCTGGTTGCGCCAGTGCCTAAAATACAGGGTGTACCAGACCACCCGGATAGGTACTTTTTCTCGAAAACGGCTGGGCGTAGAGAGCTGAAACAAAAAAGTCAGATAGGGAATTGACCCCAAAGAATTCAATGAAAATATTTTCAAAGCCCCCCGAGGCTCCCCTGGGGGGTTTTGAGGGGGTTCAAAACACATTTTTCCATTTTCGGCGGGAAAAAGCCTATAAAAGGTACAAAAATAAGTTCAGATCCTAAAAGAACAACTCATTTTCGACATTTTTGTTCCTGTAAATTTTTCCAGAAAACCCCAATTTTTGGGGTTATGGGCCCTATTGGGGGGAAATTTTCATTCGGCCACTGTGACCACACTATTCAATATTTTTACAAAAACTAAAAACCATCTAAAAGAAGCGATCAAGACCTTTCGATTGATGTGCCACATAATACCTAGAAGTGAAAAAATAAGGCCCCCCACTTAGATTCCAAAATTTGGGGGTCTTTGGGCCCCCCACGTAAAAAAGTCAAATAGCAAGGTATGGCTTGTGATACATCGATCAAAAGCCCTTGAAGAGTAGAATAAGATGGCGCAATCCAAAATCCTCTACAATCATTACTTTCAAAATGGCGGCCATTTGAAAATTATGGGTGTTCAAAGGTAAGTCCTGGGAAAAGAGTCCAAGGTTGAACGATACATAAATTGAAAGGCCTTAAAAAAAGCAAACGAATGGCGCAAACCGCAAATCAATCCGCCTCTTCAATCAAAAGTTATGGCCGATTGAAACTTAAAGGGCTCAATAAGGCCTATTTAAGGCTGCTTAAATTTCAATCGGCCATAACTTTTGATTGAAGAGGCGGATTGATTTGCGGTTTGCGCCATTCGTTTGCTTTTTTTAAGGCCTTTCAATTTATGTATCGTTCAACCTTGGACTCTTTTCCCAGGACTTACCTTTGAACACCCATAATTTTCAAATGGCCGCCATTTTGAAAGTAATGATTGTAGAGGATTTTGGATTGCGCCATCTTATTCTACTCTTCGAGGGCTTTTGATCGATGTATCACAAGCCATACCTTGCTATTTGACTTTTTTTACGTGGGGGGCCCAAAGACCCCCAAATTTTGGAATCTAAGTGGGGGGCCTTATTTTTTCACTTCTAGGTATTATGTGGCACATCAATCGAAAGGTCTTGATTGCTTCTTTTAGATGGTTTTTAGTTTTTGTAAAAATATTGAATAGTGTGGTCACAGTGGCCGAATGAAAATTTCCCCCCAATAGGGCCCATAACCCCAAAAATTGGGGTTTTCTGGAAAAATTTACAGGAACAAAAATGTCGACAATGAGTTGTTCTTTTAGGATCTGAACTTATTTTTGTACCTTTTATAGGCTTTTCCCCGCCGAAAATGGAAAAATGTGTTTTGAACCCCCTCAAAACCCCCCAGGGGAGCCTCGGGGGGCTTTGAAAATATTTTCATTGAATTCTTTGGGGTCAATTCCATATCTGACTTCTTTGTTTCAGCTCTCTACGCCCAGCCGTTTTCGAGAAAAAGTACCTATCCGGGTGGTCTGGTACACCCTGTATATTGTTTCAAAAGGGAATCCCGCGTAGTGACGTCACTACACGCACGATTTTTTTACAACTTCACACGTGTGTATCTCCAAAATCGGGACACCTGTGTAAAAACCAAAGGCACCATTATTATCAGCTCATCAAGCACTGCCATTTTCTTTAAAAAAAAAAAAAAAAAAAAAAAAAAAAAAAAAAAAAAAAATACAACATTTCAGACCCTTGCAACTGCCTCCATCTAAGTCTATACATACTAGGGGGCCGATCATCATAAGGGGTGGTAGTCCCGGGCCAAGTAAAAAAAAAAAAATGAAAGAAAAAAAAGTAAGAACACAGAACAGAACACAGATGCCAAGAGACGCGGTCGGGGCACCGACACTTATATACACGCAACGGAGCAAATTTCGCGATTTCGGCGTTTTGGGACCGTTAATCATCGATTCCAGTTAAACCGCTAATCAAAACCCCATATCACCCCATATCGATCGATTTGTCACGCGCTCGAGATGATGATTCTAAAATTTCAAATCAATTGTACAATTTATAAGAAAGATATTAAGAAAAAACAGCTAATTTATTTACTTCATCGTTAAACCGATCGTGAATACCGTCAATGAGTGACTCGATTCCCTGGTAAAAATGACGACTATACGACTATTCCAAAAACGACTATAAACATAGTTGCCGACTATAATCTATAGTTGGCCAACTATGGATTATAACTATGTTTATAGTCGTTTTTGGAACGGTTATAGTCGTCATTTTTACCAGGGTTGGTCGGAAGTAGTAAAACTTGACTGTTGCCATCATTAAATTACTAGTTATTTAAGTAAAAGCTACATGCATGAACAGCCTTTAAAAAACGAGCACTTTAACGATGGTCACCATAGCAGCAGCTAAGTTTTACAGTTTTCGACCAATAGCATCATTCATGAACGGTCTGAACGATCGCCTTTTCGATGAAGTAAATGATCGGCCCACTGGTTAGTTCAAAAGAACGACGCGACGCGCCACTCTTCCGTTCATGTAGGGAAGGTAGTTAACTGTTCGTACTCGGGGGAGTTGGAATTGCCTGTATGATGAATTGAAGGCGCCCAGTGAAGGCTTATCTTGTAATTGTCTACATCCAGAATACTGTTTATTCTCTACTGTTTATACTCTATATTACTGAGCCTTGAGGCTCTTGCAATCTTTTGCTACATGGGATTGAAGAGTTGATTCTTGCACAAAAACCTGTAAAAATGACAATGAGTACGCTAAAAAACCACAAAATTCACTCTCAGAACCGGGCTTAATGGCGGAGAGACGCAGGTATCCTAGGAGATTCCTGTCTAAATTGAGATGTATCTCAGTGTTTCCGTAGAGAAAGTGGCATAATAGACAGGAACATCCCATGATACCTGCATGTGACCGCCTTATTACGAACTTGCCGTTATAGCAGTTACGTGAGTTTATTACTGAATTTTACCCTTTCTTAGGGTGATTTTCGTGATTTTCGCTGGTTTTAACATTAGATTTAACTATTTATTTGCTCACAGCAAAAGTTTGCAAGAGCCCCATTCAAAGGGATTTCTGGTACTATGACTAGAGTCTGGTAAGAGCACCAGAATTTTCTGTTTCAGAACCTGTGGTTCGCTTCTAGAATAATATTACTGGAACTAAGGAATTATTATTATTATTTTTTTTTCAGTATACGCTCACGCTCACGCGCTCTCATCCCAAGCCGGGTGCTGGACACAGTGTTGTCACTGGCGGATCCAGAAATCTGTCCTTCTCTCTCTTTTCCCCCCATTAGAATGCGTGTAAAAGAGAAAGATATGGATCAGAGGCAGTCCCCCTCTTCTATCCTTTTCTAACGCATGCGTTTCTAATGGGGAAAGAGAGAGAAGGACAATATCTTGGATCCGCTAGTGAGTGTTGTCAGATGTACGGTTTTTTCCCCCATAAGACTTAATGTAAAATAAACGGCTTTTAACCTCAAATCTGGCAACATTGGCGATGGGTGTGCGCAATCGGTGGGTAAAGGAATATGTCTTTCTCTCTCTCTCTGCTTCCATTTGATTGCGTGCATTAGAAAAAGACGGAGATAGGGGCTGAAGTCACTGATGGCACCCTTTGCTATCTTTTTCTTACCCACGCGTTCAAATGGAAGGAGAGAGAGAAAGACACATTCATGTTTCAACCCATGGTGTGTGACGCGCACGGATAGAGCTCGTTTCAAAATTGTAGGCGCACCTACACCGTAATCTTTGGCGACTTTTCAATTTTCATTTCTTCAAAACCAAACAAAACTTGTCTTTGACTTCGAAATTTTAATTTTAACGTGTTCCTCAATGAAAAGTCAACGCTCAAATTCATTTTCATTCATTTTTATTTCGAAACAGGAGAAATAATGTTGAGAAATTCCAAAGATTACCGGTCTAGGTGCGCCTACACTTTTGAAACCACCTCTAGTTGGTGAGTTGGAAAGTATAAAAGCGAAAAGAGGAAGGGATAGAAAGGAAACAGTTAGAAAAAGGGAAGAGGAGAAAAAAATTAAAATTTAACTTCAACCTATATAGGTGAGAATGTAGAAAGCTAATCATAAATTCCATTTAAAAATTATGACTTTCGTCGTCCCAGTTATGCATAACTACTATCTTTTCCAAAATATTCATAAGTGCGAACTTATTTGAATTTTCTCTATTAAGGAAGAGGGTGAAAGAGACCCTCCTCCCACTAGTTAATAATTAATGTTAATTAACTTAACACTTAACTTTGAATAGTCTCAAGCTCTACAATGAACAAAAGAAGGTTCATATGCACGAGAAGAGCTAAATGCAGCGTTCTAGAATGGGTATATGTTGCAAACTTTTGCTACAACGATTAAGAGTGTATAATCGAATGTAAAATCGTCTGAAAAGTCCATTGGTGACATAAGAAAGTCATGAACTGCAATAATAAACTCACAAGAGGCGTTTAATGAAATCCAAGATGAAGGAGAAATATCGCGCAATTTTTATGCATGCACCATGAACATCCAAGGATAGCCAACCTCACAATGTCGATCACAACCGCAATCACAACGTAAACAAACACATAACCTCTACCTCCAGTGAAGTTGTCAAAGTTGGCCATCCTTGGATGTTCACGGTGCATGCATACAGATTGCTCGATATTTATCCGACATCTTGGATTTCATTAAACGCCTCTTGTTAGTTTATTATTGCATTTTATGACTTTCTGATGCCACCAATGGACTTTTTAGACGATTTTACATTAGATAGATTAAACACTCTTAATCGTTGTAGCAAAAGTTTGCAACACACCCATTCTAGAACGCTGCATTTAGCTCTTCTCGTGCATTTGAATCTCCTTTTGTTCATTGTAGAGCTTGAGACTATTCAAAGTTAAGTGTCAAGTTAATTAACATTAATTTAGTGGGAGGAGGTCTCTTTCACCCTCTTCCTTAATAGAGAAAATTAAAATAGGTTTGCACTTATGAATATTTTGGAAAATATAGGAATCATGCATAACACTGGGGCGACGAAAGTCATAATTTTTAAATGGAATTTATGATTAGCATTCACTTTTAATCGTTGTAGCAAAAGTTTGCAACAGAACCATTCAATGGAGCTGTTGCAAACTTTTGCTACAGGCTTATTGATAGTTGATAATGGGGTAATACCCTATAAAAATAACGATTAGCGCACTAAAAAATCACGAAATCCACTCCTAAACTCACAAAATGCTTTTAAACGCGAGACCGTAATGGCGGCCGGAGGCCGCGGTTTGCATTGGGTTTCCCTATCTTCAATCAGCGCCATCTACAGGAGGTAGTCTCGCAACACCACACAAGAAGAAGAAGAAGCACACAATTGCCATAAGAAAACCGCGGCCTCCGGCCGCCATTACGGTCTCGCGTTTAAAAGCATTTTGTGAGTTTAGGAGTGGATTTCGTGATTTTTTAGTGCGCTAATCGTTATTTTTACAGGGTATTACCCCATAATCAACTATCAATAAGCCTGTAGCAAAAGTTTGCAACAGCTCCATTATTTACTGCATCCGTGTAAAAAAGATTACATTATCTTGTGATGTAGTATATCTATATGTATATTGGAAAGTGATGCTATTCATAATCTTTTGTGCATCGAGACAATGAAGTGATGAATTCTAGAACGCTACCGAAATGTAAATTGTGGTTGAGAAAAAGCATTAAAATAAAGAAACAGGAAGTTATAGGTCGATGTTGTCCCTCCATCAACCAAAACAATGCGACAAACCTCCGAGGCATCGACCAACCAAAGAATTGAGAGAACTTGTCCGATCCCTGAGAGAAAGAAGGAGAGTCTCTACTTAAGCTAGGTACTGAAAATATATAGCTGTCACAGGCAAATCGCAATCCTAGGCAAATCGCAATCCTAGGCAAATCGCAAGCGCTTGAAATTTGCCTAGGCAGATTGTGATTTTCCTAGGCGAATTGCAAGCTGAACGAATTGCCTATGGCTCAATTTCAGGCAAATCGCAAGCCGATGAATGTACAACATGGAAATGAAGAAACTTAAAAAATGTAATAAAAATAAAAATATAAATAAATAAAAAAAATGAAAACAAAAAAAAAAAAAAAAAAAAAAAAAAAAAAAAAAAACAACAACAAAAAAAATGCCTCCCGGCAGGCCGGTAAGACGAAGTAGATTCCATGCTTGGTTAAATCATTTTTTCACAGATTTAAATATAGGTTATAATTTTCGTTGAATTTTTATTTTTTATTTTATCAGCTGCTCAAAATCCAAATATTATTGTGAAAAAGATTATATTACCAATAAAGAAATGTGTAATCTTTTCAATGCAATGAGAAATACAAGCTAGGTTTTATAAGTTTTTCACAAATTTTAATAAATAGGTTATGTTATGATTTTCTTTGAATTATTCAACTTTTATTTATTTTTTTTTATCAGCTGTTCAACATTTAAATAAAGATGCCCAAAGAAAAAGATTATAGTACCAAAACAGAAAAATGTATAATCTTTGTAACGCTAATGAGAAATAAATCTGAATAAGAGCAGCTGATGAAACAAGAAAATAAATAAATAACGTCGTACCTCGTACCTAAGCAACAGTGCACGTGTAAAACAAAGAACGAACAATTATACCAATACATTATCCTTGTCTTACACATGTAAAATCCCATAAGAAACTAAATAGCTCGTAAAACACGTAAAACACAAGGAAAATTCAAGGAATGGAGCATATGAACTAAAAACATCCTCCACGACATATACTGAAATTTATGAAACAAAAAAACAATTTCTTCATTTAAAAACACTGCCAAAAAACCCGAAAAACACATCACTATAACTCGCTTACAACGCAAAAAACGAAAAAATGGCTCGAGTAAAAAAGTTGCGTAACAAAACGACTAACATAAATGTCCCCCAAAAAAATACTCAAAACAAACACTCGCAAAAATAAACCTCAAAAACACATTTTACGACTCAAACACGGCCCATAACGCGAAAACTAACTGTCGGATTTTCACCATCGTCGAACTCATCCAAGAATTAAACCCAACGAATAGTTGAAAAAAATTTCAAAAATAAAAACCAAAAATTACGAACAGGATCGTCGGACATAAAAACGGTAAAACTGGCTGAAACATACATATAAACTATATATATATATATATATATATATATATATATATTATATATATATATATATATATATATATATATATATATATATATATATATATATATATATATATATATATATATATATATAAGTATAAAACAATTCTTAATTAGCCCACTAATATATAAAACAACTTTAAACGGGATAAAGGCTATTACCAATCAATAAGACGGGACGTTTCGGGGTATCACAACCCCATTATCAACCGCGAAAAAAAAAAAATAAATAAAATAAAAGTGAAAATAATACAAGGCACCGGTGGTCAGGCCATTGAAATCGAGACACAGAGTATACAAACCTAGACGGGAACCCGTCTGGTGGTGATGGTGATCGCTGAGGGTTCCCGTCTAGGTTTGTATACTCTGTGTCTCGATTTCAATGGCCTGACCACCGGTGCCTTGTATTATTTTCACTTTTATTTTATTGTTTTTTTTTTTTTTTGCGGTTGATAATGGGGTTGTGATACCCCGAAACGTCCCGTCTTATTGATTAATAATAGCCTTTATCCCGTTTAAAGTTGTTTTATATATATATATATATATATATATATATATATATATATATATATATATATATATATATATATATATATATATATATATATATATATATATATATATATATATATATATATATATATATATATATATATATATATATATATATATATATATGTATGTATATATATAAAATTTTCAACGAGTGGTATTTTCTCACTCAGGGGACCATGAAACGTGCTCATTTGATAAAATTTCCCGAAAAATCTAACATCACACCCTCTGCAATAAGTAGATTCTTGGAATCTACTTAAAACAATAAAAAACCCATTAAATTACATCGTGGAAATGAAGGAAATTAATTAATGAAATAAGTAAAATAAAAACCATTATTTTTGAATACTATGAGATCGTCTTAGGCCACCTTATATTAGACTAAAAATGTGGATGGAGTAAACTGTAAAAAAGAAAACAGAGAAAATTTATTACTGTTTTTGACTATATTGTCATCGACATATTTTATTGTTATACTGACTATTGAATATTGAAATTAATTGGTTAAAAGGTTTCGTAAAACAAGAAAATTATCAACGCCTGATGCAAATTCGTTGAACTGGCTGCTCTTGTAAACAAAGTTGCATTCTGATGCTACCAACAAAGTAGGGCATCGCCGTTGCACAGCGCAATGTTAGGCAGATCACACCATTATTTGGCGTATACTTTTCATAACTCATCAGATACTAAGCAATGGTCCATTGGCAGCGATCTGGCTTATCGATATAGAGAGATTCGCTGTACGAATCCTCGAACTATGCGCTTTTATTTTTAGACAATTTTTTATTCATTTTTTTTTCCAACGTCTGTGATCTATAATGAGCTTCATTTCCTTCATATTTCATATTTTTTTGTTTGTTTTGTGTTTATTTGTTTGCTTAATTTCTTGTTTAATTTTTTTTATTTTATTACATTAATTAATTTCATTCATTTCCAGGATGTAATTTAATGTTTTCTTTTATTATTATTATTTATTTATTTATTATTACTTATATTATATTTGTTAAGTTCCTTCATTTCCATGATATACATTCGTCGGCTTGCGGTTTGCCTGAAATCGAGTCAGGCAATTCGTTCGGCTTGCAATTTGCCTGGGCAAATCACAATCTGCCTTGGCAAATTGCAAGCACTTGCGATTTGCCTGGGCAAAGTTTGCGGCTTTGTTAGAACTCCTCTTTAGTGAAAAAACAGCTCTGAGGTCAAAGAAGACCTCCTCTGGCTGTGATAAGGGTTGAGGTAGGTTGAAATTATGAAAAGGCGGACAGAGAGTTTTGGAACACCCTATACTGGCTGCGGTAATTCACGCACTAGCGTGCACTGTGTTATGCTCCCGACGCCTATGCAAATATTTATATTTTGGCGCTTTGAGTGAAGAAAATGTAGAACACTGCAAAAAGACTAAAGAGATCATTTTTTTTCCCCCTCCCTATATTCCGTCCTCTTCCTTTTTTTTTCTAGCTCAGTTACTTTTTCGACGGTGGGGAACTGGTGCGTTGTTAGGTTGGATTATTATAACTAAATAAGCCCTAAAATAAAAGAAGAAGGAATCGGATATGAGACCATGTTGCCAAATAGAACTGTGTAAATAATTAATTTTTAATTATTCAGATTCATGAATTCTCAAGAGGTCGACGAACAACGCGACCACATCTCGCTGAAAAAAAGTTCTGGCAAAATGAAACTCTTGCAAACATTTGCTGCAGGCAGCGCCGGATTCAGATTTCTGCGGCAGATTTCTGGAGGCGGCAAATTTTTAACGGCTATTTTTTTTTATTATTTCTTTTTATTTTTTTTTTTTTTTTTTTTAATGAGTGCTGTCGCAAGTGCAGCTTCGAAGAGGCGCGTAGCGGGCAGGCAGGATATCAAACCTACTAAAGGTTCGGGGTGCAAATTCACGAGGGGTGCAAAAAATCAGACAGAAACTTTCTAAAATTGACTGGAAAACCCACAAGTTTAGTGATAGAATTAAAAGTTTATAGAGAAAAAGAAAGGAAACAAAACAAAACGGAGAGGAGGGGTGCAGACATATAGACGACAAAAAGTAGAAGGAAAAAAACTTGACTGCAGCTGCATTGACGCCAAGGACGCATTTTTGCATTGACGGTATCGTCGGTATCAAAAGTCCCCGAGAGCCTAAAACAAAATCATTGAGGGGTCCTACTAGAGCGGCGGTAAAAATTAAAATTGCAGGACAGTTTGGCAGAAACGTAATGAAATATACAGAGACATAGAGCATGGGCGTCATTTAGAGGGGGGCTGGGGGGCAATTGCCCCCCCAAGGATTTGAAGTCAGGCTCAAAAACTGGCTCGAATTATATTGAACAAAAAAAAAAAGGTCATCCGATTAGTCCCCCAAAAGACGGCTCTTTGGCTCTAAAATTATATTGATGCAAAAAAAGAAAAAAAGGTTATCCGATTTTTGCCCCCTCCAAGCCGAAAATTATATGATGAGGCAAAAAACAAAAGGTCATAGATTTTTTGCCCCCCCCCCCCCCAAGCCGAACTTGAAATGACGCCCCTGACATAGAGTCCCTGTATATCAAAGAGTCTCGACACGTGAAGAAGAAGTCGAAGAAAGCGACTACTCTGATTGGTTGGGTTCACCGAGGAGGCGTGTACGTCTCCTCGTAGGGGTGTTCCAACGGTTTTCTTATGGAGACTAACACAGGACGCCTCCTTGAGCTCCGTGACAGCCTAGAATCTAGCAGCCAATCAGAATCTATACCCCGTATGGCGAGACTCTTTGATTTACAAGGACTCTACAGAGACAAGGGATTGCGACCACCGACCACTACAATAATTGAACGAACAACGGAATGCAGAAAGACAATTACAGAGGCATCGTTTTCCACCTCCACTTAATTCAATAAAATCAAAGTTGGGCCCAGTTTTCAAAAGCATAGCTGACCTACTCGCCTACTATAAATAGCTCTAGTGTGAGCCATTGTCAGTTGTTCGCTAACTGTGAAATAAAATTAATTTGGCTGTGTGTAATGAAGAGGCACCGTATATTACGCAGGTTTTGTAGCTACAATATTATAACCTCAATATCTCGAATAGAGTCAATTCCAGATTGTATAATTGAAGCATAAAATTGGACGTAGCATTCCATGTACAATCCATTACAATGCGAAGGCGATAGGAGTTCAATTTTGATTTTACCCCTCAACTTACACAACATCAAAGGTAATAACTGATCAATATCCGAATCGTCTCTGAAATATTTATCAATTATTATTTAGTACTCTGAGTAATTTTATAATTTATGTTATCGTAGTGCTGTGGTTTTGATTTTATTCATGTGATTTGATTTGTTTCTGAGGAATAGAGCAGCAAGGGTCCCAGGTACATCTATAGAAGTTTGAACTTATGTTTAAAAGCTATTGCATAGTACCTAGTTAAAAAATCATAATTTTTTTCAGCCATTTTAAAGTAAAATTCGTGTTTTTAAGTAACACTATGAAATTTACTTAAAAACAAATAACATGGCAGAAACAGCACTAAGTTTATTGATAGAACTGGAAAAAAAACTTTTAGACAGCAAAAAAAAAAAAAAAACTACTTAATTTTTATTTTTAAATACCTATAAATAGATCCTCAAAATCCTCTGTTCAACTTTGAATTTTTTATTCTTAAACTTCAGAGTTATAAGCAAAATTTAGATCCAAACAATTTTTTTTTTTTTTATTAAAAAAAAAACCTATTTTAAAAAATATAGAACAACCATAAAATCTGCTATATTTTCGGGAGGATTTCGAGATCCTCGACAACTTTTGAAGAGTTTAAATATATTTCTTTTTCTAACTACTAAAAAATAGCATTTTTATAGAAGTTCAAATTTCTATAAATGCTACCTGGGTAGCCGGTAGAATTCCCATTTCCCAAGATGGGGAGGGAGAGAGAGAGAGAGAGAGAGAGAGAGAGAGAGAGAGAGAGAGAGAAGAGAGAGAGAGAGAGAGAGAGAGAGAGAGAGAGAACGCCTCGCGAGCATATAGCTTAATAATGAGATAGATCTAAAAATAAAATAAGAACATCACGTGACCGATCCATTTTCATTTTTCAATTATTTTAAATTTGCGTTCAACAAAATTATTAATTGATACGCATAGATTTATAGTTGGTTTGTTAAACTTGTTCAATGCGTCGGTGCTTTCAGAGTAACGAGAATATTTTGCTTGGAGTTCATAAACAATTTAAGCAAATGGACGGTGAAATAAATCTTGTTGCTCGACTCCTCAAGCAATTATCGAAACGGTTAATCGATTCGAATGAGCATGCATCACATTGAACAGCGTAAGATAAAACAATATATATCGATCATACCGTGTCAGAGCCGAACAATTTAGCCTTCGGTTCAGGTGCTCTACGTACTTGCAATAGCTTCACGGACTAATCCAAAGAACGACCGACTCTGCAATGTTGTCAAATTGCAGTCTCGGGATTCCCTTTTTTAAAGATGAGGGGGGGGAGGGCTTGGAGGCAAGATATTGGAAAATTTGGAACAGAAATAGGAGTTAATGCACGCTTCACGAGGTGATCATTGCAATGATTTCATTTGACCGACACTCTATCTTTTGGGTATCCAGTGAACCGACTTCCTTAGCGTCGTGTATGTTTGAGTGGCCTACTTTTTTCAACGTAGGGAAATTTTGAACGGAATGGACCAACGAGCTTTACCTTTTATCTAGAGTGGCGGTTTAATGGGTAACCACCATGGGGGATTTTTAGGTTAGGTTTAAGGGAGTAATTTGTCCATTTGTTTCAAGTAGGCCTCTTTAACGACATAACTGTCCGCGAAAGCACCAAACATCAGTGTTTTTTTAACTAAATTTCAATGTATTTCAATGAATTTTCTTGTTACATACATTAATAGTGTGCTAATCAATTGTATTTGGGACGCTGATTTCAAAAATGATATCATTTTCTACTTAACTCGTCCCGATTTTACGCATAATCTACTTTTAAAAAATGTCCGTGATAAAGTTTAAATTGTGGAAAATCTAGAATATTTCGATCAAAACTAAAGCCAAATTCGAACTCGGCAGGTCAATTTACATCGAAGTCGTTGAAGTTCACGCAAATTCAGGTCCAATTAAAGGAAAAAAAGGTCATGCGTGTGTCTTGGGTCCCTTGTTTTGTATTCATTGGTGGCGGACACCTATGTCGTTAAAGCGTATAAATCATTTGTTTCCGTGTATTCTGGTGCGGCGCGACAGTGGATCGGAACCAAGGTTATAGATTAAAGAGGTATGCTCATCTGACTTCGCGCCTCAAATTCAGTGGCGCGCAGTTCAAAATCACTGCAGGCAAAATGGCCGTCAAAAGCCGAAAACGTTTACTCTTTGCAGAAAACATTGGGTTGTTTTCTGCTTTCCTGCGCAGAGGGCAGCCCAATGTTTTCTGCAAAGAGTATACGTTTTCTGCTTTTGTCGGCCATCTTGCCTGCAGTGATTTTGAACTGCGCGCCACTGAATTTGAGGCGCGGAGTCAGATGAGCATACCTCTTTAACCTATAACCTTGGATTGGAACATGTTTTGATCCACTGTGCGTCGCACCGCACCAAAATACATGGAAACAAATGGACAAATTACTCGCTTGAACCTGACCTAAAAATCCCCCATGGTGGTTACGCAGGTTACCCATTGTAAAGTTTAGTGGCTAAGCCTAGGGTTTAAAAGGGCTCTCAGATATTCGGAGTGACGCTAGGGTCTCGCGAGACTATCATCATTGAGCAAATTATAATCATACTCAGTAGCGTGGCGTGCAGTTTGGCAACACAGCAGGCTATCCATTTAGACTCATATAAAAGGTCGAATTCAGGGGGTGCACAGTGCACAAGGAAAATTCGATACATATAATGAGTTTAAATGGAGGAGTAGCATTGTTGCCAGACGGCACGCGACGCCACTGATCATACTGTTTGAAATAACTGAAATTACAGTGGGAAGAGATGCTTGAGCTACGAGAGCCTTAATAGCGAGAAGTGAGCTTATAGAGCCTGTGAACGTGAAAGATGAGCTATTATAGCTTTCAGAGGGAGAAGTGAGCTATTATAGCCTTAAGAGCGAGAAGTGAGCTAATATAGCCTTACGATTTAGAAGTGAGCCTTCATAGCCTTTGAGCGAGTAGTAAGAGATAGTAGCTATAATCCAGCGTACAAGTGGAGAAAGGTATATAAGAGAGCGCAGCTTTAGTCTAGCGTGCAAGTGGAGGTTAGAAAGGAAAGCGCAGTTTTAGTCCAGCGTGCAAATGGAGAAAGGTTGAGAGGAGTCGAGTCATGGTCGAGTCCTACTAGATGACTGACGTTTCACTGGCTGTGGGGTTCTATTTATACTAAGGTTGGTGAGGGTGTTATGTAATTATAAAAGTAAACAAACAACTTATGTAACTGGTTTGAGCTGTTATATAATCAGTGGAGTTTTCCACAGGTTACATGACAGCCTCTCTGATGAAAGAGTAAACAAACTAAACTGTATTGAACACCCATTAAACCGGCACTCGAGATAAATAGCTCATTGGAATGGACCAGTGGTGCCTGATGTATACGGAGGAGGCTTTATGCAGTGTTGCCATTTTTAGGGTAGCTATCCGATTTTTCCTATTCGACTCAATGTTTGGTAATAACTTCCTAGGAGCATCTGGCAACTTTGCCTTAAGGCCTCCCATCAGTGGCGTAACTAGGCATGCATGCGCCCCCACGCAAAGAAAAGAGTTGCCCCCCCCCCAATCACCTTCCCTCCCTACCCCTCTCTTCCCCACCCCACTCTTTTTACCGGCCTATGACCCCGGGGTCTCATAGAACACATACTCCAACGAATGAAAAGTTATGAATCAATTTATTTATTTTTTTGTCAATTTTAAATCAAAAATCGCCTACATGTTCTTTCAAAACTTTTTCGTGCCTTAATTGTTGCGAATTCGTCAATAAGTCTTCCAAAATCCATCTCTTTCTATCAATTCTCTCTCTATCATCTTCGTCCCTGTTTTCCTACTTTTTGTTCTTCTCTCTTTCCTTCTTTCCTTCTTCTCTTCTTTTCCTTCCTTCTTTTCTTTTTCTTCCTTCGCCCTGTATTTTCCTCCTCTCTCTTTGCGCCCACCAACGCATTGCGCCCCCCCGCAATTGCGGGGGCTGAGGGGGCTATTGTTACGCCACTGCCTCCCATATTTCCCATAAGACGCAATGTAAAATACGCAAGAATACTTTTAAAACCTGAAATCTGGCAACACGAGATTAGACAGGCGGACGGTGCGGTGGATAGTCGAGCGATAGGATGTGTCAGTGGTAATACGCAGGAATCGGACGGGAGTTATTGTCGATGGTGGATGGTCGATGCAATATGCCGGTACTCGTCAGTCGACAGCCGCGCATCGCATCAACCAACAGTGAATCCGAAACGTGACATTTTCCGGACACAATTTCCCGAATAATGGGTCTGTTGCATACTTTTGCTACAGCAATTTAGAACCTTGATTCTTGTGTAAAATTCGGCGAAAATAACGATGCGCCCATTAAAAACGTTCAAAATCCACTCATTAACTCAGGAAATCACTTCAATTTCAAACAGCCCGCGCTACACTAGACACTATTGCACCGGTATACTACCTACTACACAAACGGAACCACCGTGCATAAGTAAACAACATCGTAACTACAAAATGATGGAATTTCTTTTTTAATACGTGAAATATAAGCTGCATTTGCTGTCTGGTCTTTTCGGTTTATCAAAGATTACAAAATAATACAAGAAATGTACGCATCTAAACGAAAAATTCCAATGTTTGTAAGTTCTGTTGATGTTTACATAAACGAGATGGTTCCATCTATGTAGTTATAAGTCGGTGATATAGTGTCTAGTGTAGCGCGGGTTGTTTGAAATGAAAGGTATTTTCCGAGTTAATGAGTGGCTTTTGAAAGTTTTTAATGTTCGCATCGTTCTTTTCGCCGAATTTTACGTTAGAAACAATGAGTTATATTGATGTAGCAAAAGTACGCAACAGACCCATTATCAAGTTATTGAACAATATAAATATAAAGATACCTCGTGAATGTGTCAAAACATTCATTTTTGCTTCGTTGGGGTAATTTTTCAGCGTTTAGTGCCGATTTCTGCCGCCAGAGTGCTACCGATCGATTTATGTCACATTACAGGCTGAAAGTAATTATTATTAGGTCAGTTACTAGATAATCATATGTCACAAAAAAATCCAAAACCCTCTGGGTTTAAAAAAAAAAGCCGGTCTAGTTTAAAAGAACTTTTTCTTAGGGATTGAAAAAAAAAAAAACTAAAAAACAAAAATCTGCTCCTAAATCTGATTAAAAAAAAAAAAAAAAAAAAAAAAAAAAAAAAAAAAAAAATGCTAATGATATATGCTGCGATCAAGTCTCAGGTTCTGTTTCATCTTTCTTCAATATTTCTTGTGACCACAGGTGTCATTTTGGGCTTTACATTGCGTTTTACCGTCCAAACATTGAAGATCGGTCGTGTGTGTGTGTGTGGGGGGGGGGAGGGGGTCTGCCAATATTAATCGCTGAAATACGTTTGATATCCGATGCGATCAAGTCCCAAGTGCACTCTCTTCCTACCACTTTAATCTAAGGTGCCCTTTAATAATGGGGGAAAAAAAACTTGAGCCGGCAATTTTTTTGCTCCTATTTCTTTGCTGATACCAGCGCTGATCTACGGAGGAATGTTAAACTGCGTTTTCCCGATGCAAATTAATTAATTAAGTAAAAGTGGATTCAAGTGAATGCTAAGTATGATCGTTGACCATATAACATTTTTCTGTTCACGAGAGAAGTAGGACCATTTAGGGTATCAAAATGTTCATTTGTGCCTATTTTGGTTCAAGGTGCTCTTAATTAAGTTTATTACAAGAATTTATGGTACTCAAGGATATTCATTGTACCATTTGAGTCATAACCGTGATGTTTAAATGGTTCATAACCAGTACTCCAGTAAGCGTCACTCCGATATAGCCATACATCCATACTACATGGAGAATTGGTTGTGGACCAGTATGGACCATCATACTGGGGATAGCATATCCTCTGTTCATCAACGGTTTCGTATAGGTAGGCCATCTTCCACTCGTTTTCTTTAAAGCCATAATATGTTACAGTTATTACAAATTGTTCAGTAGACTGGTAAAATCTTTGTCCACCTTTTCATTTAATGAATCACGGGTCGACGATACGATGTGAAATTGAAACGGGATAGACGAAGGAAGCAAAAAAATTGCCGGCTCAAGTTTTTTTTCCCCCATTATTAAAGGGCACCTTAGATTAAAGTGGTAGGAAGAGAGTGCACTTGGGACTTGATCGCATCGGATATCAAACGTATTTCAGCGATTAATATTGGCAGACCCCCTCCCCCCCCACACACACACACACGACCGATCTTCAATGTTTGGACGGTAAAACGCAATGTAAAGCCCAAAATGACACCTGTGGTCACAAGAAATATTGAAGAAAGATGAAACAGAACCTGAGACTTGATCGCAGCATATATCATTAGCATTTTTTTTTTTTTTTTTTTTTTTTTTTTTTTTTTTTAATCAGATTTAGGAGCAGATTTTTGTTTTTTAGTTTTTTTTTTTTTTTTTTTTTTTTTTTTTTTTTTTTTTTTTCAATCCCTAAGAAAAAGTTCTTTTAAACTAGACCGGCTTTTTTTTTTAAACCCAGAGGGTTTTGGATTTTTTTGTGACATATCAAGCTGATTTTGTAGTCAAAGGTTTTGTTTTGTTTTGTTTTTTTTTTCATGGCATTCTTTGAGCAACAACAGAGTCAGAGGCGGCGCGTGCAACTTGGCATCGATGCCCCCCGATTTGGGGCCAAGGCCCCCCTGGGATGGACCTTTTCGGTCCGAGACTCCTCAGGCCACTTGAAGACCTTCATCAAAATAAAAAAAATCATATCCAACTTCTCATGGCGCATGCTAAGTCCATAGAAGTCGACATTAGCGGATTTCAGTGAAACCAGTGCTTATTCACGTTCGATCTGGCAAGACCGCGCGCCTTTGAAAAATCGATATCTCGAAGTAGAATCGCTGGATTGCACTGCGGTTTGAGGCGGTAGCTATAGCTTTTTGGTACTTACTAAAACAATTACAGATCCACCCAAGTTGATTAATAGATCCTATGGGACCTCTAACGGCCACAGTTTGGGACTGTCGATGATCGCTATTTGGCCGCCATGTTGGATTTGAAAATTATTAAAATTGGACCTCAGATTTGGTTTTCTCGACCGCGAAAACCCCTGGAAACTAATTTTCACTTAAATCCGTTGATAAACAGGATGGTTATTGAGACTGCCAATAAAGCACTATTCTGCCGCCATCTTGGATTTGAAAATGAGTTAAAACAGCTCTCAGATTCGGTTTTCTCGACCGCGAAAATCCCCGGACCCAAAATTTCAGTCAAATCCGTTGATAAACAGGATGCTTATTGAGATTGCCAATAAATTGCTATTTGGCCGCCATCTTGGATTTGATAATTAGGTAAAACGGACCTCAGATTTGGTTTTCTCGACCGCGAAAACCACCGGGACTAAAATTTCAGTCAAATCCGTTGATAAATAGGATGGTTTTTGAGATTGCCAATATTCGCTATTTGGCCGCCATCTTGGATTTGAAAATGTTTAAAACGGACCTCAGATTCGGTTTTCTCGACCGCGAAAACCCCCGGACCCAAAATTTCAGTCAAATCCGTTGATAAACAGGATGGTTATTAGACTGCCGTTGGTCGCTATTTGGCCGCCATCTTGGATTTGATAATTAGGTTAAAACGACCTCAGATTCGGTTTTCTCGACCGCGAAACCCCAATACGCGAAAACTTAATTTAATTCCGTTGATAAAGGACGGTTATTGAGACTGCATCAACCGCTATTTGGCCGCCATCTTGGATTTAAAAATGGGTAAAAACGGACCTCAGATTCGGTTTTCTCAACCGCGAAAACCCTCGGACACCAATTTTCAGTCACATCCGTTGATAAACAGGATGGTTATTGATACTGCGAATAAATCGCTATTAGTGTTTTAGCCATTTAAGTTACTTTGGCCCGTTTGACAGTCATTAATTGTTAAAACTCGAACGAAAACCGTGGGTCAAATGTCAGAATACATACTTAGCCGTTGTTGATGTTATGCAGTGTTACTGTCATGTGATTATTGTGATTTGATTTGTCCCTGGTGTGAAGCGGTGATGGTGTGGACTTGTTTCAGGTTTCGGTCTGTGGCAACACTGAAGGGTGATCTGATTGGCCCATGCTTATTTTCGAGTTTATTTCCTTACAAGTGAATGAAATAAGTTAAACTCTTCGGAAGTATCATCTCCCAGTCATTCTGAATCTATCAATATATGGTTATCTAGGGTTTTGTGTAGGCGTTTACTCTGTGGAGTGACTTATTGAATAATTGGTTTTGGCGGTCGATTCAAAATTGAACCGTAAAAAAGACGGTTTTCTAAAGATTTATTTTTGCTTGAACCATGAATCAAAAATCAATTCATACCATCTGATAGATCTTTTTGGGCCCGTTCTGGCCATATAGGGGGTTATGGGGTTTTGAGCGACGGTATAAGCGGTATTTAACCGAACATGCGAGAAATCCTGCTCAGAGCCTTTTTCGCGATGTTCGTAAAAAATATAAGTGGTCCCGCTAGCCAACTGCTTCTGGGGTTTTAAACTTGACCGGGGTGGCTATCGCCACTTATAATCTAAAAAAAAAAACCTCATCAATAACCTCAAGAATAAGGCTGACAGTAACAAAACAAAAAAAAAAAAAAAACAAAAAAAAAAAAAAAATCGCATTTCGGCACAAGAATCGACTTGCGAAATTTCATTTTTTGGTACTTTCATCCTTATTTTTGAAGTTATTTATGTACGAGGTATTTTGCAGAGACATTCTTCAAATGATTATCTATTATAGTAACTGACTTCCCGTTTCCTTCAATATAAAATTACTTTTGACCTATAATTTGACATTAATTGAACCGTAGTGCTCTGGTGGTAGAAGTCGGCCCTAAACGCTGAAGACTCACCTTAAAATGAGTTTATAAAACATAGTTTTTGCAACAGCATATCGACACTAAAGTTCTTTTAGAGAGAGAAAAAAAAAAAAAAAAAAAAAAAAAAAAAAAAAAAAAAAAAAAAACGGGAAATTATTATGTCCGGAAAAAGCTATATTTTCACCAATTGCGAGGCCGTACCGTGATGAAGAAGGAGCACGCTGAGCGAGAGTGTTGGCAGATGGGGGCTAGGAGGCTATAAGAAAGGGGAAGGGGAGATATGGAACGGGGGAACGGGACCCCCGCAGGATCGGCGTTTCCTCAGTATCCAGATAAATTAACCGCAGCGCAGCGGTGACGCGCTTTCTACGAATGTTGCCGGCTTCATGGGATATGCGAAAGCAAACAACGATGAACTATAACCATTGAGAGGGTTTCTAGTTTCTAAGTTATAATTATGAGGACACTCTTCAACGAGAGATACGAATATAGAGAAGGTTTGTGAGAAGTGATTTTGAAACACCAATGGGGCCAGCCCCGAAGGAAATCTCTTGCGGAAATTTTCATTGGACCTAGGTTTGTTTGCCTCATTTTTTTTTTTTAACCTTAAGAAACAAAAGAACAACGAACAAAAAAACAAAATTCGAGACAAATACTTTTGAAACTAGTTTTAAACAAAGGTGCAAGAGTTCGAGAGTAGAGTCCCTATATACTATGAGAGTTGCGACAAGACTCTCAAAATGAAGAAGAAGAAGCGGATCAATGGAGCCCCCAAGAGGCAAATTGCAAATGGCGGATGGCCATTTGCCTCTGCGCTGTTGCCACTATTTCGCTATCTATATAGGTTAGATTCAGATTCTCGACAATAACGGTCGTTATTGAAAGAGATAATGTTCTCCGGAATAAAATTCAAGCAGAGTAAAAATTCACAAAAATTACCGCGGTCACTGTTACTTCAAATGTGTAATGAAAGCGAGTTCGCGAATAGTAAACAAACCCTCCGCCATTTGCATTTTGCCTCTTGGAGCTTTCTTGACAGCCTAAATCTGAGAGCTAATCAGAAATGGATTCAGCAATGGCGCAACTCTCATAGTATATAGGGACTCTATTCGAGAGTAGAATTTTAGAGAGCGTTAAAAGCGCCGGGAATAAGTGCAGTTGTTGTGAGATATAACTGCTCCAACACGGCAGTACGGTTTTTGCATAATCCGTGAATTTAAGGCGCAAGAGGAATACATCCATGACTGCGCCACTTGATGAATCACGGTCTCGGAGGCCTCGGTGCATTGCATTGCAATCTCCAATGACCGAAAAGGTTCAAATCTTCCTGTAGGAACCCATCAAATTAAATCACAAATTCAATCTAAACATCTTCCGTTTTTTGCTTAGGCAAATCGGTCAAACGGTATAGAGGCGGAATCAATGTTGAAAATGTCAACCCTAAAAATCAAGTCTTTTTGAACGGAGGGTGGGAGATCCTCGGCCGAAAATGATGTACTAGAATCATTGATATCAAATAGCAGTATCAATCTATGAAAGAATCGATCAAATCGGACCAGAAGTTTCCGAGAAATTCGGCTTTGAGCCCAAAAACTGGCTGTTTCAAGGGGGCACGCGAAGGGTCCCACCAAAATCGAAATTCTTTTTCCCGCCAATGGGGCTCTTGCAAACTTTTGCTACAGGGGAATGAAGTGTTGATTCTTGCATAAAAACCTGTAAAAATGACGATGAGTACACTAAAAAAATCACGAAATTCGATGTCAAAATCGGGCTTAATGACGGAGAGACGCAGGTATAATGGGAGATTCCTATTTAATTGAGACATATCTCTGTGTTTCCTTAGAGCAAGTGACATATTAGACAGGAATCTCCCATGATACCTGCGTTGAACCGCAATTACGAACTTGACTTTTTAGCAGTTATGTGCGTTTATTGCTGAATTTTAGAATTTCTCAGTGCGATTTTCGTGATTTTCGCTGGTCATTACGTCACATTAGACTGTTCATTTGCTCACAGCAAAAGTTTGCAAGAGCCTCATTGAAGGAACGGAACTGGTTAGTTAGAGCTCTTAATCGTAGACATCGGACAGTTACTCACTGAATAACAGTGAATCCCAGTTCAGTGGCGGCGCTGTAGGTAATTGAAATTTTTGAAGACCAAAAAAAAAAAAAAAGTCATCAATTTTAAGCCCCCCCCCCCACTTTTCTGACCCACGCGCCGCCCCTGTCCCAGTTTGTTTTCCACTAACTATAACCGAATGAAATATATTAATGATGCGATTCTCCGTTGAATCATATCATCAAACAAAATCTATCTTTTGCGGCAACACTGTGCTCTGCTTGCGATTCTATCACATCTCCCCTCTCCATCCCTCCCGTACTTGCGACCCTCCCCATCCCTAACTCCTTAACTCGTGTCTGGCTCACTCACCGCACGGCGCGCGGCGCGGCGGTCCAGACACGAAAGCGCCTCCGATGGACGCGTATTCACACTTTTTTAGGACCAAGCGGTCTCTCAACGCGAGCGCCATATCCCTCTCAATCCGTATCCCCAGGATTTCTTGAAAATTCCCTCCTCACCCTCCTCAAAATTCCCTCTTTTCGCGCATACACCCGCTTGCCGCCTTAAATCATTCACCTATCCCGTAAATTATGATTCGATCTCTCTCCCCCCCCCCCCCCCCCTCGCTCTGCACTATGCGTCTCACCCCGTTTTTTATCCTTCCTCGTTGTGAGTTTCATGTTTCATCGACCCCAACGATATCGTAAATAGTTTTATTCGAGTGCGCCCGTCCTCCTCGTACCCTTTCGTGCCCCTTCTTTCATTCTCTCCGCCCCCCGCCCCCCCCCATTTTCTGGAAAACATGTTTGACCACATGGGGTGCCATACCGCTTACCGTCGCACTGTGAAATAATGATTAAAAACGAAAGTGCGGTCTCCTTGTGAATGAGGAGTAGGCGCAGCTGAGCTTGCTTCGAACTTTTTGCGAGATCAGTTACAAGCTGAAAAAAATAAATGGTATTAGTATAAAATGGGGCGTTTGCTAACTTTTTTTTTTCATACCCGATTAACGGGTCCCTAAAACTTTTTATCTAAAAACAGATTACCTTCTATTTTTTACCTAATGAAAGTTGCCCTACCAATTTTCACCTAAAACGCATTTTACCTCAAAACCTTTTACCTAAAATCTTTAAGGCAAAATGCCTCAATAAGTAAAAATTGTAAAAAAAAAAATGAACAAAAAACCAAAATAAACCTTAAAAACCGTGAAAACCGTACAAACAGAAACCGACAAAAAATGAGTTTTTTAATAACAGAGCAATTAATACTTTTGACATGCATAAAATTCCGCGGGAAGAATTTTCATTTCCTTATAGGTTAGGTATGACAATTAATTATTTACTGTTTCTTTCCTCTCTGTGGCAACAATGTTTTGAGAAGGAGGCGTACATGCCGGCTGACAATTTTAGGCAAAGAAACATTTAGATAAAATATACTTTAGATCAAATTGTGTAGGACAACTATTTTTAGACAATAAACCTGTAGGTAATCTGCGTTTAGGTCAAATACTTTAGAGCAAATGACCCGGGGCCCGATTAACGCTTTGTTCACCGACGCCCGACGGTACTCACAAATACCAATACTTTTACACAGAATTTAATGAGAAATTCAACAATTCAATACACACATGAATTTACATTAATAATCCGCGACTATATCAGCCATAGCAGTCCAAAAACCAAACGAGACTGAGAAGTGCCCTTGGGCAATAAAGGGTTTTAAATAGTTAATTATTTGCAATAAAAGCAGCGGAAATGCCGATGAACGCACTATACGGTCACGAAATTCACTCATGGACTCACAAAATGACTTTATAGTCAATAGCGTATTGGCGGAGCTAAGTAGGTGCCATGGAAGATTCCTGTCAAATTTGAGACTTTCCTCTGTGCGTTTCTATAGAGAGAGGAACAAATTAGAAATGAATCTCCTTTGATACCTGCATAGCTCCGCCATATTTGCTCTTAAATGGCGAAGCTACGCAAGTGTCAGCGGGGATTCCTGTCTAATTTATCACTCTCTCTATACATAAACACATCAAAGAAGAGAGCCTCGCAAACTAGATAGGAATCTTCCATGATACCTGCGTAGCTCCAAAAATACGTCACTGAAAACAAAAAGTTCGGGCTCTACCGAATACATGCTTCGGGAAGCTGAAGGAGGCATATCCGAAGCAAAGTTCTGTGACTAGCAGGCTTTCCGTCGGTAGTAGCGAGCCACATGCTCTAGTAGTCCCGAACCTCTTGCTTCGGCATTGCGATGTAGGCGGGCAACACGTGCAATGACATACAATTAGCAGGACCTGTCGCCATCTTTTCTCTGTTGAGTATCAGAGTAGAACGGGTTCACTCTTGAAATCAATTCACTCTGAGAATTTGTCATCGGCGATCTCTGAAAGAACGCTACGTTACAATTTAGGAGCATATTCACAGAGTTTGCTCACTTAACTAAGCGCGTCGTAAAGGGTGTGCGCCTCGGAGCGCTACCCTTATATACGCAGCAATCAGGCCTCGTATTCCACAAGCACTGAGCACCGCAGTGGTAACGCACTGGACCCCAGAATGATACACCCCCGGTTTGATCCTGGGTAGCGGCACGCTCTTTTTTCACTCTTCTTTATATACATTCCCGAAGCACGTGCTTATGTACTACCGAGCTTTGCTCCGCGAAGCTATCTGAATCAGCACGTGCTTCGGCTCTACCGGAGCAATAGGTGTACTACCGGAGCACAGTTCTTTCAGTGGCAGTAGCGTCATTTGCGGGGGGGCAGGGGGGGCAACTGCCCCCCCCAAGGGTCGGCCAAAAGTGAAAAAAGGGACCTTTTTTTTTTTTTTTTTTTTTTTTGAGAAGAAAAAAGTTTCAAACTAAAATTTGGTGGTCATTAACGAGTTTTGATGGAATTTAGGGCCTAAATACAGGATATGCAGGGCTGTAGAGTGTCTAAAATAATATTGATGAGCAAAAAAAAAAAAAAAAAGGTCATCAAATTTTTGCCCCCCCCCCCAAGCCGAACCCGAAATGACGCCACTGTTCAGTGGTCATTACATGTTAAGTCATTTTGTGAGTCTGTTAGTGAATTCCGTCATCTTTAACGTGCTCATCTTAAATTAAGCTGAATCTTATTCTCAAGAATTAACTAAAGCTAGTATTCAAACGCTTGTAGCAAAAGTAGGAAAGAGCCCTATCGTATAGAAAAAAGCCATAAATCGAAAATACACTTTACATTGTAAAAATCGCAATTTATGAAATGTTAATTCAGGGGGGGGGGGATTGCCTTTTAAGAAATATTTTTTGCTTCGCTAGCATTTAATGTTTTTGCTAAACTTGTATTTTGTTTTGCTATATTGGGATAAAAGTACAGTGGGAGCTCTGAGGAAGCGTATTCGTTTTATATGCCCTGCTCCCTGCCAGTGCAGTGATGGGCAAAAATAGTTTTTTTGAATATCCATGAATAAATATTGACTAAAATTATTCTCATTATTCTCGTGTTATTCCTATTAGTAAATTGAAGTTTTGACACTATCCCAGCGTATTAATCTGTCATAACATGAATGACTATTGACTGGTGATGAAACTTTGATTTACTAATAGGAATAACATGAGTCTAATTCATGGTTATTCAAAACATGATTTTTGCCCATCACTGCAGCTCATCCCTGCTTTGCTTGCGTGTATTTATTTTGCGTGGTTTGTGCACTAACCTCTATTTTCCTATGCCGCGACGGTAGCATACCTTTATGTGGTGATCCTGCATGTCTTGCAGAGTTGCTATAGATCGAAAGTGCGGCGATATTGTTTTTGGCTCGATTTAAAACCTCATTACTTCGAATTTTTCGTACCCGTTCTCTATAACTCAACATTTTTCTCATTCGAAAGCTAAAAAAAAAAATTAATTAATTTTATTAATTGAAAATTAATTAATTTTAAATTGTTTAATTTTTAACTTTTTATTTAATTTTTTTTATTTTAATTTTATTCTAATTTTTTAATTAATTTAAATTCTATTAATTAAAAATTAATTTTAATTTAAAAAAAAATTGCCAGTCTTTAGCCAGTTTTGGGTTATTGTGAATTGTGCGTTCGCTGCACATGTTTCTTCAAACTGATTTCCGAACAAAAAATGGAAAACAACTAGGTTTCGTTCCTCTGGGTGGCGCACAGTGTGTAAGAAATTGCGTTTTGGCGGCGAAAAATGAGCAACTTAAAAGCACCTTAAATATAATTATAATTTTACAACGCGGCTAATTTTAGACTCTCCGTGAAAATTTTCCAGCTAAAATCATTCCAGTTAGAAGTGGTCCAAGCGAATAAAACTTAAAAAGCTTGGAGCTTTTAAACGATAGATTAAGGGGAGGTTTTAGTGCCTATACTGCCCATGTTAATTTACCAAACTTTCGATAACATTTTTCAGTGAATTTTAATAGTAGAGATGAGAGTTCAGAGGGGTGTTCTCATGTCCTTCTTTGGTAATGTAAACTACTTTTTTTTTTAATTTTTAATTTTTTTTTCAAATGGTTACCACATTTTTAAAAAAGTGTTAAATAATTGTCATTTTTTGGGACTGATCCTTTTATAAAGGAAAAAAACCTCAAGAACTGTCTAAAAAAAAAAAAAGTTAGCAGTGTAGAGCAGATTTTAACACTAGAACGCCGGACGTACCTTTTTTGGTACATTTGAAAATTCAAATTGATGGGGTCGGCCCCCCCTTTGGCCTATGAAGCTGATTTTTTATGACTTTTCCGGATTTTAGGGGGACCTCAACTTCACCAAGTTTCAGCTTCTTCCGAGCTTTTTTTCTTTTTAAAAATGCAGATTTACCTAAAACGCCGGATGTACCTTTTTTGGTACATGCTCGTTTTCGGCCAGTTGGGAGTTTCAAAAAAAGATCATGTGCGAAAGAAAAGAAACAATTCACCTGTTAGACGATTTTTAGAACATTTGAGCGTCATCATAGAAGAGAGAGGGGGGGATAGAACCATTTTCCGAGACATATCAGCCCCCTTCCCCGCCCTTCCCTTGAGAGGTGTGGAATGACTTTATCGCTAACTCTCAAAAATGCTATGAGCCGGGAGCCTGCGTCACAGCTGACGAACAGCTATTTCCGTCAAAGTGCAAATGCCGATTCATGCAATTTATGGCATCCAAACCTGATAAGTACGGTCAGAAATTTTGGATGTTGGTGGACACTGCAATTATAATTCAAAGTACGTGCTGAACGTTTTCTCCTATCTAGGCAAAGATGAGGAAAGGCAAAACGATGAGAGACTGGGAGACTACGTAATCAGAAAGCTTATGGATCCTTACGTAGGCAAAGGTCGAAATATCACGATGGATAATTTTTTCACTTCAAAAGTTATAGCCGAACAACTTATGAAAAAAAAGACCAGTATTCTTGGGACCATAAACAAGAAACGCCGCGAAATTCCACCCCAAGTGAAGGCAGGAAATGAAATTCTCTACGATACATTCGCTTTCAAGAATGGCCACATGACTCTGACTGTCTATCAAGGGAAACAAAAAAAATGTTGTGGTTTAGCACATTGCATCCTGATGTACAAGTTGGCGATGACGAGAAAAAAAAACCGGAAACAATCAAATGTTACAATGAACTAAATTCGGCGTCGATGTCGTGGACCAAATGGCCAGAAAGTATTCTGTTAGGGCCTCGTCAATGAGGTGGCCCGTACATACATTTTACAACATTTTGGATTTAACTGGAACAAATGGATGGATTTTGTACAAAGAGTGTACAAACATCAAGATCAGTAGATGAGACTACCTTCTCAAACTCGCCGAGGAGCTTGCCGAACACAATATGCGCAATAGAGGACGTTTACCCGAAAATGACGACGGTGCACCTCAAGAGCCGGTGCCTGGTGAAGTTCGGAAAAGGTGTCAAGTGCGTCAAAAATGCGGTAAGGGCGCAAAAAGTGCGTATACATGTGTAAAATGCAGAAAGTTTGTGTGTAAAAAGTGTACACAAAATACAGTGTACACTTGTAAAGTTTGCGTGTAATTTTGAAATCATTTGGTAGTTTCTCTCAATTTTGAAAAAATACGAGTAAGTAGCTGTAAGTAATATTCTTTAATTTTCCCACATTTCCTATAAGTTCAAACAAAAATGTTTACTTCGTTCTAAGACTTTCAATAAACAGAAGTTTAAATTTGAGACGAATGTTATTACTTCCTCAACTCGTCCAACAATTCGATATAGATGCAGTGATTCATGGGTATATGTTTTGGTGGGGGCTGTAAGGGAGCGCGGGAAGGGGTGGGTGAGGTGGTGGAGTGTGAGGAGGTGGGATGGGGGAGGGGGAGGGGGACGTAGAAATAATATAGTAAGAAAAGATTCTCAACATACGTAATAGTATCCAAATATTTTCATTCGTGAAGAGCCCCCTCCCCCCTCCTCCCCTTCCACCCTATAGGTTGCTTACGCCCTCCAAAACACGAACACCGACTTATTTAGTATATCATTGACGAAACAACTCGGAAACGAAGAAAACAACACTGAAAAAGACTTATGATAATTGAATGTACCATTTTTGGTACATCCGGCGTTCCAGGGTGGAGTCAATGTTCAGGCGTCCTAGTGTTAACAAGCAATTAGAAAAAAAAAAAAAAAAATCAGGAGAGGCAAATGAAGTTAGTGCATGCATGATAAAAAGGACACTTTTTTACCTTTGATTTTTGTGGAAAATGATTTTTCATTGTAATGATTAAATAGTTAATGAATGCAATTTTCAGCCTTAAAAAACATGCAAAACCGTTAATTTAATACATCAAAATGACCGTGAGAATGTGCTGAAAAAAAAAAAAAAATGAAAAAAGAAAAAACAAAAAATGACAAAAATTCGATTTTTCCACTACAACCTCCCCTTAAGGCAAATTTAACTTTCTGATTTTTGACCACAAAATCGATTATTTCTGGCTACTGTGCGGCGATTCCTCGTTTGGTTTCTTTTCTATTACAACCGTAAATAACTCAAACGACGTCTCCTCGATTCCGAACTTTCATCGATAGCTTAGTTTTTCGGTCTTTCCAAGGGAATTTTCAGAGGCCCTGATTTTCATCACCGCTTTTCGTATCAGGTATAATGCCCGGATTGATTTATTCTTTCACGATGAGTCCGCTCGTTTCCCGCGGGAAATTGTTCAACGTTGAGTCCTTTATTGAGTAGGATCGTTGAATGCTGAGCTCAAGAGATCCAAAAATCCCATTTTTATTTTCCTTCGGGGCGATTCAATCTTGGAAAATCAATTTGTTTCGGTGAATGGCGAATGCATCAATTCAATGCAGTGATAAATATTTCAGGCTGGTTTTCGTATCAAAAACTTTTAGCCATCACGTCTAGGATAGGTATAGTCAGATGTATGGGTAGAATTCGAGTTCGGAGAAACAAACTGCGCACGCACGAAATGAAGGAATATAAAGATTGCTATTCGAAACGCGATACCCATACCGTTTACTTATTCCGTACGGTTTTCCCCCCCCCCCCCCCCCCCCCCCCCACCATGACCGTGGAAGGGGGTGGCTCGCTAACTTTTGTTACAGCGGTTTTTCAGCATTGATTAATACGTATATTCACCCAACGTGACGTTAGAATCACAGACAGTATGCGAGCACTCATTTTCAAAGTCTACGTCTGAAGAATGTCAAGAAAATCGAATAAAACTTGACTACTGATGCTGCCGTCACTGAATTATTTAGAGCTCGTCTCAAAAGTGTAGGCGCACCTGCACCGTAATCTTTGGCGAATTTTCAATTTTCATTCCTTCAAATCCAAACAAAACTTATTGCCTCCGACTTCATACTTTTGATTTTAAAACGTTCCTCAATGAAAAGAAAACGCTCAGGATCACTGAAAAAAAAAAAAGTTTAAGTAGAACCGAAGCAGCTTTTTAAAATAGCTTCGCAGAGCAAAAATCCTTGCTCTACCGGAGGAAATTGCGGTTGCCCCAAAACACTACTTCGGTAGAGCCAAAGCAAGAAAAGTGGCCGTTACTCTAAAGAAGCTTTGGTACACCTGTAACTTTCTCCGGTACAGCTTGAACTTTTGCTCTGCGAGGCTATTTTAAAAAGCTGCTTTGGCTGTACATAAACTTTGTTTTTTCAGTGATCATTTTCCTTAGTTTTCATTTTGTAACATGAGAAATAATAAAAAATTCCAAAGATTATCGGTCTAGGTGCGCCTACATTTCTGAAACAGCCTCTAACACTGTATCTATGTTTATGGTGTATTGTGCGTATTTTGAGCACCGAAGACCAGAGAAAATAAATATGTATACTAGAGATTATGCACTGTCTATCATGCCGATGCCTATGCGATTCTAAAAGCCAAAGCATATAAATTGAAAAAACCTTATTAATCCTGTAAAGACCAGAGGGCCGATCATTTACTTCATCGTTAAACCGATCGATAAGACTGTCTATGAGTGATGCTATTGGTCGAAAATTGTAAAACTTGGCTGTTGCTATGGTAACCATCGTTAAGAGTCTCGTTTTATAAAGGCTACTCATAAGTAACCTTTAAAAAACGGACACTATAACGATGGTTACCATAGCAACAGCCAAGTTTTACAATTTTCGACCAATAGCATCACTCATAGACAGTCTTATCGATCGGTTTAACGATGAAGTAAATGATCGGCCCTCTGGTTAGTTTGAAAAAAAGCCGCTCTTCCGTTCATTTAGGGACGGTAGTTAACTGTTCGTACTCAGGGGAGTTGAAATTGCCTTATGACAAATTGAAGGCACCCGACGAAAACTTATCTTGTAGTAAGTGTCTACATTGATCATCGCGTTTATTCGAAATCATGAGACTGTAACGAGCCTACTCGGGCTAAGTCCATGAGGGGTTAATATGGTACGTGCAAAGTTGCCGTGTGGAGTGCAAATGAAATAAATATTATTGTTTTGTCAATGAATTTAACCTCTTGAAAGAAGAAAAGAAACCATTTGGCAACATTGATGCCCAACTTTTCACTAATTTCAGGTACTTTTCTGGGTAACTACCTAGAGATTGAGTTTTCAATCCACAAAGATAAATTTTAGAACATGATGAAAGCTGCCCCAGAAAAAATGGTGTGAGTAAGTGTTTGTAGGGTATTCCCTACAGTTTATTTGTTTTTTGTTTCTTGTTTTACTAGAAACAGACATGTAATATTGTCACTCTTGGTCTCACTAACTCGCACTCTCATCAAAAACAATTTGTATCGTAAGCAGCGCGCGCCGGGTTGCATCTGCTCCTGAAAAGTGAGGACGCGACGTTCTCGTTTTAAAACTGCGGATCTGTGTATACGCAGTTACAATATCCCAGGGCAAAACCAAACTCACTCACTTTGATACACAAGGAATTGGAGAATCGGGTCAACATAATTTATTTTCTTATTTTCTTCAATCTTCACTCATCTTTTTCGTTTGATATTTTTTCTCCCTTTATCAGTGACATAAAATACCGACACGGTGACACGGTATATGTAGAGTGCGCTCTCGAACATTTTGCGTTTATAGGCCGCAGAGTCTACAGTCTGTCTTGTGGAAATTATATGTGCCTGTGTGTGCGTGTAGTTATTACAGATGATCAACATTCAACATTATAAATCTTTTAAAAACCAATTTTACAGCATGAGGTTTTTTTTTCCATCGCTTGGAGTACATATTGGTTTCGGTCTGGTTTTTGATTTGCGCTGTTGCACAGTGTATTTAGCATTTTGGAGTATAGACTGATTTAGTGAATCGGCTGGACCTATCGAAGTTCCGACTGGTTCGATATACATGGGTTTTCCCATAAGGAATCGGAATGCGATTTTCAAGCGGAAATTTCGGCCTTTTTGAGACATTTTTTACACGTCGGAGGTTGCGATAATGGAATCTACGTATCCTCAAGTGCCAGGAACCAGCATAAAATAGGGTGATAGCGCAAAATTTAAACTAGTTATGCCGCATATATCGAACTAAGTCGTGAAAGTGAGGTTATGGCACCCCATTGTTTACATCCTTCCTTCCAACCTCTATGAACTGCAAAACTTCCATAAATTTCGACATTTAGCAGTTATTTCTTCGTAACTTTTGGAGGGATTATGTGTCAGAGTATAGTAGCACACTTGCACTAACATTTTGAGTCCTGTAATGCCTGACATTACCACAGATTTTAGAAAAAGGCATGTTCCGTAACTCTCCCCGAGTCTTCGTTTGAATTTTTCAGTCATATTCTTCAACCTGCCGGTGTTTCGTTCGTTTCTTTGATGCTTGTATCCTTCATTTACCTCGTACCCTTCAATAACATACTTCTAAAAACATTGTCGACTGTAAAGAACCTTTCGGCAGGGTGATTCAGTCCCGTCATCAATCAACCGTCCTCCCACACGTTCCTGACTGTAGCCTTCCTCTAGCTTTATTTGAGTGTTCCCCCTTTAACTTGTCTAGATTTGAATTACAGATAGAAGGTAAGAACATATTGTTGTAATTTAGATGTGTTAGTAACCCAGCGATAAAATTTTATGCTAGGCAAACGACAATAAAGTACCTACTTAGATTCTGTACCGTTGCGGTGATGAGGAAACACTAACTTGTTGAGTAATATCAAGCATATTGGAGCTCAAAATTTCAAAGCAGGTGAACTACAATACTCTAGTATATTATTCCTCCAAAAGTTCTAAAGAAATAACAGCTAAATGTCGAAATTTATGGAAGTTTTGCAGTTCATAGAGGTTGGAAGGAAGGATGTAAACAATGGGGTGCCATAACCTCACTTTCACGACTTGGTTCGATATATGCGGCATAACTAGTTTAAATTTTGCGCTATCGCCCTATTTTATGCTGGTTCCTGGCACTTGAGGATACGTAGATTCCATTATCGCAACCTCCGACGCGTAAAAAATGTCTCAAAAAGGCCGAAATTTCCGCTTGAAAATCGCATTCCGATTCCTTATGGGAAAACCCATGTATATCGAACCAGTCGGAACTTCGATAGGTCCAGACGAGTATATCGCATATAATCGCACGATATATCGACTCACTAAATCAGTCTATTGAAATTCTGTGTTTTAAGTGGTTGTTTTGGAACTATTTGGCACCACTTCGTTTCTCAGCAATTTTGTAGCCAATCAAATTCCTCTATTCGTCAGGTGGACCGATATTTCGTCGAAAGTATCACCCTTTTTTACTGATTTTCAAGCGCGTTTTAGAGTCGGTTTTTGATGTTTTTCACAAATTTGCGCATACCCATTTCAAGTTCTATACTTTTAACTCATGCTCATTTTTTGGTTCATTAGGGCTGGATTTGAGAATTCCAATCGCTTTTACATAGCTGTAAATTTCCCGCTCGTACCACGTTTTGTACAGGATGTATGGGAGGGAGGACTTTTTCGGTTTTACAACGCGTATTACCCAGACATATTAACACAGAATGCCTCCAACCGCTATATTGAGGTTATGGTCACTCGGGTTTTCCGACTCTCCGTAACCCATAGGCCATAAGCAGCAGTAGGTACGTAGAATAGGTACGTGTGACCATAACCTCAAACCTAGCGGCTGGAGATATGGAAAAAGACATAGTATTGATCAGAGCCACGATTTCGTGAAAGTGTAAACATCGTTGACGTTTGTCATTCACTACAAGCGTATCACCGCATTTCAGGATTCTTTTTCCGCTTGAGTTTTAAGGAACATTAATAAATGCCGTATGAAGCTCGAAACATGCGTAAGAAAGGAAACTTATACTATCCACCGTAAGCGACTGTGTCAACGAGAACCCATGCCATCATATCCCCAAGGTCAAACAACCGCAGACAAAATATCTGATAAGCCATGGGTGGTGCATTAGGAATTAGGATACACCGCTACGTTCTCAAGCACGATAGCGACCCGACCAGATCGTCCGCCACCACGTTAGTCAATGCCTTGCCGACGCGAAGGAGCGCTCACATCGTGGCATGACCTCACTAGTCGCGAGGCGCTACATTCAAAATTTCTTCCACGGTCATTACTCATTCAAAAGTTGTACCCTCCCCCTTCCCTCCCCTTCTCTCCCCCTTCACCTCCCACCACCCCTCGCCTACTCAAATGTAAATTCCTTTAACACTTCAACAACAACAATTAAATGTAATAACCCCCCCCCCCCACTTTCGCCGGAACAACCTTACCTAAACACATACTAACATAAGTCGGCTTTTCTTTTCAGGAGATCACGCGGTTAAAAAAGTCCATGTATATGGTGGATCGTAAAAAAAAATCCGGCCCAAGGAAATCGACTGAAACTTGGTGTGGCATGTGAATCGATTCGTAAAGGCGCGTCTCTGCCGATTTGTGTGGGACTTAGCTAGAGATCAGCAAATGGACTTTTTATTTCGATTTGGAAGGTCACAGTGGTCAATCACAAATTGCCTCTAAACTTTTCAAAACTTACCCATAGCTCATTAAGGGTTGGTTTTTAGAAAAAAAAAGCTCCGAAAAAAGAAAATGTATACCGTATCAGATTTAAAGGTCAAAACACACCCCCTTCCATTTGATTTTTTTTTGGATACGGGAACACACCCCCTTAAATAACCCCAAGGAATAATTTTCGGGGGTTGAAAATTAATACTTTCCCGAAATTCATCGGGGTCAATATTTGGCACACGTGTTGCACCAAAATATTTTATCTGAGATCAGCTTTAAGAAGCATGCTTAGGTGGTCTGAAACACCCCGGATATAGAAAATATAACATTTGGTCGATCAGTAGGCAACCCGTTTGGATACACTTGCTCCTGCAAATACTACGAGTAGCTGTGAGAAGTATAGATTTAAGCTTAGAAATTGTTACATTCCAAACCTTTCTGATAAAAGTATAAACATTAATTGTACAATTAATTATTTAATTAATATCAAACTTTGATGTTTTGAGGAAAATAAAAAAACAATGATTAAAAAAATGTCTACTAAATCTTTTGACTGTATATCTAAAGCACCTTTCCCATCAATTATTGATTAAGGTCGTGCATCCATTCTTAACACGCCCGCGTGTTTTGAAGACTGCATGTTTGTTTTTGTTTTTGGTTTCGTTTTAATATAAAAAACTAAATGGATACCTATTTATTTATTTAGCTGTAGGTAATGAGGCGCATGCTAACTTTTGCTAGAAGCGATTGCAAAGCTAATTCGCCCCGTAAGAAATCGGATCTTTTTCACCTGCAAATTCATGTTATAGTAAACAGCAAGTTCTCTCTGATTTTACTACACTATTGGATTCCACGATTATCCCGATTAGTTGATCATGAGGTAAAACCCTGTAAAAATAACGATTAGCGCACTAAAAAATCACGAAATCCACTCCCAAACTCATACAATGCTTTCAAACGCGAGACCGTAACCGCGGCCGTTGCCGCCCAAATCTTATGGCAATTGTATGCTTCTTCTTCTCCTTCTTGTGTGGTGTTGCGAGAACACCTCGTGTAGATGGAGCTGATTAAAGATAGGGAACCCCAATGTAATCAGCGGCAACGGCCGCAATCACAGTCTCGCGTGTGAAAGCATTTTATGAGTTTGGGAGTGGATTTCGTGATCTTTTTGTGCGCTAATCGTTATTTTTCTAGATTTTACCCTAAAATAATACATTAATAAGCCTGTAGCAAAAGTTTGCAACAGCTCCATTGTTGTGTCCCTGCTTGGCAACCCTGCAACTGCATAGCGCCACTACCTCCTATTGTCGCTCATGCAGCTACACGGCGCGCCGTGGCGCCTAGCCAGCGCACAATACTCCCTTCCAAAAACGCTCTTCCTACTCATATTATATACTTCGTCACATTCCACCTCTCTTTCAATATCCATGTCTCTTTAGTTCTAAGTATTTTTAAGGCCTTCCAAGTCAAGAGCTCTAACCAGCCCTTGACTCGGAAGGGGCATTCGCGGTTCGACTCCTCTGCGAGCACCTCTTAAACTAAATCAGTCGTCTCAAATAAATCTATAATTTTCCTGTGCAAAAAAAAGGTGTTAATATAATTTCATCCTAGTTCAAATCACTGGTCTCACAACACCATTTAGGTTTGTCTTTACAAACATTGACTCCTTTTTTCCTCATCCTAACTCTTGGTTGGAAACGTAAATGCATACCTGGACCGGCACATCGTCTCCGAGCCCGAGCTCGTTGAGAATATTTAGCTCAGCATGCCACATTTCAGCAATAAATATTTCTTCTCTTATATTATTTTTATTATTTTTTTCCGTTATTTTTGTTTTTTTTTTTTTTTTGTTTTTTTTAGCTCTTTATATCGCTTGTCTCACTCAAAACTGATTGAATTATCAAATGCCATTACTGGAGAATATGTCGCACTTGTCAATTAAAATAGCCCTACCCCATTTAATGGAATGGACAGTTTTCACATCACCCAGTTCACGGAATGGTCAATTTTGCTTCCATTCCGCGATCGGGGCAACGGCTCTTAACCATTCCGCGGAGTGGTCAACTGCGCGATCGGGGCGTAACATATATGCGTTATTTGTATTTGTCCATTTCAGTGAGTGGCCAGCTTGACGCTTTATTTTTAAGAAAAAGCTCACCTTCACTCTGCCCTACAGTGCTCTCAATTAAATATTTATAAATGCATCCCCGAATCGGCGAAGCGAAGATGAGTTGGAAATCACGTTTTTTTCTGAGAATGGCAATTGCGGCAACTGACAGCTCAATTATTTTAATAGCGAAATATAAGTCTTGCTGACACAATCGTGGGTCACCCTCATAACAACAGAGAAGAAAAAAAAATGATAGGTAGGTTACGGTAAGTTGAATAAAAGAAGAAAGGAAAGTTTTGAGGAGAGAGAGAGAGAAAAAGGGAGGATTAAAGAGAAAAATAAACATCGAAATGATGTGGAAACTTGCAGGTCGAGAGAAAGATCTGGGTACCCCCTTTTTTTGCTGGGAAAATTAATTCTCTTCTCTCTCCTTCCATGGACTTACTGGACCCGAAGTCCGAGTCGTAGACTCTTTCCGATGAATTTTATAACAAAACAATACTCCGTTCACGGCACACAGTAGTTCCTCAACGTAGACAATCCAACGAGCTATACATTTTATCTAGAAAGGCGGTTTAATAGGTAACCTGCGTAACTACCATGGGGGATTTTTAGGTTAGGTTTAAAAGCGAGTTATTGTCCATTTGTTTCCGTGTATTTTGGTGCGGCGCAACGCACAGTAAATTAAAGCCTGTTTCGATCCGCTTTGCGTCGCGTCGTGCCGCACTAAAATACATATGGAAACAAATGGACAAATTACTCGCTTTTAAACCTAACTTAAAAACCCCCCATGGTAGCAGAGGCAATATATAATACAGACCACGCACTATCTATCTTGCCCATGTTTGCGCGCGGTGGCAACTTTTTATTTCGGGGTCTCAACAGAACACCGCTAACATGGTCCATACGTTGACTGATGAGAAACATCGTTGAGATTTTTGCCTAGTGAAGCCAGAAGCACCGAAATTGCATCAGTCAACGTATGGACCGTGTTGGATGGTGCACTCTCATGCTCCCTGTGTTAATTCCTGTTGAGTCCCGAAAAATAAGTCAGCCACCGCGCGCACGGTTAGTGTGTGGTCTCTATTGTCTCTATTGTCTCTGCATGGTAGTTCCGCAGGTTACCTATTAATCCGCCACTCTAGGTAAAATGTATAGCTCGTTGAGACAATATCTTTACTGAGAGTTGTTACTTTCTCACATTTAACAAAATTAAAAAAAATAAATAAAAAAAAAAATAAAAAAATGAGAAAGAATTTCGATGACGCAGCTGTCTGTCTGTCTGTCTGTATCCCAGCATAACTTTTGAACCAATCGTCCGTAAGCATCCAAATTTTGCAAAGAAGTTGCTTCCAACATTCCCCAGAGAGTGATTTGGAGAGGGGGGGTCTCGAAATTTTAAATTTTAAGCACGTTACGAAAATAAGAATAACGTCCATTAAAATAAATGGAGAAATGGTTAAACAAAGGTAAAAATTGAGAATTTGGCATTATCGACATCTCAGCCCAAAAGAGCGTCATTTTATACGTAGAGGAATCGGTGACAAAGTCAACTTGTTTTTCCAACTTACAGATGAACGACGATTTGGCATCAAGCTCTTTCTAAGCGTTCTAGATGAGCAGAAATGTGTTGGTCAAAGGGATTTTTATGTAGTTAATACATTTCTTTCAAAAGAATCCCGAAAAATTTCAAGGATATTGATTTTTTTTTTTTTTTTTTTTTGGTTTTGCAGATATTTTTACTTTCATTTTCCCCTGCAAAAGATACTATGGTGCGACGCAGCACCTGCTACAGAAACTTAATTTCGAAAAAAAAAAAACAAAAAAAAAAAAAAAAAAAAAAAACAAAAAACAAAAAACAAAAAGATAGACTGCGGGCCTGAGGGGGAAGGGGAAAAATACGAAGAAAATGAGAAACCTACGTCAGTTCTCTGTATTCCGTCTTACAATCAGTTGGATTATAAATAATTCAATCCGTGTTGAACGCCGCGCCCGCGCCGATTGCGATTGTGAAGAGGTAGTTTTAAGGGGGCGAACTGAACCCGCCGCGCCGAGAAAATCGGGCGAGGATAAAATTGGTCGGACGATGGATGATGGAAATGATGATGATGTTCCTGATGACTCTATGATGACGGTGGTGGCAGATAATTAAAATTGTGCGGGGAGGGGGGGGAGGCAAATGCCGCATGGATTCATCCTAAGATTATTCCGAGCTTTATGCGACGGACGGAAGCTCGAGATAACATAGCCGTGCTCGATTTGAAGAAGTGAAATGAAAGTCGCCGCGAAATTGAATGAATTGAAGGCATTGAAGAAAGAACTCAGGGCACAACACATCTAAAAAAAACGTTTATTTGTTATTTTTTGTTATTTATTCATTTACTTAATAATTTATTCATTTATATGACATCCGCAATGGCTCGTAAGAGCAGGGTGGACTTTTTGCGAGCCCTACGCCTTGTTAGCTATTAAAAGACTACCAAAAAGACAGGTCTGCTCTTAAGTCTGTTTTCTTATTTCAAATTGCATCAGCGGTAGCCCGGAAGTCTGTAGGGGACGTTTCGAAAGCCCTTCGCCTTGTCAAGGATTAAAAGCCCACCAAAAAGACAGGTCTGCTCGTATATGTCTGTTTGCCGATTTAAAATAACATTGGCGGTGCCTCGCAAGATCATAGGGGGTGTTTTGAGAGCCCTGCGCTCGACAGTGATTAAAAGCCCACCAAAAATACAGGTCTGCTCGTAAGTCTGTTTTCCCATTTTAAAGAACATAGGCGGTGCCCCGCAAGAGCAAAGGGGATGTTTTGAGAGTCGTGCGCCGTGTCAGTGATTAAAAGACCACCAAAAAGTCAGGTCTGCTGGTAAGTCTGTCTCCCCATTTTTAATAACATAGGCGGTGCCCCGGAATAGCAAAGGGGACGTTTTAAGAGCCCTGCGCCTTGGCAGGTATTGAAAGCCCACCAAAAAGACAGGTCTGCTTGTAAGTCTGTTTTCCGATTTAAAATATCATAGGCGGTGCCCCGGAATAGCAGAGGGGACGTTTTGAGAGCCCTGTCCCTTGTTGCGATTGAAAGCCCACCAAAAAGACAGGTCTGCTGCTCGTGAGTCTTTTTTCCCATCGAAAATAACATAGGCGGTGCCCCAGAAGAGCAGAGGGGATGTTTTGAGAGCCCTTCGCCTTGTCGGTGATTAAAAGTCCACCAAAAAGACAGGTCTGCTTGTAAGTCTGTTTTCCCATTTAAAATATCATACACGGTGCCCCGGAATAGCAGATGGGACGTTTTGGGAGCCCTGTCCCTTGTTGCGATTGAAAGCCCACCAAAAAGACAGGTCTGCTCGTGAGTCTTTTTTCCCATTGAAAATAACGTAGGCGGTGCCCCAGAAGAGCAGAGGGGATGTTTTGAGAGCCCTTCGCCTTGTCGGTGATTAAAAGCCCACCAAAAAGACAGGTCTGCTCGTAAGTCTGTTTTCCCATTTAAAACATCATAAACGGTGCCCCAGAATAGCAGAGGGGACATTTTGAGAGCCCTGTCCCTTGTTACGATTGAAAGCCCACCAAAAAGACAGATCTGCTTGTAAGTCTTTTTCCCCTTTAAAATAACATCGATACGATCGATGCATGCTAGTTATTGTTTCCGTAAGAGAAATCCATAAAGCTCATCGCAAAGATAATGTAGTGTTACACCGTTTGCATTTTTACCATGTGTGGGTTGTGATGGGGGTGGGGGGTGGAGGGGGGATGTGGGTGTCATAATGAAATAACAAAAAGCGATTGTCCGCAATCTTTTACCTATATGCTTCCTGTTAAACTAGGCTGCCCCTCTGCGTATAATTAAGAGCATTTTACAATTCGACGATCATTGCACCGGTCGAGAAAAGATTACACAGTTCAGTCCTACTCGTGTCTGCAATGGTGCACTGCACAAAAATACTCTGATCTGTAATCTTTTCTCAATCGATGCAATCGCTATTTAATTATTAAAATATCCGCAAGTTTTTTTTAATGTCATCCACCATTCCACTGACTAATTGAGAAAAGATTGCAGATGTGATTATTTTCGTTCAGTACAGTCATACATTGAAGTGAGCTTTGTAATCTTTTCTTAGCCGGCGAAATCGTCGGTGAATTGAAGAATGTCATTAATTATACGCAAAATGGTAGCTCTGGGTTAAACACAAAAAAACATTCAATAGAATCATTATTCTCGAGTCTTGATAACGTCTGCTGCTCTGCTCATGCAGTCAAGCCCGTTGTATCTGCGCCTTCATTTTCAGATGATACAATTCCAACGTGGGAACGTCCGTACAGTTGCTCAAGTGCTATGATGTTACTGATTGTGAGCTACACTTCGTAGCTCCAGTTCGTCTTCTCACAATGACTTCAACACGTGAAGTTAAAGAAATTAGAGCGGATTTTTTGCAATTTTGTTTACTTTGTTTATAGTTTCACCTGATATCAGCAGAATGATTGATAGATAATTATCGAGCGTTCGAGAAGCTTCGCATTGTGGTCTGATATCGTCAAAAAGTGACCAAAAATTAGAAAATATAACTCTCAATTTATCATTTATAAATATTCAAGACCAATTTTATTTACAGAAAACTCTTTTAACAAGTAATTAAAACCTAGAAATGTTACAATTAAGTTTTAAATTGAGTTAACTTTTGTCATCAGACGTACTTCTATTAGACTTTGTGACTTTATACCAAAATTGAGTGGACTGACTGACCTCTGACCTCAGCAATGGTGTTATTATATACTTTGTTTTTCCTATTTTTATTCATCACAATCCTTAACTCTCGATTTTCTTTTCTGTTTTGCACAGGTTCAAGACGACATTCTGAGCTCAACTGGCGATGACCTTGGAAGGAGGGAAAAAATCCCTGAGTTCCCGCCCCCTCCGCCGATAGACTCAAGTGAGTTCTCTCAATATCAGTGGCGGCTCATGCAGTGGGACAACCGTATTTTGTCTCCATTCGAACCTATGTAAAACAATCGGATTAATTGATAAAGAAACAGCACTTCATCAGCAATCGATTGTTTTACATAGATTCAAATGGAGGAAAGACACTGTTGCCTTTCTTGAACTGCCATTAGTTCTCTTAATATGGCATTTCAATTCTGATGTGGGCAAATAAAGCTCAATCAATTATTTTGTTTCTTTATTAGAGGCCTGTAAATGCATAACGATCTAAATGTCATCGAACCATGTTTTTTTCTTTCTTAAATATAACCGGTCAAAACGCCTTGGATAATCATGAAATGTTTGTCAACCATGTCTTCCTTACAAGTTAAACAGCGACCAAACATTTCACTGACAATATGAGGATCTTGCAAACTTCTGCTACAAGCAAATGATTAGTTAAATTTGATGTAAAACCCAGCGAAAATCGCGAAAATCACGAAAATCACTCAAAAAAAGTTTAAAATTTAGTAATAAACTTAGAAAACAGCTGTAACGGCAAGGTTTTAATGGTGAAGCAACGCAGGTATCTTGGGAGATCCCTGTCTAATGGGTCTGTTGCTTCGGCTAGAGCGTTTTAAAGTATCAAATCTTATGTAAAAAGCTGTGAAAATGACAATGGCAGCATCAGAAAACACCAAAATTCATTAATAAACTCACAAATTACGAAAAACACTAGACACTATTCACCCCTGTAACTTTCCACCACGTACTGACGTACGCACGATATTTTGCAAAATTAGCGCGGCACATTCAAATAAACACGGCCGTCTTTCATCACAGCTGACTTCATAAACAAATAAACAGTAAACACGGACGGCGTCTGTTTGAATTCTTACGTCTCAATATCCTCAATTCCTCACAAAAGATTAAGAAGGTACGGAAACCGACATTTGAGTCGAAAACTTATCAAAATGAAACAATAACGCACAGGAGTTCCAAAGATGATGATTGAAGTTGGAATCATACTTGGAACTCCTGAGTGTTATTGTTTCATTTTGATAAGTTTTCGACACAAATGTCGGTTTCCGTACCTTCTTAATCTTTTGTGAGGAATTGAGGGGATTGAGACGTAAGAATTCAAACAGACGCCGTCCGGCGTCCGTGTTTACTGTTCATTTGTTTATGAAGTCAGCTGTGATGACAGTCGGCCGTGTTTATTTGAATGTGCCGCGCTAATTTTGCAAAATATCGTGCGCACGTGGTGGAAAGATACAGAGGTGAATTGTGTCTTGTGTTTTTCGCAATTTGTGAGTTTATTAATGAATTTGGTGCTTTCTGATGCTGCCATTGTCATTTTTACAGCTTTTTACATAAGAATCGATACTTTAAAACGCTCTAGCCGAAGTGTGCAACAGACCCATTGTTCACTTTCTTACCGGAAACACAGAGATATGCATCAAATTAGATAGGAAACTTCCATAATACCTGCGAAGCTCTCCCATAACGCTCGATTTTGAGAGTAATTTTGTGATATTTTATTGTACTTATCGCCATTTTCACAGGTTTTTATGCAAAAATCGACTCTTCAATCATCTGTAGCAAAAGTTTGCCATTTATCTGGGAAGAGAACAAACATTGAGGTTACGAGGTCTGTAGCAAAAGAAACCGGACTTTAAGATTGCAGACGAATGAGACCATCTAGAGAGCTGAAATTTTTCTTAAATGAAGAGTAATACTCTACTGAAGAAGCTTGTTTTTACGAAATGTCAAATTTTTAAATAGTTCTCATGCTACGTAACTTTTAGTATTGCGTAGTCAGGAGCGCTTGGCGATTTTTTTAGTTTTCGGGCAGCTATAGTTTTCAGTTGAAAAATAGAGATTTTTTTTGAAAACTTGACGGCCAAACATTTTTATTTGAACAAAATTGAAAGACAAAATATATCATCCTAAGAGCCTACTATTAACGTCAGCGATCTCCTTCAAAATAGCCCCCGCCTCTCACAATGCACTTTTCCCATCGATTTGATCGCAACTGTGCTAAATAATTATCTTAAATTTCGAGGATGGTATCGAACCGCTGGCCTTTTAAAGTAAATTTTAGTTTAGGAAACAAGAAATAGTCCGCGAGAGGCAGGTCAGGGGAGTACGAAGGATGTGGTAAGACGTGGTTAAGGATGTGTGCATTTTCAAAAGCATTTTTCAAATTTGTTTAAAAAAAATCGCCAAGCGCTCCTGACTACGCAGTACTAAAAGTTACGTAGCATGAGAACTATTTAAAAATTTGACATTCCGTAAAAACGAGCTTCTTCAGTAGAGTATTACTCTTCATTTAAGAAAAATTTCAGCTCTCTAGATGGTCTCATTCGTCTGCAATCTTAAAAGTCCGGTTTATTTTGCGACAGACCTCGTGTATCTATAAAATTAGCACAATTTGCACACAAAAAAAAAAAAAGCAAGAAATGGAGCTAACTGAATTTTCAAATTTTTCATGATTACAATACTTTCTCTACATGGGGAGTGAGAAAGTAAAAAGTTGGAAAGATTAGCAAAATATGTATAATGTTTTACTCGTATCCATAATGTAGTTTTAACGCTATTTTTGATTTTATGGCATCATAGTGTGCGATTTCTAAGAAGCTTAGTGATTGCTATACATCGCTATTCACCATTGTGGTAGAATGCTGCAATTTGTTCAAATTGAAGTAGTTTAATAAAATTTGAACATTTTATCGCTATAAAAATAATTGAATAATCAGCTCCTTGATTTTCATTATCTATACGTATAACTCCAGCAATATTTTTTTTTTTAAATCGTTCTCACTCTGTTTATGGGCAACAGAAGCTTTGTTGATTATGTTTGAGTCGAATTTAATATCAAACTACGATGAGCTCGGAAACTGACGACCAATATTTCCTTTTTGTTACAGACTTCAGACTAGGTTTCAAAGGTGAAAAAGGAGACAAAGTAAGTATCAACTAACGTATCATCAATTAATTATTGTGAGCCCGAGGGGAAAGGGGGAGGGGGGGTGAGGGTGTCTGAATCCTCAGGCCATTTTTTTTTCTTTTGGTTTTGTTTTTCGTAAAACTCTATTTTCTTTTTAAATTAAATTTCAGAACTTCATAACATTCATGATACTGATAAGCCGATATTCATGCCCATTTATTTTCACGTACCTATTTCGAACAACCAAAATTGTAATTAATCCAGTGAAAATTGGTTTTTTAAACGAAAGTAGAAGTGTTTGAGAGTGGCTATCTGGACACAGAATTCTAATAAAACTATCCAGGTGACAAGATTTTGCATATTTCTGTTATGTGTCCGTTTCTTCATCGTGCAAATCCCTCCAGAAGAAACTAATTTGGCAACGTTGAGCTTTGTCCATTTAAACTCTGGTAAAAGGTCGAATGCGAAGGTGTTCACCGGACACCCAATACTTCGATCTTTTTCATGGGTTTAAATGGACGAACTGCATATGTACCATCGCAATACCTCTACACGATCATGCCAGTGGTGGCTCGTGCATTCATGCAATAATTAATATGGCAACAACGTAATTTCTCCATTTAAACCCATTTAAAACAATCGATCTTCAGGAGGTACTATTCCAGCCCCAAGGTATCGATACTTTTGCATAGGTTTAAATTACAAATAATCATGGTTGCCAAATTGCACGAGCCGCCACTGGCTCAGACAAGTCGGCGCTCTCGACTTTGTTCAAACAGATGGAGAGAAGGAAAGGTCAAAAGTTGAAAAAAAAGAGCAGAACAGAAAACTCGAAAATTTATGAAGAAGATAGATAAGGCTTTAAAGAATAATGATCTAAAAGGGTTTAATGGAAAAAAGCGCACCGAGGAAGACAAATAACTTTAATGCAAAAGTTGTTTGTTCCGCCGTGAATTTAAATTAACCGTCTCGGTGACGATTGTTCTTTGTAGAAGGGGATAGAGTTTGCTCAAAAGTCGTAGTTGCCAATTTGAGCTAAATTGTCGTCAACGTGCTTAGCTTGTGTGTCACTCTAAAAGTTTCCGGTCGCAAAGGAACTGTTTAAAAGTTAATTAGCGGCATCTCCGGGTGTAAATTTCAAAAGTATGTTTTGAGACTTTTCTTAAAGGGCTGAAAATTAAGTTCAGTAGGATTATACACAAATTTAATTCTATTTGATTTACTTGACTCGTTTCTTTAAATGTCGCAAGGAAGGCGATAAACGTAGTGTAAAATTTTTTTTTAGAGAGATGAAAAAAAAATTATTGAATAAAATTGTCTCTATACATGTATCAGCTCTATTTCACTTGCTCAGACCGAGTTCGGTCTTCTTATTACTGTGCAATCAAATGGGTGTCCACCATCTTTGTTTTTGAATTTCGTGACCAGGTTATTTGGTTTTCAAAACCTACCAAGCGAGATAGGTTTCGAGTTCGTGCCCTGGTCACAACAATTTGTGAGTGAAAAATTTGAATTTGTAAAATGATAAATTTACCGATAAATTTGGTATGTAGGGAAATGTTAAAATTGCCGACAAAACATACTATGTACCATATAGTACCAACATATATACTAGTCACCAAATGACTGAACCGTAACTGGACTCGGTCGATAAATAAAATTTGCATTACGAAAAACGTAAGGGTTGGTTCAGGAACAACTTTTACTAACCTGTCTTAGGTCGAAAATAGAATACTGAGTTAACATCTTTACCATACCTTCATTTCTTGAACATTTGTTTTTAACTAAAGGTGATTCCAGGCGAAACTTTTCCAGATTTCAATCCAATGGATAGCGCCACAAGTAGCTTTTCAGAAAAGTCGTGTTTTTGGCGTTTTAAACTCAAACCATAGATGAAACGCAAAATCCAAACACGTCAGCACCTGTGAAATTTTTTTATGGATTTTTTGAGCCCAAAACGAGCAAAATTGGTTTAGAATTCAAGCCGTAAATTATGAAATTCATTTCGCCATAAGCTTAGTCAGTGAGAGTGAGTGCGAGTGATAATATGTCTATCTGCCTCACTCGCACTCATTGAGGCTTAAAGGAATTATCGTATGTTTCATAATTTCCGGCTTTACTTTTGAGTGTTTCAGCTTGAAACTTTCACGGTATCTTCGCTTTAAGTATGCTCGAAGGTGCTGACGTTTCTCAAATTTGTGTTTTTAGCGTAAATTCGTCAATTTTAGCCATAAACTGTTTACTTTTTGAGCAGCGCGACGTGGTGTCCACAGTTGGAACTAATCCACCCTGGAATAATCTTGAGAAGAGGCAAGAAAAACATGCTCTGAGCGAAGTTTATTAAATTCTTATAAACAGCTAGGTACTTGGTATGAATGCATAATTCATGCATAATTTTCTGATAGACATGCTTTTTAGATTGCGTTTTTGCAGCCTCTTAAAAATGTCTAAATGTTTGAATGATTGTTTCTGTATGGAAAAAATATATTTTAGGCATTGTTTTGTCTATAACATACTTATTTTAAAATTTAGACATCGTAGCTGTTTTTTTATGAGGACATTTTAAACCACTAAGGCGTGGTATTAAAGTCTGGTCATTTAATACAGACGCTTTAAACCAACCACTCTTTTTAATAAATTGCTATCCTTCCGAGATTTTATGCATATGGTTTGTAATTCTTCCAAGTTTAAATTTTTAACGTTTCAAATTTCCAGGGACCACCAGGTGAATCGATCAGAGGGCCACCTGGGCCTCCTGGGCCACCAGGTCCACCAGGTCCTCCTTTTTCCGGCGGAGGAAAATTCGAAGAGGAACTAGGATCAGGCGACGACGAGGTAAGAAAATGACCATAAACTTTTCTTTAATTATTCGTGTCGCTCGACCTGCTAAAATATCAGGTTTGTCCGCTGTGATTCGGAACAAAGGATTTCCTGAGTGTAAAAGCAAAAAAAAAAAAAAAAAAAAAAAAAAAAAAAAAAAAAAAAAAAAAATAGTTTTGCGGAATAAAGGAAATCACACCCCCACCTTCCCCTAAGCAAGATTTTTACGATAGAAAGTTGAATTGTGCTCAAATCTTTCTATTTGGGGGGGGCAGTGTTGCCAAACGTGGACAGAAACGACCACGTTTGGACGAAAACTGTCCACGCTCCCCTCATGCTGGCAATGGCGTGGACAATTTTCGGTGGCTCGGACCTGGCAACTCTGGGGGGTGGACAAAATATGAGTAAATTAGTGAAGCAAACTGACCCCTTGCAAACTCCACTTTTTTTTTTTTTTTTTTTTTTTTTTTAAATTACCTATTATTCCACCCGCTAATAATTACTGTCTACTCTTTGTTCACATGCAACAGCGAAGGAAGGATTTCATTAAGGTACATATCTACTGTCTCAAGTTTTTTGTTTCTTATTTCCTCTGCTATAGTTTGATGACTTTCAATGCCTTCAGAATTGATTATACGCGGAAAAAACACTGGTAGAATTTACCCATCTGCATAGCTGATTTTGGAGTATCCAGTATAGTAAATTTTACCATCATATAATAAATGCAACGTACCTTGTGGTGAAATGTAGCAGGTTATCTTAATTTACCACAAGGTACGATGCATTTACCATACTTGATAGCAGACTCCAAAATCAGATATGAATAGACGGTAAATTCTACCTGTCTTTTTTTTCTCCCCGTGAACATTTTTCCATGGGACCTTGTACTATCGACGAATTAAAGATTGTCGCGAGATATTCACAAATATTCAGTTATGGGTGGGAGTGGAGTGTGTGACTCATCTGCTACGGCTTTCTCGCCCCAACCGCACTGAATTGGCCGGGGCCTCTCGCCTGCAAGGTGTGAGGAGTTTTAAGATTGGCCGAACCGGAACCTTGAAGGCGAAAATCAGCCCGTGAAAATATCGCGACAATCTTTAATTCGTCGATAGTACATGACCTCGTAAACTTTTGATGCAAGACTTGCCGCTCTCTGAACGTCAAGTTTTTTCCAGTCGCATTTTCACTTTCGTACGAGAGGCTGAAAATTCCTGTTCCCGGAACACGGAGGAAAGATTGCAACGGCCATTGTTTGGCTCGTCAAAGTGCACTGCTCCTCTCCCCCCCCCTCCCTCTCTCTATTTTAGATTTTTTTTTATTTTTATTTTTTAAGTATGCGTAAAAACAAAGCTTGTGGCCCTTCAGTCGTATCCTACACTCGAGTGTGTAGGCCCTCAAGATAATCTTTCAACGTGCTTTCGCTGAGATAATTTCGTTCAGCACTTTTCCCTCCCTCATCATACATGTAAAGGCACGATACAGAGAGTGGAATCTCTCAGCGTCAAGCTCAGATCATCGCTCGCCTGCTACACATCGCCGTTAAAAACTTGTTTCGGTGTCAAGTGGCATAGTTGAATAGATAATTATTGTTACCTTTCAGTGCCTGAAATTGCTTCTCCGCACAATGAAGGCGCTCTGGTCTCTCTTGTTCTCTAAAAAATTATTCACGTCGTATAAGTCTTTTTAAGCTCTCGGTTTTGAAACGTAAAGACTTTCTCCACAATTTTTTTCTTTCTTTTTTTAAACATGTATATAGGTGCATCTATATTTCAGTATGAAACCCAAGATACTATACACTAAATCCTAGATTTTTAAACTCGAACTGTTAGGTCCTATACTGGAAAGGAAACAGATTTTATCAACATCACGATCTGGGTACCAACTAATTTTCTATGCAACTATAAATTTTTTTAGTCAATTATCCCACGGAGTTTTTATGCAAAACCTCCATTTGAGAAATTCTAAGGATTCCCTGTTTATTTTTGGAGTTTTTCATACGTAGCAAATACTAAATGGACATTTAAATCACAAAGTTTAAGGTCACTGCAGTTTTTAGAGGATCAAAACTACTTGAGAATGACTTGAGAATGACATTGATGACATGTCATTAGGAAAACCTTATTCAATGATAAGAGGTGTTGGTGTTGCCAAATTTAAAAAAGAAAAGTATAATACATTATTCCATAGTATTTCGTGTTTAAAAAACAGGGCTCTCAAAACGTCCCGTCTGCTCTTCCGGAGCACCGCCGCCAGTGTTATTTTAAGGGGAGAAGGAGGTCCCAAATGAAAAAAAAAAAAAAAAATAGTTTTTTTGTTTTTGATTTTATTTGAAGGAGGACGTCCTTAGCTTTAAAATGATAAAATACGTTGTATAGTTTAGAAAAAAATCAACTTTTTATGAATTTTTGAAGTTAAAGAGTCCTTATCAGGTTCGCTGATTTTTAGTTTTTTTCTTCTTGCGATACTGAAAAACCTGGTTTTTTTACCTTTTGGTGCACTTTTCTCAGGAACTAGTAATGCTATTTTCATGATTTTTTTTTTAAATTTTCCGCAGAAAAAGCTCTATAAGTGGAACTAGGATATTCTATTTGTATGTAGCTTCTTTGCTTTTTTATAGACATTCAAAGCTCAAAAAAAGTGAAAAAATTAACCAAACTTTCAACTTTAAAAAAAAAAAAAGTTTTCAATGAATTTTTAAAATCCTAGTTCCACTTGTAGTCAACACTCATACACAACTTCACGCAAAATTTCAGCCTTGTAGGTCAAATAGTTCCTGAGGAAAGTGCACCAGAAGAGAAGCATACTTAACATTGTTTAACATAGGACCTCCTTCTCCCCTTAAATGGGAAAACAGACTTAAGAGCAGATCTGTCTTTTTGACTGGTTTTTGTGCATATTGACAAGGCGCAGGGCTCTGAAAACGCCCCCTCTGCTATTCCAGGGCACCGCCTGCGCCTACTTTATTTTAAATGGGAAAACAGACTTTCTAGCAGACCTGTCATTTTGGTGGGCTTTTAAACGGTGACAAGGCGGAGGGCTCTCCAAATGTCCCCTCTGCCATTCCAGGGCACCGCCTATGTTATTTTAAATGCCAAAACAGACTTTCGAGCAGGTAGTAATGCACTATTTAGCAACAGTGCGGCTATACCGGCTACTCCAACCCTTCGCAGTGGCCATTGTTCTTCCGACTTCTCTCTTGGCACGGAGGATTTCCAAGAACCGACAGACTCAAAAATTTACACACGCCCAGTAAAAATTGCGAACGGTCAAAAATACAAAAAAACGGACGAAATTTTCGCTCTAAAGAACCAAAACTCGGCAAAAATAGTCGATTTTGAATACTGATGACTCTCAAAAATTCGTCTTTTTCAGTCCGAATTAAATTCAGGATATTTCGTCTAATATCTAATATGGAGTAGCCGGTATAGCCGCACTGTTGCTAAATAGTGCATTACTACGTGAATTCTCACCCGCCTTCTTATCGTGAACAGAGTATAAGTTATGTTTTCTGCAAAGAATATGCGCTTTCTGCTTTTGACGGCCATCTTGCCTTTAGTGATGTTAAACTGCGCGCCACTGAATTTGTGGCGTGAAGTCAGATGAGCATACCTCCTATAACCTTGCGTTCATCTATATATATATATATATATATATATATATATATATATATATATATATATATATATATATATATATATATATATATATATATATATATATATATATATATATATATATATATATATATATATATATATATATATATATATAATATATATATATATATATATATATATATATATATATATATATATATATATATATATATATATATATATAATATATATAAATAAAACACACACAAAAAAAATGGCCAAAAAATAAATGATGAATACCTTTTTTTTTATGTTATTTTTTTCTTTTTTGGCTTTGTTGTTTCTCCAAACTTTAGAGTCTGACCAACTCTAAAGGTATTCATCATTTATTTTTTGGCCATTTTTTTTGTGTGTGTTTTATTACGTATAGTCACTGCGGAGATGGTGCTTTTTTCCCGTTCGGGAGCCGGCGGCTATTTGTAGAACGCGTTCGCTTCTCTAGCCGTCCGGTTTCATCTTTTTCTCTGGTCTTGCTTTTTTCATCTGAGAGTTGTTCAGCTTCTATGGTAGATGGCGCGGGAGCATTTGCTTCTCGCGTCATGTCAGCAGTGTCGTTTCGACGACTTGCTGTGTGCGAAAAGCATTGAGTAGAGGCAGCTTCGAGTAAGCCCACCTGATGAGTCGTAACAACGACGAAACCGGTCGTGGCGCTCTCGAAACGCTGTCCTCGCTCATGCATTTCTGTTGCACCTGCCTGAGCTGAACTCTCTCCCCCCTGTGTTTTTTACACGTACTTACATTATTATTTTTTAATGTTATTTTTTTCTTTTTTGGCTTTGTTGTTTCTCCAAACTTTAGAGTCTGACCAACTCTAAAGGTATTCAATATATATATATATATATATATATATATATATATATATATATATATATATATATATATATATATATATATATATATATATGCATACATAGACTCTCTATAGGTCCGATAATGGTTGCTGTTTAACCAATAACCTCACCCCTCACCTCCCGTTATATTTTTTGTAAACGAGCGAAATAAATGACGTTCATTTCGCGAGATTTTTAATGAAGATGGGGGACAACCATGTATGCACTCTGTGTGGTTGATTTTTCCCTTCATTAAATGTCTCTCGAATCTCGAGAGGTGAACGTATATAATTGACACTGGCTGATCCAGGAATTTATCCTTCTCTCTCTTTTCTCATTAGAAATGAGTGTGTTAGAAAAGGACATATCAGGGGTTGTCACGTGATTTTTGCTCCCTCTTTCTATCCTTTTCTAACACCTGCGTTTCTAATGGGGGAAAGGGGGAGAAACATTTAGCGCGAACATTTCAATGAAAATGAACAACTATACCATCGCGTCGCGTCATTCTCTCCTACACCTTACTTACTTATTCATGTCAATAGTCGACTCTTCATTCGCCGGAGAGCTTTTCAACAATAGGAAATCGTTGCAATGAAAATTAATTAACTAAAAATGTTTGAACTCGCGCATCCTGAAAATTCTTCTCGCGAATAAATAGTATTGTGTTCAGTAAGGTTCAGCATTCCCCCTAATAGAATTAATTTCGTTCGTTTGCCCAGTGAGTCAATCGCACTGATTCGTGCCCACAGTCGATTGCACTAGTATATTGCCTCGAGTACATTTGAGTGCGTTGAGTTGAGATGAGAAGAGCTCGCGGCAGAGCTGCCGTTTTGCGTATGAATGATTTAATGACATTTTTTTTTTTTTTTTCAATGGAGCTGTTGCAAACTTTTGCTACAGGCTTATTAATAGTTGATTATAGGGTAATACCCTGTAAAAATAACGATTAGTGCACCATAAAATCACGAAATCCACTCCTAAACTCACAAAATGCTTTTAAACGCGAGACCGTAATGGCGGCCGAGGCCGCGGTTATCTTATGGCAATTGTGTGCTTCTTCTTCTTCTTCTTGTGTGGTGTTGCGAGACTACCTCCTGTAGATGGCGCTGATTGAAGATAGGGAAACCCAATGCAAACCGCGGCCCCGGCCGCCATTACGGTCTCGCGTTTAAAAGCATTTTGTGAGTTTAGGAGTGCATTTCGTGATTTTTTAGTGCGCTAATCGTTATTTTTACAGGGTATTACCCCATAATCAACTATTAATAACCTGTAGCAAAAGTTTGCAACAGCTCCATTCACCGATGATGCCACCGGTTGAGAAGAGATTATACAGTTCAGTTGGGTGTATAACTGTACAGCACAAAAATGCTATGACCTGTATTATCTTTACTAAACCGATGCAATCGTCGTTCAATTATTAAAATATCCGCAAGTTGCGTTTTCATCGACGACTCCACCGGTTGAGTAAAGATTACTGATCACAGTATTTTCGTGCGTTACAGTTATACACTGAACTGAACTGTGTAATCTTTTCTCAACCGGTGGAATCATCGGTGAATTGAGAAATGTGATTAATTATAAGCAAAGCGGCAGCTCTGAGTTACGGTATCGGCTTATGGTCGTCCGTAGGTGGATGTAGGAATTTATTATTTGTCAGGTGAATATTGGAACTTTGTCATTCTCTCTCCCTCATCCCGCATTTGAACGCGTGCATTAGGAAAGGAGAGATAGAGGCTGAAGTCGTGTGATCCCCCCAGTAGCGGCTCGTGAAATGCGATATATCGATGGACACTCCATTGAAAACTATAGAAAAGTATCGATCGTCAGGGGGTGCAATTGAACCCCCAATAAATCGATACTTTTCTATAGTTTTAAATGGAGTGGACGTCGATATATCGCATTTCACGAGCCGCCACTGGATCCCCCCCCCCCTATTGCTGTCCTTCCCTAATACGAGTGTGTTCGAACGACCGAAGGGAGAGAAATTATTGTAACCGCCTATGCGGTGGATCAAAACATTCAACCAGTGGCGTCGCGTGTCATCTGGGAACAATGCAACTGCTCCATTTAAACTCATTAAATATATCGAATTTTCCTTGTGCACTGTGAACCCCCTGAATTCAATATTTTACATGAGTTTAAAATGGATAAAATACACTGTTGCCGAATTGCACGCGACGCCACTGCATTCAGTACCTGCTGGACATAGTATCGAGAATCAAATTCAGAGTGAGGCTGTTGCACACTTTTGCTGTAAGCGATTCGACAATCGATTCGGGTGTGAAAACTTATCTACAAAAATAACGATGGCAGCACTAAAAACTTCCGAAAACCACTGCTAAACTCATTAACGCTTTTATTTACGCGAGCCTAATAGTGGCGTAGGGCAGTAATAATGAAAGATTCCTATCTAATAATATTGTAACTCCATCAAGAATAAGTGACCAATAATACGATACGATTTCCTTTGACACCGCGGTGGGCGCGGTGCCACCAGGTGTAACGGTACCTTTCATCGGATGTTGATCACTACTCTGGTGACTAAATTAATACTCTGTGAATCTTTCTTGTCAGCATAGAGAGAGTGCTGAAATTAAGATAGGAATCTCTCATAATCACTGTTCTGCGCCACCATTACGCTCGCGTAAATAAAAGCGTTTATTGAGTTAAGGAGTGGATTTCAGAAATGTTCACTGCTGTCATCATTATTTTTGGAGGTTTTTTTGTACCAGAATCGCTTATGAAAGAGCTCATAGCCAAAGTGTGCTACAGCCCCATTCATTTGGTGTATACTTATGAATAGAAACAACTTAATTAGCTACTAATTTGTCAAATAAATGAAAACATTATTGTCGGGAATGAATTAAAAATGTTTAAATTAGAAACGGCGCGTATGGACAGTTAAGTTACGAAACGTCTCTCCATTTCTAATTTAAACCCTTATGGGTCAAGTCAGAGTGTTCCTACTCGTTTTCTCCTCTAGTCATTTCACATTGTCACCCAGTCTTTATTCCGGATAAACGCGACTATCGATGAAAACATATTACAAGATAATAATTCTTCTGGAGCCTTCAATTTGTCGTATAGGCAATTCCAACTTCTCAGAGTACGAACAGTTAGCTACCCTCCCTATAAAAACGGAGAAGTGGCTTTCTTTAGAACAATTCGGGTCTTTGGAGGAGGAAGGGGGGGGGTGTTAACCTTTAACTGCAGATGAGCCCAGATCTGGAACAATTACTTTGAAGCCTTATCTAAAAGTAGGAGAATTGAGTTGTACTGTCGCTGCATGGTGGGTCACATGTGGAACAGATACTAAACGAGTAAGAATTGTCGATTTTGTCCTAGAGCGCGCAGCACAAGATAGAGAACGTGCAGAGTGGTTGAAAATAGCTTAAGGTAAACACCCCAGTAGCCGGCACCCCTAAAATTTGCACCATTACCCGGCACCCATTTTTTACAATGTGAAAAGTATTAGTTTGGAGGCAATACTGGTGTTTTGAGTGGTTTTTTCTGAGGCCTCAAGCGTGAATCATTAAAAAAAAAATACGTAAAACACCAAAATTACCACAAAACTAACATTTTTCACAATGCGAAAAATAGGTGCCGGGTACTGGTGCAAATTTTAGGGGTGCCGGCTACTGGGGTGTTTACCTTACTGAAAATCTGACAGAGATTTTCCGATTTTCATTGTTATGTTTGGGAGTAACGCAGGGGTACCATATACAAAAAAAAAAAACAACTATTGAAACTTACTAACTTATTTTTTACGACTTTAATTTTTTTTTAAAGCCTGAAAACTTTATTCTCAGTTGCATGGATACCTAAATGCGGGTAAGGCCATATTTGGAAAAATTAATATTCAGGCTCTTTACCATAGAAATATAATGGAAAGAATTTTTTCACTATTTTTCCCTGTCTCAAGGATCAAAATTGTAATGAAAAAAAATTATTTTATTGAAAAATAAAAAATCATGCAGTAAAGGGTTAAATGTTTTATTAGCTTCTTCATTCCCGACAATGTATGCACAAGCAAAAGGGCTGCCGTTTTGCTGAACTTGTTCCGCCAAACGGAACTTTTGCCAATTTTCGGACCACAAGCGGATCTTTGAAAAATCGGATCAGCTGCGGATTATTTGAAAATTTAGCGGATCTTTTGCGGATTTTTAAATATTGCTGTAGAATTTCTTCAATCATGACACAAATTTATAGGGGGGAAAAAAGGGAAACTTGGCTCTACATTCATACCTGCCGGAAACAAAACATTGGCAGGGTATCATCGGAGGATTCGGAGGTAGAGCTCATTTCACGAAAGAAGACCGATGACAGATCATGCGGATCGCTGCGCAAAGACGTGTTTGCGTTCTTGCACATGCGCAAAAACGCAAACTCGTCTCTGCGCAGTAAACAAACCCATCTGTCATCGGCCAACTTTCGTGAAACGACCTCTATGCGTGCGCTCTACGCCACAAGGCACACCGGCCCCGCCGAGACCCCTCCTCGCCTCGCCTACATGGTGTGCGGAGTATGAAGAGTGGCCGAACCGGTACCTTGAAGGCGAAACTTAGCTCGCTCAAATCTCGCGACAATCTTAAAATCGTCGATAGTACCTATACAATCAAGTGGGCGTCCGCCATCTTTAAGCAAATTGTATTTCGTGACCAGGTCACGTTTTATTTGATCAGGTTTCGAAAATCGGTAGGTGACCGAAATTTTATTATTCCGGTCACTTAAAAGTGGGCGGAGCCAAGCAACGTACGGTAAAGTACGGTACCGTATCAAAAGGTGACCGGGAACCGCTTGGTTCCGAATTTCGAGACCTACATCCCGAGGTGGGTTACGTGAAACGTGACAGGACGAGTAGGTGACCGGAGGGAATATTTGAATTTTGGATCGCCTTGTCTGTGATTGGCTCTCGTAAGTGGCCGTGATTTCGAAACTTTTGTCACGAAAGAAGTGAGCGGTGACCATTGGTCACGAAAGAAGTGACCGGTGACCATTGGTCACGAAAGAAGTGACCGGTGACCATTGGTCACCAAAGAAGTTACCGGTGACCATTGGTCACGAAATAAAATTTGCTTTTTGGTTTCGAATTTCGTGACCAGGTTACGGTGTAGGTTACGAATTCGTGACCAGATCACGAAAATCTGATACTGGAAAATTTTAATGCGTATTTAATGCGTATCCTATATTATATTTGTAAGTCCTATATTATATTTGTAAGAATGAAGCTAAGTTCCTGGAGAACCGTTGTACCGTTCGGTAGGGGCCTGGTACCGATCGGTAGGGCTCAGCTTCAATGCTTCGGGAAAAATATAAGTTTTTCCGTGCGGGCCCCGCGTCCCTTTTTAAAATGCTAAAAACTTTTCTCTGGAAAAGTTGTGCGAGTGCGAAAAGGATGCGAATCAGTTCGTTTTGCAAGGGTGGGAGAGAGAAGCGAGATTTTGTCATCCTTTTTTAAATGCATACGTGCGGACGAGCATACGATTTTGTACGCGTGTGAGCGAGAAACGTGCTGCTCTGTCAATTTTTTTTTTTTTATATTTGATCGAGCGATTTGACGTTACCGTGGAGATTGTGATCATATGTTTTTTGCGCGGAAGGACAACGACCTCTATATAAGACCGGCGAACGAATACGAACCAGCGTAACCCGCAAGAAGGAAAGTTAGGTTAGGAATAGAGGTGCTTGGCTGGATAGGAACACCTCTGTTTACACGTATTTTTATAAAGATGTTCTCTTCCATTTTTCGCTTCTAAAACTCCTAATTTTACACGGATTTTGCTTTTCTTGGTCTTAATAGAAGGAGGATAGCTTGGGCTTTGACCTCCGCTCTACCGGGTCCGGTAACGTTTTTTCGAAAATATATGGAAAATATAAGTCGTTGAAGTGAACACCCGTTGGTATGCTCTGAAGACCTTGCAAATCACGTTCGCCTGTTTACGACGCTTCAATCTGTCTACAAATCGGCTTTTAGTCATTTTTTGAGTCTACTCCTTCACTCTCAGTCCTTTTAGTGCTAGATTCTTCAAAATCCGAAAAGGTTTAGGGGCTGAGGAGGTTATTTCTCTATACTGTGTAGTGTGTACCAGTAAACCCTCCTGTGTTAGAGTTCGTAGTTACTTAACTTGAGTTAGTAATTTCTGTACATTTCCCTTCTGGATGATTTTCCGTTCCTAATATTGTTTTAGCAATCTGCGCCATCATCACTGTCTATTAAATACTGTGATTGTGGTGAAACCCGCCCGCCGTTAACTCAGGATGTCGGATCGAGCCGACCACTGAAAGGGTTCTGGTTAGTCATCATCAATTTTGTGAAGTAATCATCAAGTCAGGAATGATTCCCTCTTATTCCTTTGTATAGTCGCAGCATAATTCAGCCTTGAATCAGGATCCATCGTAAAATTCCTCTCTTTGAACCATTTGTGGTTTTTGCACATTCTTCGGAATCTTAAAGGTGAGCTTGGAAGGGTAGGCAGAGAAAATGGCCTATAAGATTTGTGTCAAGATTTCTACGAACAGCACCTAGAGGCTCAATCAGTTAAGTTCATGAAGTCGTATCGGAAAGTATTAGATGGCAGTTACATGAGGGGCCATGTTTCTTCATCACACATTTTAGCATTTTTAGCTGCTGTGACTCGGACTGCTGTGAACCGCAGTCACTTACGGGAACACTTTGGGAAACGGACCGAACCGCCATAAGCAGCAATGAGTGCGAGTGAGCAACCTTAAAACGCGAAGAGTCTCTCTCTCGCACTCGCAATCGCTTACGCGAAAAATTTGGGAAGCGGACCGAACCGCCATAAGCCGAAATGAATGCGAGAGAGAAACCTTGAAACGCGAGAGGTCTCTCTCTCGCAGTCGCTTACGGGAGTAATTTGGAAAACGGACCGAACCGCCATAAGACGCAATGAGTGAGAGAAAGAAACCTTGAAACGTGAGAGGTCTCTCACTCACACTCGCAGTCGCTTACGGGAATGATTTGGGAAACGGACCGAACCGCCATAAGACGCAATGAGTGCGAGAGAGAAACCTTGAAACGCGAGAGGTCTCTCTCTCGCACTCGCAGTCGCTTACGGGAATAATTTGGATACGGACCGAACCGCCATAAGCCACAATGAATGCGAGAGAGAAACCTTGAAACGCGAGAGGTCTCTCTCTCGCAGTCGCTTACGGGAATAATTTGAGAAACGGACCGAACCGCCATAAGACGCAATGAGTGCAAGAGAGAAACCTTGAAACGTGAGAGGTCTATCTCTCGCACTCGCAGTCGCTTACGGGAATAATTTGGAAGACGGACCGAACCACCATAGGACGCAATGAGTGAGAGAAAGAAACCTTGAAACGCGAGAGGTCTCTCTCTCACACTCGCAGTCGCTTACGGGAATGATTTGAGAAACGGACCGAACCGCCATAAGACTCAATGAGTGCGAAAGAGAAACCTTGAACCGCGAGAGGTCTCTCTCTCTCTCACTCGCAGTCGCTTACGAGAACACTTTGGGAAACGGACCGAACCGCCATAAGACGCAATGAGTGCGAGAGAGAAACCTTAAAGGGCGAGAAATCTCTCTCTCGCACTCGCAGTCGCTTCCGGGAAAATTTTGGAAAACGGACCGAACCGCCATTAGACGCAACAAGTGCGAGTGAGAAACCTTAAAACGCGATAGGTCTCTCTCCCGCACTCGCAGTCGCTTACGGGAATAATTTGGAAACGGACCGAACCGCCAAAAGCCCAAAGGAGCACCCGGGAGCTCACCGGGGCATGTAAACAGAGCCGATTGGGAGCCGACCGGCGTGGCACCTAGCGGCAAAAGTTTGAACTACGTACGTCCTGATGAGCTGAGTTTATATACCTGAGTTTTGACCCTCATCTCCATCGGTCGACTGCTGCCTAGTGGTACAGTGCTGGCTCCCGGACCAGAAGATTGCTGGATCGATCCCCGGCTAGTCTCTTTTTTGTTTTGTTGTTTTTTTTTTTTTAATTTTCACAAAAATGCTTTGATGGTGTAGTTCGATGAAGGGCCGTTCAATTTTGAGGTTCTATTTACGTGATATCGACGAACTCCCATTGTGGTCCACCAAAGAAAAGCGGAGAAACCTGCCACTATCCCCAAAAAAAACCCCTTTTCCGAGTGCAGACAACCCCAAGTTAGATTATAAAAAAGACCGGGAGCGAGCGAAGCGAGCGGGAGGTAAACGCAGCGGGAGCGCGCGTATTCGTATTCGCCCGAAGGGCGTTACAACTCCCCTAAAATGCCAACAAATGTTATTTCTTTTATATCAATTCAAACAGCCCGCCAAATCGTGGCTCCCAATCGGCTCTGTTTACATGCCCCGGTGAGCTCCCGGGTGCTCCATCGCCAAAAGCCACAATGAATGCGAGAGAGAAACCTTGAAACGCGAGAGGTCTCTCTCTCTCGCAGTCGCTTACGGGAATAATTTGAGAAACGGACCGAACCGCCATAAGACGCAATGAGTGCAAGAGAGAAACCTTGAAACCCGAGAGGTCTCTCTCTCGCACTCGCAGTCGCTTACGGGAATAATTTGGAAACGGACCGAACCGCCATAAGACGCAATGAGTGCGAGTGAGAAACCTTAAAACGCGAGAGGTCTCTCTCTCGCACTCGCAGTCGCTTCCGGGAAAATTTTGGAAAACGGACCGAACCGCCATTAGACGCAACAAGTGCGAGTGAGAAACCTTAAAACGCGATAGGTCTCTCTCCCGCACTCGCAGTCGCTTACGGGAATAATTTGGAAACGGACCGAACCGCCAAAAGCCACAATGAATGCGAGAGAGAAACCTTGAAACGCGAGAGGTCTCTCTCTCTCGCAGTCGCTTACGGGAATAATTTGAGAAACGGACCGAACCGCCATAAGACGCAATGAGTGCAAGAGAGAAACCTTGAAACGTGAGAGGTCTATCTCTCGCACTCGCAGTCGCTTACGGGAATAATTTGGAAAACGGAACGAACCGCCATAAGACGCAATGAGTGCGAGATAGAAACCTTGAACCGCGAGAGGTCTCTCTCTCTCACTCGCAGTCGCTTACGAGAACACTTTGGGAAACGGACCGAACCGCCATAAGACGCAATGAGTGCGAGAGAGAAACCTTAAAGGGCGAGAAATCTCTCTCTCGCACTCGCAGTCCCTTACGGGAACACTTTGGGAAACGGACCGAACCGCCATAAGACGCAATGAGTGCGAGAGAGAAACCTTGAAACGCGAGAGGTCTCTCTCTCGCACTCGCAGTCGCTTACGGGAATAATTTAAAAACGGACCGAACCGCCATAAGGCGCAATGAGTGCGAGTGAGAAACCATAAAACGCGAGAGGTCTCTCTCTCCCACTCGCAGTCGCTTCCGGGAAAATTTTGGAAAACGGACCGAACCGTCATTAGACGCAACAAGTGCGAGTGAGAAACCTTAAAACGCGATAGGTCTCTCTCCCGCACTCGCAGTCGCTTACGGGAACACTTTGCGAAACGGACCGAACCGCCATAAGACGCAATGAGTGCAAGAGAGAAACCTTGAGAGAGAGACCTCTCGCGTTTCAAGGTGTCTCTCTCGCACTGATTGCGTCTTAAGGCGGTTCGGTCCGTTTCCAAATTATTCCCGTGAGCGACTGCGAGTGCGAGAGAGAGACCTCTCGCGTTTCAAGGTTTCTCACTCGCACTCATTGCGTCTTATGGCGGTTCGGTCCGTTTCCAAATTATTCCCGTGAGCGACTGCGAGTGCGAGAGAGAGACCTCCCGCGTTTCAAGGTTTCTCACTCGCACTCATTGCGTCTTACGGCGGTTCGGTCCGTTTCCAAATTATTCACGTAACCGACTGCGAGTGCGAGAGAGAGAGAGACTTCTCGCGTTTAAAGGGTTTTCTCTCTCGCACTCTTTGGGTTTCTAATGCCGGTTCGGTCCGTTTCCCAAAATTTTCCCCGTAAGCGCTGCGAGTGCGAGAGAGAGACCTCTCGCATTTGAAGGTTTCTCTCTCGCACTCATTGCGTCTTATGGCGGTTCGGTCCTTTTCCCAAAGTGTTCCTGTAAGCGACTGCGAGTGCGAGAGAAGACCTCTCGCGTTTAAAGGGTTTCTCACTCGCACTCATTGCGTCTTATGGCGGTTCGGTCCTTTTCCAAAATTATTCCTGTGAGCGACTGCGAGTGCAAGAGAGAGACCTCTCGCGTTTAAAGGGTTTCTCTCTCGCACTCTTTGCGTCTTATTGCGGTTCGGTTCGTTACCCAAATTATTCTTGTAAGCAACTGCTAGTGCGAAAGAGAGACCTCTCGCGTTTAAGGTTTCTCTCTCGCACTCATTGCGTTTTATGGGGTTCGGTCCTTTTCCCAAATTTTTCCCGTAAGCGACTGCGAGTGCGAGAGAGAGACCTCTCGCGTTCATAGGCGGCGCGTATAAGGGGCTATTGGGGCTATAGCCCCCCCACTTTTTTGGGAACGAGGGGCTAAAAAATTTTTGAACGAAAAAAAAAAGGGAAAAAGGGGGAAAAAAGGAAAAAAAAAAAAAAGAGAAAAAGAAGGAAAAAGTTTATTTGTCCCCCCCCCCCCCAGCGTCAAACGTTTATTGTGAAAAAGGTGAAGAAGAAAAAAAAGAAAGAAAAAAAAAGCTGTTGAATTTGAGCCCCCCCACTTTTTGACCCCACGCGCCGCCCATGCTCGCGTTTGAAGGTTTCTGTCTCGCACTCATTGCGGCTTATGGCGGTTCGGTCCCTTTCCCAAAGTGTTCCCGTAAGCGACTGCGAGTTCGAGAGAGAGACCTCTCGCGTTTCAAGGTTTCTCTCTCGCACTCATTGCGTCTTATGGCGGTTCGGTCCGTTTCCCAAAGTGTTCCCGGAAGCGACTGCGAGTGCGAGAGAGAAGCCTCTCGCTTTTAAAGGGTTTCTCTCTCGCACTCATTGCGTCTTATGGCGGTTCGGTCCGTTTCCCAAAGTGTTCCCGTAAGCGACTGCGAGTGCGAGAGAGACCTTTCACGTTTTAAGATTTCTCACTCGCACTCATTGCGTCTTACGGCGGTTCGCTCCGTTTTTCAAATCATTCCCGTAAGCGACTGCGAGAGAGAGACCTCTCGCGTTTCAAGGTTTCTCTCTCGCACTCATTGCGTCTTATTGCGGTTCGGTTCGTTACCCAAATTATTCTTGTAAGCAACTGCTAGTGCGAAAGAGAGACCTCTCGCGTTTTAAGGTTTCTCTCTCGCACTCATTGCGTTTTATGGCGGTTCGGTCCGTTTCCCAAAGTGTTTCCGTAAGCGACTGCGAGTGCGAGAGAGAGACCTTTCGCGTTTCAAGGTTTCTCTCTCGCACTCATTGCGTCTTATGGCGGTTCGGTCCGTTTCCCAAAGTGTTCCCGTAATTATCTGCGAGTGCGAGAGAGAGACCTCTCGCGTTTTAAGGTTTCTCACTCGCACTCATTGCGTCCTTTGGCGGTTCCGTCCATTTCCCCAATTTTTCCGTAAGCGGCTGCGAGTGCGAGAGAGAGACCTCTCGTGTTTCTCTCTCGCACTCATTGCGTCTTATGGCGGTTCGGTCCGTTTCCCATTATATTCCCGTAAGCGACTGCGAGTGCGAGAGAGAGACCTCTCGCGTTTTAAGGTTTCTCTCTCGCACTCATTGCGTCTTATGGCGGTTCGGTCCGTTTCCAAATTATTCCCGTGAGCGACTGCGAGTGCAAGAGAGAGACCTCTCGCGTTTCAAGGTTTCTCACTCGCACTCATTGCGTCTTATGGCGGTTCGGTCCGTTTCCAAATTATTTCCGTGAGCGACTGCGAGTGTGAGAGAGAGACCTCCCGCGTTTCAAGGTTTCTCACTCGCACTCATTGCGTCTTACGGCGGTTCGGTCCGTTTCCAAATTATACACGTAACCGACTGCGAGTGCGAGAGAGAGAGAGACTTCTCGCGTTTCAAGGTTTCTCTCTCGCACTCATTGCGTCTAATGGCGGTTCGGTCCGTTTCCCAAAATATTCCCGTAAGCGACTGCGAGTGCGAGAGAGAGACCTCTCGCATTTGAAGGTTTCTCTCTCGCACTCATTGCGTCTTATGGCGGTTCGGTCCGTTTCCCAAAGTGTTCCTGTAAGCGACTGCGAGTGCGAGAGAGAGACCTCTCGCGTTTCAAGGTTTCTCACTCGCACTCATTGCGTCTTATGGCGGTTCGGTCCGTTTCCAAATTTTTCCCGTAAGCGACTACGAGTGCGAGAGAGAGACCTCTGGCGTTTCAAGGTTTCTCTCTTGCACTCATTGCGTCTTATGGCGGTTCAGTCCGTATCCCATGATATTCCCGTAAGCGAGTGCGAGTGCGAGAGAGAGACCTCTCGCGTTTAAAGGGTTTTCTCTCTTGCACTCATTGCGTCTTATGGCGGTTCGGTCCGTTTCCAAATTATTCCTGTGAGCGACTGCGAGTGCGAGAGAGAGACCTCTCGCGTTTCAAGGTTTCTCTCTCGCACTCATTGCGTCTTATTGCGGTTCGGTTCGTTACCCAAATTATTCTTGTAAGCAACTGCTAGTGCGAAAGAGAGACCTCTCGCGTTTTAAGGTTTCTCTCTCGCACTCATTGCGTTTTATGGCGGTTCGGTCCTTTTCCCCAAAATTTTTCCCCGTAAGCGACTGCGAGTGCGAGAGAGAGACCTCTCGCGTTTGAAGGTTTCTGTCTCGCACTCATTGCGGCTTATGGCGGTTCGGTCCCTTTCCCAAAGTGTTCCCGTAAGCGACTGCGAGTTCGAGAGAGAGACCTCTCGCGTTTCAAGGTTTCTCTCTCGCACTCATTGCGTCTTATGGCGGTTCGGTCCGTTTCCCAAAGTGTTCCCGGAAGCGACTGCGAGTGCGAGAGAGAAGCCTCTCGCGTTTCAAGGTTTCTCTCTCGCACTCATTGCGTCTTATGGCGGTTCGGTCCGTTTCCCAAAGTGTTCCCGTAAGCGACTGCGAGTGCGAGAGAGACCTTTCACGTTTTAAGATTTCTCACTCGCACTCATTGCGTCTTACGGCGGTTCGCTCCGTTTTTCAAATCATTCCCGTAAGCGACTGCGAGAGAGAGACCTCTCGCGTTTCAAGGTTTCTCTCTCGCACTCATTGCGTCTTATTGCGGTTCGGTTCGTTACCCAAATTATTCTTGTAAGCAACTGCTAGTGCGAAAGAGAGACCTCTCGCGTTTTAAGGTTTCTCTCTCGCACTCATTGCGTTTTATGGCGGTTCGGTCCGTTTCCCAAAGTGTTTCCGTAAGCGACTGCGAGTGCGAGAGAGAGACCTTTCGCGTTTCAAGGTTTCTCTCTCGCACTCATTGCGTCTTATGGCGGTTCGGTCCGTTTCCCAAAGTGTTCCCGTAATTATCTGCGAGTGCGAGAGAGAGACCTCTCGCGTTTTAAGGTTTCTCACTCGCACTCATTGCGTCCTTTGGCGGTTCCGTCCATTTCCCAAATTTTTCCGTAAGCGGCTGCGAGTGCGAGAGAGAGACCTCTCGTGTTTCTCTCTCGCACTCATTGCGTCTTATGGCGGTTCGGTCCGTTTCCCAAATCATTCCCGTTAGCGGCTGCGAGTGTGAGAGAGAGACCTCTCGCGTTCCAAGGTTTCTTTCTCTCACTCATTGCGTCTTATGGCGGTTCGGTCCGTTTCCAAATTATTCCCGTAAGCGACTACGAGTGCGAGAGAGAGACCTCTGGCGTTTCAAGGTTTCTCTCTTGCACTCATTGCGTCTTATGGCGGTTCAGTCCGTATCCCATGATATTCCCGTAAGCGAGTGCGAGTGCGAGAGAGAGACCTCTCGCGTTTCAAGGTTTCTCTCTTGCACTCATTGCGTCTTATGGCGGTTCGGTCCGTTTCCAAATTATTCCTGTGAGCGACTGCGAGTGCGAGAGAGAGACCTCTCGCGTTTCAAGGTTTCTCTCTCGCACTCATTGCGTCTTATTGCGGTTCGGTTCGTTACCCAAATTATTCTTGTAAGCAACTGCTAGTGCGAAAGAGAGACCTCTCGCGTTTTAAGGTTTCTCTCTCGCACTCATTGCGTTTTATGGCGGTTCGGTCCGTTTCCCAAATTTTTCCCGTAAGCGACTGCGAGTGCGAGAGAGAGACCTTTCGCGTTTGAAGGTTTCTGTCTCGCACTCATTGCGGCTTATGGCGGTTCGGTCCCTTTCCCAAAGTGTTCCCGTAAGCGACTGCGAGTTCGAGAGAGAGACCTCTCGCGTTTCAAGGTTTCTCTCTCGCACTCATTGCGTCTTATGGCGGTTCGGTCCGTTTCCCAAAGTGTTCCCGGAAGCGACTGCGAGTGCGAGAGAAACCCTCTCGCGTTTAAAGGGTTTCTCTCTCGCACTCATTGCGTCTTATGGCGGTTCGGTCCGTTTCCAAAGTGTTCCCGTAAGCGACTGCGAGTGCGAGAGAGACCTTTCACGTTTTAAGATTTCTCACTCGCACTCATTGCGTCTTACGGCGGTTCGCTCCGTTTTTCAAATCATTCCCGTAAGCGACTGCGAGAGAGAGACCTCTCGCGTTTCAAGGTTTCTCTCTCGCACTCATTGCGTCTTATTGCGGTTCGGTTCGTTCCCCAAAATTATTCTTGTAAGCAACTGCTAGTGCGAAAGAGAGACCTCTCGCGTTTTAAGGTTTCTCTCTCGCACTCATTGCGTTTTATGGCGGTTCGGTCCGTTTCCCAAAGTGTTTCCGTAAGCGACTGCGAGTGCGAGAGAGAGACCTTTCGCGTTTCAAGGTTTCTCTCTCGCACTCATTGCGTCTTATGGCGGTTCGGTCCGTTTCCAAAGTGTTCCGAAATTTATCTGCGAGTGCGAGAGAAAACCTCTCGCGTTTTAAGGTTTCTCACTCGCACTCATTGCGTCCTTTGGCGGTTCCGTCCATTTCCCAAATTTTTCCGTAAGCGGCTGCGAGTGCGAGAGAGAGACCTCTCGTGTTTCTCTCTCGCACTCATTGCGTCTTATGGCGGTTCGGTCCGTTTCCCATTATATTCCCGTAAGCGACTGCGAGTGCGAGAGAGAGACCTCTCGCGTTTTAAGGTTTCTCTCTCGCACTCATTGCGTCTTATGGCGGTTCGGTCCGTTTCCAAATTATTCCCGTGAGCGACTGCGAGTGCAAGAGAGAGACCTCTCGCGTTTCAAGGTTTCTCACTCGCACTCATTGCGTCTTATGGCGGTTCGGTCCGTTTCCAAATTATTTCCGTGAGCGACTGCGAGTGTGAGAGAGAGACCTCCCGCGTTTCAAGGTTTCTCACTCGCACTCATTGCGTCTTACGGCGGTTCGGTCCGTTTCCAAATTATACACGTAACCGACTGCGAGTGCGAGAGAGAGAGAGACTTCTCGCGTTTCAAGGTTTCTCTCTCGCACTCATTGCGTCTAATGGCGGTTCGGTCCTTTTCCCCAAAATATTCCCGTAAGCGACTGCGAGTGCGAGAGAGAGACCTCTCGCATTTGAAGGTTTCTCTCTCGCACTCATTGCGTCTTATGGCGGTTCGGTCCGTTTCCCAAAGTGTTCCTGTAAGCGACTGCGAGTGCGAGAGAGAGACCTCTCGCGTTTAAAGGGTTTTCTCACTCGCACTCATTGCGTCTTATGGCGGTTCGGTCCGTTTCCAAATTTTTCCCCGTAAGCGACTACGAGTGCGAGAGAGAGACCTCTGGCGTTTCAAGGTTTCTCTTTGCACTCATTGCGTCTTATGGCGGTTCAGTCCGTATCCATGATATTCCCGTAAGCGAGTGCGAGTGCGAGAGAGAGACCTCTCGCGTTTCAAGGTTTCTCTTTGCACTCATTGCGTCTTATGGCGGTTCGGTCCGTTTCCAAATTATTCCTGTGAGCGACTGCGAGTGCGAGAGAGGACCTCTCGCGTTTCAAGGTTTCTCTCTCGCACTCATTGCGTCTTATTGCGGTTCGGTTCGTTCCCCAAAATTTATTCTTGTAAGCAACTGCTAGTGCGAAAGAGAGACCTCTCGCGTTTTAAGGTTTCTCTCTCGCACTCATTGCGTTTTATGGCGGTTCGGTCCGTTTCCCAAATTTTTCCCGTAAGCGACTGCGAGTGCGAGAGAGAGACCTCTCGCGTTTGAAGGTTTCTGTCTCGCACTCATTGCGGCTTATGGCGGTTCGGTCCCTTTCCCAAAGTGTTCCCGTAAGCGACTGCGAGTTCGAGAGAGAGACCTCTCGCGTTTCAAGGTTTCTCTCTCGCACTCATTGCGTCTTATGGCGGTTCGGTCCGTTTCCCAAAGTTTTCCCGGAAGCGACTGCGAGTGCGAGAGAGAAGCCTCTCGGTTTAAAGGGTTTCTCTCTCGCACTCATTGCGTCTTATGGCGGTTCGGTCCTTTTCCCCAAAGTGTTCCCGTAAGCGACTGCGAGTGCGAGAGAGACCTTTCACGTTTTAAGATTTCTCACTCGCACTCATTGCGTCTTACGGCGGTTCGCCCCTTTTTTCAAATCTTTCCCCGTAAGCGACTGCGAGAGAGAGACCTCTCGCGTTTCAAGGTTTTCTCTCGCACTCATTGCGTCTTATTGCGGTTCGGTTCGTTACCCAAATTATTCTTGTAAGCAACTGCTAGTGCGAAAAGAGACCTCTCGCGTTTTAAGGTTTCTCTCTCGCACTCATTGCGTTTTATGGGGGTTTCGGTCCTTTTCCCCAAAAGTGTTTCCGAAAGGGACTGCGAGTGCGAGAGAGAGACCTTTCGCGTTTCAAGGTTTCTCTCTCGCACTCATTGCGTCTTATGGCGGTTCGGTCCTTTTCCCCAAAAGGGTTTTCCCCGTAATTATCTGCGAGTGCGAGAGAGAGACCTCTCGCGTTTTAAGGTTTCTCACTCGCACTCATTGCGTCCTTTTGGCGGTTCCGTCCATTTCCCAAATTTTTCCGTAAGCGGCTGCGAGTGCGAGAGGAGACCTCTCGTGTTTCTCTCTCGCACTCATTGCGTCTTATGGCGGTTCGGTCCGTTTCCCAAATCATTCCCGTTAGGGGGCTGCGAGTGTGAGAGAGAGACCTCTCGCTTTCCCAAAGGGTTTCTTTCTCTCACTCATTGCGTCTTATGGCGGTTCGGTCCGTTTCCAAATTATTCCCGTAAGCGACTACGAGTGCGAGAGAGAGACCTCTGGCGTTTCAAGGTTTCTCTCTTGCACTCATTGCGTCTTATGGCGGTTCAGTCCGTATCCCATGATATTCCCGTAAGCGAGTGCGAGTGCGAGAGAGAGACCTCTCGCGTTTCAAGGTTTCTCTCTTGCACTCATTGCGTCTTATGGCGGTTCGGTCCGTTTCCAAATTTTTCCCTGTGAGCGACTGCGAGTGCGAGAGAGAGACCTCTCGCGTTTAAAGGGTTTTCTCTCTCGCACTCATTGCGTCTTATTGCGGTTCGGTTCGTTACCCAAATTATTCTTGAAAGCAACTGCTAGTGCGAAAGAGAGACCTCTCGCTTTTTAAAGGGTTTCTCTCTCGCACTCATTGCGTTTTATGGCGGTTCGGTCCTTTTCCCCAAAATTTTTTCCCCGTAAGCGACTGCGAGTGCGAGAGAGAGACCTCTCGCGTTTGAAGGTTTCTGTCTCGCACTCATTGCGGCTTATGGCGGTTCGGTCCCTTTCCCAAAGTGTTCCCGTAAGCGACTGCGAGTTCGAGAGAGAGACCTCTCGCGTTTCAAGGTTTCTCTCTCGCACTCATTGCGTCTTATGGCGGTTCGGTCCGTTTCCCAAAGTTTTCCCGGAAGCGACTGCGAGTGCGAGAGAGAAGCCTCTCGCGTTTCAAGGTTTCTCTCTCGCACTCATTGCGTCTTATGGCGGTTCGGTCCGTTTCCCAAAGTGTTCCCGTAAGCGACTGCGAGTGCGAGAGAGACCTTTCACGTTTTAAGATTTCTCACTCGCACTCATTCGTCTTACGGCGGTTCGCTCCGTTTTCAAATCTTTCCCCGTAAGCGACTGCGAGAGAGAGACCTCTCGCTTTTCAAGGTTTCTCTCTCGCACTCATTGCGTCTTATTGGGGTTCGGTTCTTTACCCAAATTATTCTTGTAAGCAACTGCTAGTGCGAAAGAGAGACCTCTCGCTTTTTAAAGGGTTTTCTCTCTCGCACTCATTGCGTTTTATGGCGGTTCGGCCGTTTCCCAAAGTGTTTCCGTAAGCGACTGCGAGTGCGAGAGAGAGACCTTTCGCGTTTCAAGGTTTCTCTCTCGCACTCATTGCGTTTTATGGCGGTTCGGTCCTTTTCCCCAAAAGTTTTCCCCGTAATATCTGCGAGTGCGAGAGAGAGACCTCTCGCTTTTTAAGGTTTCTCACTCGCACTCATTGCGTCCTTTGGGGGTTTCCCGTCCTTTTCCCAAATTTTTCCGTAAGCGGCTGCGAGTGCGAGAGAGAGACCTCTCGTGTTTCTCTCTCGCACTCATTGCGTCTTATGGCGGTTCGGTCCGTTTCCCAAATCATTCCCGTTAGCGGCTGCGAGTGTGAGAGAGAGACCTCTCGCGTTCCAAGGTTTTTTTCTCTCATCATTGCGTCTTATGGCGGTTCGGTCCTTTTTCCCAAATTATTCCGTAAGCGACTGCGAGTGCGAGAGATAGACCTCTCGCTTTTAAAGGTTTTCTCTCTCGCACTCATTGCGTCTTGTGGCGGTTCGGTCCGTTTCCGAAAGTGTTCCCGTAAGCGACTTCGAGTCGCGCAGCTAAAAATGCTAAAATGTGTGATGAAGAAACATGGCCCCTCATATAACATCCATCTAATACTTTCTGATACGACTTCATGAACTTAACTGATGAGCCTCTAGGTGCTGTTCGTAAAAATCTTGACACAAATCTTATTGGCCATTTTCTCTGCCTACCCTTCCAAGCTCACCTTTAAGATTCCGAAGAATGCGCAAAAACCACAAATGGTTCAAAGAGAGGAATTTTTCGATGAATCCTGATTCAAAGGGTGAATTATGCTGCGACTAAACAAAAGGGAAAAAGAGGGAATCACTCCTGACATGATGAGTACTTCAAAAATTGATGATGACTAACCAGAACCCTTTCAGTGGTCGGCCGATCCCACATCCTGAGTTAACGGCGGGCGGGTTTTACCACAATCACAGTATTTTAAAAGACACTGATGATGGCGCAGATTGATAAAACAATATTTGGAATGAAAAATCATCCAGAAAGGGGAAAAGTACAGAAATTTCGAACTCAAGTTAAGTAACTACGAACTCTAACACAGGAGGGTTTATTACTGGTACACACTACACAGTATAGAAAAATTTCCTCCTCAGCCACTAAAACTTTTCGGATTTTTAAGAATCTAGCACTAAAAGGACTGAGAGTGAAAGGGGTAGACTCAAAAAAAGACTAAAAGCCGATTTGTAGACAGATTGAATCGTCGTAAACAGGCGAACGTGATTTGCAAGGTCTTCAGAGCATCCAACGTGTGTCCACTTCAACGACTTTATTTTCCATATATTTTTGAAAAAACGTTTCCGGACCCGGTAGGGCGGAGGTCAAAGCCCCAAACTATCCTCCTTCTATTAAGACCAAGAAAAGCAAAATCCGTGTAAAATTAGGAGTTTTAGAAGCGAAAAACGGAAGAGAACATCTTCATAAAATACGTGTAAACAGAGGTGCTCCTATCCCGGGCCCAAACACCTTATTCCAACCTAACTTTCCTTTTTGCGGGTTACGCTGGTTCGTATTCGTTCGCCGGTCTAATATAGAGGTCGTTGGGGAAAGGGCACATTCGGGTATAGAGGCATTTTAATAGCGACTTCAATGAAGTCATTCGTTGATATCGATGTATAGCTTCGACTTTTTTCACATGATTTTACGTAGATGTAAACAATGGGACTGTCACAGTGCTGCTAGATATGTTGTAAAATATTCAGCACTTGAGACTTAATGTAAAATGTGTATATTTTATGTCAAATCTGGCAGCATTATTCAGTCATTGATTGATGGCTCGACGAGGTTGCTGTATAACTTCGCGAAGTAGAGCTTCGATACTTATCATATGTATTAAACACAGATTTATAGAATAGTACAATCAACTAGAGATGACTTTGTTGAGATCGGTGAGTTGAATTGATATCTCGATTGTAAACCAGCTAATTTGGGCTAGGTTTCGAGAATTTTTAAAGAAACCGCAAACTATTAGTGATGATGAGTTGAGACGATGGTTATTCTTCTCTTTTCAATAATATGCTCTCGAATATTACTGAGAATGAAAATAATTGGGTTTTCCCGTTTAAAATGTGTTTTTTACTTTGAATGTATAAGTGATTTATTTAAAAATACTACCAACGGGTCCAAGGACCCAGAAAATTGTTACACACCCTCTTTCAAAGTTGGCGATTTGAGCTGTTTCGTATTAGTTCGCATCTCGGTGAGGTTTTGATGTTTTTATAAGGTCTGTTTTTTTCAAAATTTAAAAAAAAAAAAAAAAAAAAAAAAAAAAAAAAAAAAAAAAAAAAACGTTAGATTTCTTGGGGATTTTTTTAGTTTTTAACGATTTATTTTATTGTATACACCTGTTATTTTTAATCTGTGGAATCAAAATGTGTCAAATTAAATGAAGACGTTTTTTTTTTTTTTTTTTCGAAAAAGACTGATTTAGTGCTGACTTGGTGATGAGCGTTCCAAAAAAAAACAAACTGTCCTCTTGGTCTCACGTAACCCCCGCATATACTGCTATCTCACTCTAATTTCAAAAAAATTATGGAGAGACATCTTTTTAGCATTGAGCATCAATTGTCAAAAAGCGCTGAAAGAATGACCCCCAAAAAATAGGGGGTTTTAAATGACCTCACGTCCAAAAAGCTTAAAAAATTAAAAAATTTTTAAAAGAAGTTTGCTTGAATTCCGAGCCAACCTATTTTAAAAAATTATTGTCGTTAATAAAGGGCTGTTTGAAAAAAGGGATACTTTTCCCGCGCAAAATTTCTTCTCCATTTTTTTTACAGATTTTTTATTTACCCCCTAAAACGCAATGTCTTATTGTCATGTCAGTTCAACGAAAGGGTTTTCGTAGGTGTGCGATCTCGGTCATGCGTATTTGTTTGCTTACCCCGAATTCTCATTTTTTTTGTGAAAGCATGGTTTTTTACTCTCGCTATCTCTTTCTCCCCCCTTCTTTCTCTGTATGTTCTAAATGTATAATCCACATGCGCTAATACGGTGCATCCAAATGCGCCGATTCTAAGGGTTTCGGCGGCTCCATGAGCGCCAAAAAAAATTGACGGTTTTGGATCGGGCCTCTTTAGAACGACCACCCCCAAAAAGGTTAAGTTTATGCAAGGGGGGGGGGGGACGGGGGGTTATGCTATTTATGCCCCTTCCAAATAATGACTCCTGTTTTCTAAACATTTGGTGTACATGAGAAAATACCACTTTAGTATTGCAGGAATAATAGAGTAAGTTTTTAGATTTCGTCCTTTGGAGCAGGATTAGATGGGCGAATAGGAAACGGAGTTAGGGAGTGGATATCAAGTCAAAGTCTTTGCTTGAATAAACAAAATCACGCGCAAGACGCGAAACGGAACGCTTGGCCGCGAAGCAGCCACCGGCCTCTAGTAGTATTATATTTACGTAAAAAAATCTACGTAAAAATGGATAACAATTGGCTTTCCGAGGTAACTTTAAGCGTTCTTTCCGATTCCGGCGTCGAAAATTCCCAAACGGGTCAAGAAAGGGGGGTTTGAGGGGGGTTCAAATTTTAAATTGAATAATTTTTTAGTGCTCCGTAAGGAAATGAGACAAGTAATAATAGAATCTGATGGAACAAAACTGAAGGAGCATTTTTGATCTCTTGTGTTTTTTTCATAGGACACACAGAAAACAAGTAAAATCGGTTTTTTGTCGGGAGCGCACAGCCCGATAGCGCTGCTCTGTGCACTCAACTATGACTCAACGATCGACTCGACGCAACGCGGCACTGAAGCGCTATCGGGCTGTGCGCTCCCGACGAAAAACCGATTTTACTCGTTTTCCGTGTGTCTTATGAAAAAAAACACAAGAGATCAAAAATGTTCCTTTAGTATTGTTCCATCAGATTCTATTATTACTTATCTCATTTTCTTACGGAGCACTAAAAAATTATTCAATTTAAAATTTGAACCCCCCTCAAACCCCCCTTTCTTGACTCTTTTGGGAATTTTTGACGCCGGAATCGGAAAGAACGCGTAAAGTTACCCGCGGCAACCTATTTTCATCCATTTTTACGCAGATCCGTTGCTAGAATTGAAGAAAAACCGTTTTTTTTTAAAAAAAAACTTTGGGGGGCTGTAGCTCCGAGGGGGGGGGGGATTTTCGGACACGTGTTTATAGGAAAAAAAAGTCTTATTTTGGCCCCAAAAATACGTGGTAAAAATATTTACTATGAATTTTGGGACACCCTGTATAATATAATGTTGAGTAGCATGAAAATATTCCTTAGATCCTAGTGAACAAGTTTTAGTCACTTACGGGACGTTTTGATCAATCGTAAGAGAGAAATTTGTATTAAACGACAGCTAGTCGGCTTTGCGCCCCCATTCTCTTTTTGCCCAAAGCTGATGTATTACGTTTTAAGAATAATAATATAATGTTAAGTGGGTTGAAAATCTTCCTTCAACCCTAGTGAACAAGGTTCAATCACATCTTGGACGTTTTGATTAACCATAAGAGAGAAATTCGTAATAAACGACAGCTAGACGCGGCATTTCTCCAAAGCCCCCATTATAAAAAAAACGATATCATTTGGGCAAAGCCACGTATTATGTCTCAAGTGCAGTAACACACTATTATGTGGCATGAAAATCTTTCTAAAACCCTAGTGAACAAGGTTCAGTCACATATTGGATGTTTTGATCAACCGTAAGAGGGGAATTCGGATTTAACGACAACTAGTCGGAATTCGTCCATAAGCTTCAATGTTAAAAAAATCGCCTCTTGGGCAAAGCCGCCGTAGTGCAAACATAGGGGTTGGTGTTTCCGGTGAATCGCTACCGGACTGACCTGTTTATTGTTAGATCATGACCGTGATCGAGCCTGGTTAGGTTCTAAGTAAATAATTTGCGTAATGTCTTTATTTATCTTTTAAAACTATGTTTTACTGTCATAGTATATGGGGATTCTATTTTACTGTACAGAGGATGTCGCGCACAAAGATTACTTCTCGCAAATCTTTGGTGTCGCCATGATGTTGACTTTTGTTGAGCGCCTTCATTGCTAAAAGCCATACACCTGGCCCACGGTTTGTTTACATTTCGTCGAGTGATGAGATGACGATGATGAGCACAGCGAGATGAAAGTTAGGTTATGCCTTTTTTGTCTTGTCCAGGTCTTGTCACTTTGTCAGTTTTTTCCAGTTTTATCTGTTATTACCAAGGTAGATTTTGTGTTATTTATTACGGACCTTGACTCGTACTGTCAATATACTGTGGCATTATTTTTGGCTGTAAATTTAATTTTGGCAATTATTACATTGATATAAAATGAACGAGTGTCAAAGGGATAGGGACAATTTCATAGAAGTTTTTGTTATAGGTAAGAGGTACTTAGGTAATTTCTCATCAAGTGTAAAATCATCATGAGATTTTCTTACCTAGTAGGTACTCGAGTTACCTGTGAAAGAAAAATACGCCGGATGAAACATAAAAACTTGATTATTACTTACGCTCCTTTGCGAGTTTTGATGTGACCAAAAATGTCAAGATTTTTATTTCTTTACCATGTGCCTCATTTTGTTTTTGTTTTTACGTACGCCCAAGTCATGATGTTCCTCCCTCAATGTTTCAGCTTCTACCTGCTAGTAAAGATTTTGAAAGCAGAAACCGTTATGCTGGACCAGGTACCTGTGCTTGTAATTTAACAACTCTATTTGGATCAAATGGAATACCAGACCTCATTCCTGGCCCACCAGGCATTCCTGGCACTGATGGCAAATCTGGATCTCCTGGAACTCCGGTTTGTATAAATTATCAGCTATTAATGGGTACTGTAGGATTTAAATCATCTCAGAACTTGAAGTTATTCCAGATAGGTAAGCATCTGAAGTGCAATTCAGAGACTCCAAGAAAAAACCTCATTGAGTTGGCTTTGGCTTGAAAATTCTTGAAATCCTCTTATATTGAAACTGTTTATTATCTAGAATTATCTATTGAATTACTTAGATAGCAGAAGTTGGCAAGAGCCTCATTCTTTGGCGCTTCATAGCTCTACTTAACCTTTTTCCTCTAAATTGCGTAGGGTTCATCTGGACCGCCAGGAGAGCGAGGAGCAACTGGTCTCCCCGGTGAAAAAGGTGATCGTGGTGAAGCTGGACCGCAAGGCCCTGAAGGAATCCAAGGAAGTAAAGGTATGCATTGTTTATCTGAAAAGTTTTAATGTGCTTGTCTGTTTCTTCCATTCATATTTTCTGTATTACAGAAAATCTGTAATTATGTTGATTTGAAGATTTGTGAAAATGAAACCAACTAGCTTAGGGGGCCGATCATTTTCTTTATCGATAAACCAATTGTTAAGACCAGAGATGCCGCTTTGCGTATTGTTAGTGGAATTTTTCAATTCACCGATGATTCCACTGGTTGAGGAAAGATTACACCCTACACAGCTCACTGCAGTGTAGGACTGTTATGCACGAAAATACACTGATCTGTAACCTTTTCTCACCTAGTGGAGTCGTCGATGACTTTAAGAGATTTGAGGATATTTTAATAATTGATCGGTGATTTCACCGATTGAGAAAATATTGCAGATCAGAGTATTTTCGTGCGGTGCAGTCATACACTGAAGTGAACTATATAATCTTTTCTCAACCGGTGGAATCATTGGTGAATTGAAAAATACCGTTAATTATACGCAAAATTGCAGCTTTGGTTAAGACTGTCAATGAGTGTGCTATTGATCCAAAATTGTGTATCTTGGCTGTTGCTTTGGCAACCGTGCCCGTTCTTTAAAGCCATCTAATGAATAACCTTTAAATAACAGGCACTTTAACGATACTTACCATAGCAATAGCCAAGTTTTATAATTTTCAACCAATCGCATCACTCAAAGACGAGTCTTACCTAGAGTCTCTATGTATGAAAGAGTCAAGACACGTGAACAGAAGTGAAGAAGAAGAAGGTGTCTGAGGAGCCTGGAGGCGCGCCTGCGCCTCCTGTTTACATTTTTATCCAACGATTTTCCCGCCAAAGATTACTTATACATGTATTCGCGTGTAAGTAATCTTTGTTAGGTCAACCTAACCTCCAATACCAGTTGGCTTCACTACCTGTTTTGAAGTAATGCGTGAATTTTATTCTGTTCTGAACACATTTTCACCAATTTCTAATTCAAATTTCATCAGTGCAAGCTAAAAATGCCGAAAGTTTCCTCAAAGCTGGGCAGCAGTGAAGATGGTTCCATGAAGATGTAAACAAGAGGCGCGCCTCCAGGCTTCATAGACCCCTTCTTCTTCTTCACTTTTCAGCAGCCAATCAGAGATGGAACCTCGTATGGCGAGACTCTTTCATATATAGTGACTCTAGTCTTACCTGTATTGAGCTGTATCGATGAACAAAATAATGGGCACCCTGGATAAGAAGTGGTGGAGAAGTGTGACAAACCAGTTGAGACTGATAGTTAAAAATAAAAAATAATCAGTCTTTTTCTGATGTATCATTGCAGGAGAATCGGGAGTGGATGGTGTCCCAGGTTTACCAGGAGCTCCCGGACCGCCAGGCCCACCAGGGAACCTTGAAGGACATGATGTAAGAATCTCGTCATTGACAATTTAACCCTGACCCGCTTGATTTAAAACCATCTCTTTCATTTAAACATTGTATGTCAAAATAATTGCAAGAAGATCTCTGTATTGTAATCAGCTGATAGTTATGAAGATTTTAAAAATTTATTTATTTTGATGCTGTTCGGGCGGATTTCAGCTAATAAGAGAAAACATGTAACCTGCCTCCAATTTTGACAGTTTTTCATAATTTCACTCACATTTTTTTCTATTATGCTGATAAATTTTATATTTGATACAAAAAAATTTACAATTAAGATTAGACCACTTCGCAATCCCCCCCCCTCCCCCAATTGAATTGAATTGTGATTTTAAAACATTTAATTGAGTTATGCAACCTTGTTAAAACGCCAACATTTTTTTTTGTGATCGAAAATAATATTTTCCGATATGGTCATAGTTATAGAAGGTTTTAATTTTAACTTCCTCTGTTAACGCTATCAGTCAAGTAGGAAGTCGAGGCCTCACAAGGTAAAATTTTTAAAATACAAAGTTTAATAGCTTTGAAATCCTATCTATGTTCTGGCCAAGAATTGGTCATGACTCCAGATATGGTTTAAACTATGTTATATTTAAGAGCAAAAGTGATTGGTGAACAGTACACAGGGTCCAGTGGCGGCTCGCCAGGTGAGGCAAGTGAGGCGACAGGGAGCCATCGCCTCACATGTTTTGAAATTGGAGAAAGAAAAAAAATTGAAAAAATAACATATAAAGGTTGAAATTTGTATTATTCCATCGTCCTTTGTTTCAATAGTCCAAAAAGTATGAATGGAACATAAAATTTTCAAAAAAGTTTATGTGAAGAGCGTTTCAAAAAAAAATCCTGTGCACCTCTCATTTTCGTCGCCTCACCTCCACGAGCCGCCAGTGACAGGGTCATTCCAGGTTAATTGTCCAACCTGTCACTTTTGAAAACGACTTTTTTTATTCTCAAAAGTTTGATTTTTGCATGTGGAAAGGAATGGATAGCTCCACCATCTTTGCTCTCAAATGACAGAACTACAAAGTTGTCATAAGGGATTTCTGTCTAATTTGTCACTCTTTCTGAAGAAACACGCAGATGGAAGCCTCAAATTAGATAGGAATCTCCCATGGTACTTGTGTAGTTCCTTCATTACGCCGTAAACTTTTAAGTAATTTTATGATTCTGTGAGAAAATTTTGTAATTTTCGATTAAGCGAATTGCAATTTTCACTGAATTTTACTCAATAATGAAACTTTTCAATCGCTTAAAGCAAAAGTTAGCAAGTGTCCGATCGTGCCAATAGTTTTTCAACTGTGCTTGAAAAGATCTTGTCAAGGAAGCTGCTCTTTTGCAATGTGTGCAAAACTTGAAAACTTCTAGCTTCTAAGTTCTAAGCAAGGCTTTGAATCGGCAACAGTTGCAGTCCTGTTTGCAGTTCGAAATTCAACAGTCGCCAAAAAACAAACGAAAAACTGGTTTGTGGTTCAAGTTTGCGGAGACATTAGAGTCAGTAAGAACCAGTTTAATGACTTTTGAACTTTCATCATTGCAACTAGAAAAATTCATAAACGGAATGAGACAGTTTTGGGAAAAAAAGAAAAGAATCTCTGTAAATCACCGCACACTATTTACTACCAAATATTCTCAAATAACCACTGATTTATTGTTCAAACCTTCAAAATGTTGTGTATCTTGACAATGATATGAAATGAGTTGGTGTAACGGCTAATTATTAATTTTAAAATCGAACTATCAATCTGTTACCAGTGGCGGCTTGTGCGATTTGACAACAATGTCATCCCTCCATTTGATTGTATGTAAAACAATCGATTCGAAAGCAATCAGCGCTTCGCCAGCAAACGATTGTTTTACATACAATCAAATGGAGCAAAACCAATGTTGCCAAATAGCACAAGCTGCCGCTGTCTTTAACTATCATAGGAGTACCTTCTCATCTTTCAAGAAGACCAAATAATTTATTTTCTCAATTTCTCTTTTTAGGACTCGGGTTCGATGAGTTCAGCTCCTGGCCTCAAAGGTGAACCAGGAATAGACGGTACTCCTGGACAGAAAGGAGAAAAAGGCGTCGCTGGCAGTAAAGGCGCTAGAGGCGAAGCTGGTGCCAAAGGACCAAAAGGCGACCGAGTTAGTATCAGAGCAACTAGAAATTGTGACCTTTTTTTCTTTTTCAAAATGACAGACTTCTTTATGATGGTAAAACATATTGGCTATGAATTTGTAGGGCTCTGGATTGAACAATGATATCAAAGAATGATCTAAAAACAGTCTTTCTGTGCTCTGTAGCAACTTTAAAATTTGCGCTTACTGTAAAGCTTGCAATGACAACCTCAACTATTCAATCATAGTAAGAAATTGTTTTGTTCACATCAAATTGGTTCACAAACTTTAAAGTTTAAGAACATTTAAATGCAGAGTCAAAAATTACTGATAACTTTGGACGAAAATTTAAACTGAAAGAAAAAAATATAAATGGATGTGATGAAATCATGATGGCTTAAAAATTTAATTGTGACGCGTTCTAACAAAACTGACCTTATCTTCATCCGGACGAAAATTGATACATTTATACCACTGCATAGGAAAGGATATGATAGACACTTCAAGACTAAAAATGTGCATCAACAAATTTATGGCATTGAGGCGTTTTGAAGTTTTCAATAGAAATAATGTGATTTTGAGAATAACAGAGTTACTTAAAGTTTTGGAAAGTCAATAGTCAACAGCAAAATTGATTGATTCATGTGCATTTTTATAGCTTCTATTGACTAAAATATGAACCACAAATTTCTGTTGATACTCATAAGACTATTATAGACAGCGTTTGACATCAAAGCATGAAAACCCATAATGGAGTTCTTGCAAACTTTTGCTACAGGGGATTGGAGAAATGATTTTTGCATTAAAACCTGTTAAAATGAAAGTGAGGACACAAAAAAATCACGAAATTCACTCTCAGAATCGGGCTTATAATAGCCGAGCTACCTGCAGGTATCATAGGAGATTCCTATCTAATTTGAGATAATCTCTGTGTTTCCGTAGATAAAGTGACATAATAGACAGGAATCTCCTATGATACCTGCTTTGAACTGCCGTTACGATCTTGCTGTTGTAGCAGTTATGTAAGTTTATCACTAAATTTGAGACTTTCTTAGTGTGATTTTTGTGATTTTCACTGGTTTTTACATCAGGCATAACTATTTATTTGCTCACAGCAAAAGTTTACAGGAGCCCCATTTCGACCCCAGTATCTCAAAGTTTCTCTTCTGAAAATTTTTGTCAGTGAAGATAAAATCGGTTTTCTTAGAGCTCGCGCATTTTGAGTATTGGGTTGACGGATTCAAACAAGTAGTGGCGCTTGCTTTTGAAATGCATTGGTGAGCGGTTGATTCGCAACGAGTCACAATTCTTTGCTAAACAGCCACTCACCGATTCGTTTTGATGCATTTTGGAAGCAGGCACTGCTATCGTCAGAACCCATCAACCCGATACTCGAATTGCATGAGCTCTAGAAGGCGTCACAATTATTGTTTGTTTTTTTAACTTCACCATTAGAGTAAATGAAGATAGGGAAAGTTGCCAGAATGGCTATTTTCTTTTATGTCACTTGAAAGGTTCAAATGAATATTTTCTATCTCAAAAATTGCAGGGCCACTCTGGACCATCAGGAAAACAGGGTTTCAAAGGAGAGCCAGGTAAACCAGGAATAGATGGTCTGCCAGGTCTTCCAGGAGAAAATGGTCGACCCGCTCCAAAAGGAGATAAAGGTACATCATACTATTTGTGACAAGTTAATCCTTCAACGCTGTTTCTTTTTTAAATACTTTTTCTTTCTTTAGTCCAGCCGTTTTCTGTGAGAAACCAGATGAACTATCATGTGGTTAAGGCGGCTGGACTTTACCACTACTACTTCAACTAATACCAATAAAATGTATGTATTCTTCTTGTAACATAATCCATTGCAATATCATTTTTCATAATTCTTTTTTCTTTCTTTCTCACAATCAACAAAGTTAGAATTTGAGAAAGTATTGCGATAGCACAGATGCCTGTCTATCCTTATCCAAGCATTGTCCATATGAATACAAATTTTGCAGATAACTTAATTTTAGCATTCCAAAGAGGGAATTTTTTTGGATTTTTGGAATTTTAAGTTGTTGGCAAGTTATGTAGGATAAAAGATGCCCATTAAAATTGATGGGAAAATGGATAAATATAGAGAAAAATTGGAATATTTCAAATATAGCTGTTAGGTGCGAAACATTTTGCAACCAGCCCTCTTTAAAATTGACCCCTTAAAGGGGATCTGAGGGTCTCCTCCAGAATATTATAGGGAGTATGGGGGTCTCCCCCAGAGTAATGAAGGGGGGTCTAGGGGTTTCCTCCAGAATATTAGGGGATCCCCTAGATTAAGTTTGATGTGAGGAAGTGTTTGTGGGGTATTCTCTACAGTTTTTTTTTTTTTTTTTTTTTTTTTTTTTTTTTTTTTTTTTTTTTACGATGAATTAGCAGCACTTTTGCTTTGAGGTAATATCACGTCAAAGGAAAGTAGATCCAGCCCAAAGTGCGTGTGATGCAGGGTGCTATATCACATCAAAGTATAGCATTGGGTTAAACTATCAGGGGTTAACCCTATCCGGTTAAACTATAAATGCTGCAATTGGAACTATTTTTCTCTGTGTAGTTTAATTTTTGAATATGTATATTGTAATTCACATTAATGGTACTCAACTGTTTTCTCTCTTCAGGTGAAGCTGGAATTCAAGGTCCTCCAGGTCCACCAGGCTCTGGTTTTATGCGGCCTCTGAGTCCGGAAGACAGGAGCTTGGCTTCTTCGCAGATTGGTATGATTCGCCTCCTTTTTCTCGCTCTCTCTCTGTCTCAATTTCCTCTCATTAATAGCTTTTGGCAATTGCCTATTATAATGAATTTTTAGCTGTGCTTGAGTTCCTCAGTATGCTAAGTGCACCTAAAACATGGAAACAAAACAAAATATAAGAATATAAATTGAAAATGAAAATTGAATTTTTAATACAAAATTGACTGTCACTACGAAGGTAGTTTCATTTTTCTTTTGAAAAATCGAAGCATCAGTCATTGTTTGATCGTGCAAAATATTTGTTAAAATCAATCATCTTACTTAACACCCATGCTTTGCATGTATCTTGTAAGAGCAAAGCAACTATTTGCATTTATGAGACGAATTTCTATTTTGCTTTTTTCTCGTTGCAGGGGCCGCTCTCGTGAAAGGTGAAAAAGGAGACAGGGGCGATCGAGGGGAGAAAGGGGACTCTGGAAAACCAGGAATTCCGGGTCCACACGGTAGTCCGGTAATTATCATTCCCTACCTTGTCTACCTAGTTTTTGAGAGAAAACTTTATTCAATATTTTTTTTAAAAACAAATCGCAGGTCAGTATCTTTATTCGTTGAAGAGTTATGACCCAAAAACGACGTCAACTTTGAAGTTTGGCAACACAGCTTCCTGGGGGGCTACAGAAATTTCAAGCCTAGATTTAGACTCCCCACGACGAGCTCTATCACCTCTGAAATTTTCATACACACGCAAGGGGGTCACAAAAACGGCTTTTTGAATAAACCTCTTTGATTGAACGAATTAATGGGGACAAAAAGATAAGGACAAAAAGTCTTATAATCCTATGGTGAGATTGCGAAGGCGGTCACAGAGAGAAAGATTGTGACAAATTTCTTTTTTGTCGCGGACGGGGAATTTTTTCGGTTTCGTTTGAGTTACTGTTAAAAAAAAAGGTTCGTGACCGAAAATTAGTTCGAGGTAAACAAGATTTTGACGTATCAAAGTTCGACTTAATCAAAAGATTTTAACATTGCGCTTATGGGAGAATTCACGGGACTGAAGGTTTTGTTCGACATAACAAAAAATTCAACTTACACGTGGTTTGACACAATGAACTTTTACCGTAGAGGACTGTTTGTCTAAAGTTGTCTTCTAACTTTTATGCTCTTCTTTAAGGGTCTTCGTGGAGAGAAGGGTGATAGTGGAAAAGATGGTCTTCAGGGTCTCCCTGGATCTCCAGGAGAAAGAGGTCCGCCGGGTGCTGTTAGTGTCGCTGGTCCTGACGGCGATTATATTTTGGTCAAAGGAGAAAAAGGAGACATTGGAAGGCAAGGCCGAAGGGGCAAGAAGGGTCCTGCAGGACCTGTCGGACCACCAGGTCCCCCAGGCAACTCAGGAGAAATTGGATGGCCTGGTAGACCTGTAAGTATTCTACCTTCTCTGTCTTCAACTCAAAGTTCTTAACTGTCCTAATAGGGCTGTTGAGTGAGTCGGGGATTCGTGATTTTTCTGTGTGATCTTATAGACCTAAACGCGGGAAGAACGAAGATGGCTTCAGTTTTTTTCTACGTTGCGCCGTTCCTGAGAAAATTGAAGTTGAAAATTGGATCCTCAAAAAACGGCTTTTTGGCGGGAAACTGGCTGCGCGGTGCATTGTGGGTGCCTTTTGACGTCAATGCTCCGGTTCTCAATTGAGGGGCTCAAGCGTCTTGCTTTCAGCACAGCGAGACCGCATGCGACCCATTGATCATGCGGCAGTTGAGGGGAGGCCGCCAGTGGCCCCGATCAAGCCGTCTTCTCACGCCATTTTCTCGAAAACCGTAAGTCTCAGCAAAGAACCGACTTGTTTGATCGAAAGAACATGAATTTATCCATTGGGATGGTTTGGTTGTTTTTTTCTTTCAGACTTACCTACGAGACGAGTAAAGAGAAAATCACATGAAAATTAAGATTATAGAACGAAACTTCCGATAATCCCCTTCTATAAATCTCTGTCCCCCAGTTGACATAGCAAAGTTCAAAAAATCGAATGAAACATAAGTATCGGAAATTTTACGCTCTTTAAATTTGTCCTTTTGTGTTTTTCTCTCAAAATGGACGGTAAACAAGGAAAATTGAAAAATTCTGCGAAAATGTCGGATTTTCAGCGATATTCCGGGAATCGAAATTTTTGAGATTGGCTCGTCATCTGACTCATGGAAGAACAAAAAATAATATAAGTGTAACCAATCGAATGGAAATTTTCTAATCTTCCTCTTTGATGACCAGAATTTTTCGTGTAAGACGCATCGGTACCAAAATATTGGTGAAAAACTGCGTCGAGTTCTGGGTTGAAATGACACTCTCACCATCAAGATCGTCCAAGTTGCTGCTGTTTTTTGCATTTCCCATGGTTTCGGTGCGTCTTACATGAAAAATGATAGAAACCAAAGAGAAAGATTAGAAAATTTCCATTCGATTGGTTACACTTATATTATTTTTGGCTCTTCCATGAGTCAGATAACGAGCCGATCTCAAATATTTCGAGTTCCGGAACATCGCTGAAAATCCGAAATTTTCGCAGAACTTTTCAATTTCCCTTGTTTACCGTCCATTTTGAGAGAAAAACACTAAAGAACAAACTTAAAGAGCGTAAAATTTCAGATAGATATGTTTCATTCGATTTTTTGAGCGTTGCTTTGTCAATTGGGTATAGACAGTGATTTACAGATAGGACTGTCGGAAGTTTCGTTCTCTAACCTTAAATTGTTATCTGATTTTCGGTCCATCCGTCTCCTAGGTAAGTTTGAGAAAAAAACCACCAATCCATGTCAAATGATAATTTTGTGCTTTTTCGATTAATTAGATTGGTTTGTTTCTGAGACTTACGGTTTTCGAGAAAATGGAGTGAAAAGGCGGCTTGATCGGAGCCACCGGCGGCTGCCGTAGGATTCAATAGGCCTGCTACGCTGCCGTCCGGCCGACAGAATAGGGATGGGTACCTCCGCTGAGCAAACCGAAGAAATGACGTAGCTGTGACTCGCTAGCCGATGTTTCCCGCCACGGGCCGTTTTAAATCTTATCAATTTTTCGGCACTTTGAACCCATTTTTTTCGGTGTTCCCGCGTCCAAATGAAAAAAAGAAAAAATATGGGGTCCTTAATTTTTCGCCTTCTTTCATAATTTGAATTAAAAAAATTCGACTCAACAGCCCTATTCTCAAAATCAAAGTGCTCACATATTATTTTAAAAACAGAAAAAAACAGTGTTGCCAAATGGCCCGAGTTATCACTGGTAAGTGGAATGGCAAAAGTAATTGCATGTAATATTTGAATTCATACTGCCAATCCAAACATTCATCCCGTATACACAGGGTTTCCTGATCTTGCGGCTTTTCCCATAAGAGCACATAAACAAAACTGCAGGATCTAGCAACACTGCGTTTAAGAATGAAAGTATGATTTGAAATCGACTGATGAAAAACATGCCAGAAAAATGTCATAATTTAAGGAAAAAAATGTTAATCATCAAAAACCCTTTTCTTTTCTCCGTATCAACAGCCTTTGCTTTCCTCAACAGATTTCTAACAATTTTTTCTGTTATTTCTTGCTTCCATGAAAAGATTCACAAGGTAATTTTACATTAACATTTTACGTTTTACTATTTAAGTACTAATTACGATGTTGTAGGTGCAAATAAGGACACCTAAACCCCTCAGTTTCCAAGAGACTGAACTCCTCTGTGATGTTTCAAAATTTATTTTCTCATTTAATTTCTTTTTAATTTGGAACCAAACCGACTTAATGGGGCTCTTGCAAACTTGTGCTGTGAGCTAATGAGTAGTGCAATCTGATGTAAAAACCAGCAAAAATCACACAAATCACACTAAAGAAGTCTGAAATTCCGTAATAAACTCACATAACTGCTCGGCAAGATTGTAATGGCAGTTCAAAGCAGGTATCATGGGAGATTCCTGTCTATTATGTCACTTTATCTATGGAAACACAGAGATTTGTCTCAAATTAGATAGGAATCTCCCATGATACCTACTTCTCTCCGCCATTAAGCCCAATTCTGAGAGTGAATTTTGTGATTTTATAGTGTACTTATCTTCATTTTTGCAGGTTTTTAGGCAAGAATCAACTCTTCAATCCCCTGTAGCAGAAGTTTGTAAAAGTGTCATTTCGTAAAAAATTTAAGTGTAATTCTTTATGGTAAAAAAAAAGTGTTTTTTAATATTTAAGAAAAGTCTATTTGTCGGTTCTCTTTTAAAACAATAAAACATGGTGGAAAATTATAAAGTTGCAATGGAGTCAGACCTGATTCTAACTAGGGGGCTTATGAGCTGTTTTCTGCGTTTGAGAATCATTGCAATTGATTTTCTGAACCAGTATAAAAATTTCACGATCATTTAATATCTTCTTTTCTGATGATGTATCTATGTATTTGTAACAGGCAATATACATGCTCCGGTTTTTTTACAAACTGCCCAAATAGCTTACCGCTCATTTTACGGCCTCAAAAAATCAGATCATCAGATCGTCAAGGAATTTAATTTAGCTCATTCAAAAGATAATAAGCAGACAAATCTAGTAATTTTTATAGAGTAGTTTTTCTGAACTGGCTCTCTATGAATGTCATTTCAAACTATGTATGCTCCATTGCCTGTGCACTCTTGCCTCAAAGTTTTATAGTCGGAAAACCAGGCAAGAAAAATCAAATATGACAAAATCACCAGATTTATTAGCTTATCAGCTACTGAATGATTTAAAGTAAATTTAAACCGTAAGGTAAATTTTGATGATTTTGATTTTTGTAATGTAAATTTGAGCCTGAATTCAACTCATCCAGCAAGGTGCTTTTCCTTTTCTCACATTTCTACTTTTGAAGACCTTACAAATGATTTTTTATTTAAAAGTCTTTTTTCTCTTATTTTAGGGGGCTCCTGGTCGACCAGGCTCACCGGGTTTACCTGGCGGACCGCCTGGTCCCAAAGGTGAAAAAGGGGATGTTGGAACCGTTGATTCTATTCCTCTGGTAAGATTTTTTTGCCAAGCACTTCAACTATTCTCTTTTCTTACTAGTTTTCAAACCTCATCGCGGCCCTCTTGTAAAAAAAAATTAAAATAAGAGGAGTTTTCTCTTTTTCGGTCTTTTCTTCACAATTATTGCTCTCCGCGTTTTCTCTCTTTCTATTATGGGTATTAATCCTCCGAAACATTTTACAACTTGTAATTTTAATTTAATTTCATTCGGTAAAAAAAAAATTAATGAAATAAATAAATAAAAAAAATAAAAAATTATACATAGTATGCAAAACTAACGGAGAATTTCGACCTCTAACACTTTATGAATTTGTCTTAATATGGGGATTGATATCACTTCATGAAGAAGTTGTAGCAATGAACAACTGCCTGACGAAAAAGTTTCGGCCGAACACGTTGCCGATTTTACTTAATCTACGATTACGGAATTTCCCAACAAAACTTTTGCGGACCCCCTGGCAGGGCGGTTGACCACAGTTTGGGTACTGCTGGATCCTTTAATTGGAAAAGATGATTTGCCCAACTCAGCTGTTCTACACCCATCATTTTCAAATTTAATTGCTTTGAATGACAATCAGTTAGTATTTGTAAAGCACTTTTCTCTAATTCATAAGAACTAGCTAACTCTTTGACTGTTTATGTTTTACCACTTTCGTGTATAGCTACAAGTTGAGTTGTCTTTCATATATTTGTTTCATTTTACAGATAAAAGGAGAAAAAGGTGACAGAGGGGATCCAGGGCGTCCAGGAGAAGTTGGACTCCCAGGAGTTCCCGGTAAAAATGCAGAAAGTGTTTACTTGCCTTGTCCGCCTGGGCCACCAGGACCGCCAGGCCCATCTGGACCTCCCGTAAGTGACTTTACCTTGCAAAGGATCTATTGCGTACTTTTGCTGCAGGAATATGGCAAGTTGATTCCAATGTAAAATTTCATGAAAATAACGATGCGCTTATTAAAACGTTCAAAATCCACTCTTTAACTCTGATCACTTCCATTTTAAAAAACACATGCTTCACTAAGCACTATTTTCACTGATGTACTAATAACAGAATAGAACCAAACAATGTACAGAACTACTGCGTTTAAAGATAAACATCATTGTAACCTCAAAATGTGGGAATTCCCTTTAAATGAATTAAATGTAAGAAATATTGGCTGACTTTGCTGACGGGTTTGTTGGTGAACAAAAGATTTTAAAATAGTGCAAGAAAAGCATGTATTACTGTTGTCATATTTCATGCTTTGCCAGTGGTATTGGCAATTCTACCAAAGGAGAATGAAGAAGCAAACGTGTTATTTATGGATCTAGAGTGGCATGCAATTTAGCAACATTGCATCCGTCCCTGTTTAGATGCGTGTAAAAAATCAAATTTGAATGACTCACCAAACACCCAATAGTTTGAACTTTTTCATTGGTTTAAACAGACAAAATGCAAGGTTAACAAATAGCTCGCTTTGCCACTGAGTAAAATCTTTATCCATTTTTGAACTTTTCTGCAGGGACTTCCCGGTATTTCCATCACTGGACCTAAAGGAGAACCAGGAATGCCTGGACTGTCTGGTGGTAGACCAGTATACGGAGAGTCATTTGGACACACCAAACAAGGTATTATCAGTTTTAAACTCTGTATTTTTCCACCCGATGGTCGTTTCGCCGATTTGTGCCTTTCGCCGCTTGAAGATGTTTTAAGATGCAAAAAGTGCTCGCTGGATTTGAATCCAGGATCAAAAGCTATCAATCCCAAACTGGAACCCTGGAGAGTATTTGGATTGACTTCATGAGCACTAATTTTTATTTATTTCTTTATTTTTTTGTTTATTTTTTTATTTTAAATTTTACAACTGGCGTGAATGTCTGAAAGAAACAAAAGGAAAAATATACAAATGGCCAAAGATATTCGTAACAGAATCTAACAACAAATCAGCTTCCCTGACAACACGAAACAAAAAACAATAAAATTACAGATGAGAAAGGTTTCGAAAAAAGGAAAACTTGATAGTACTTCAAAACAAGACACTTAGTTGTGTTCCTGAAAATAAGAAGTTTTGTAATCCCTGAGAGTTGAGGAGGAATGGAGCAGCAAGCCTCTTATGGCCGGAGGAATAGTAGAATAAAAATAACAGTATGGTTTTGACTTAGCAGGGTAAAGAGGTTGCGGCCTTCTCAGTTCATAACCTAGCTCTCTTAACTCTAAAAGAACTGATAACTCGGGGTAACATATAAAACCATTTACAACGTTAAAAATAAGAACAAGGCTGAAATAGAAGAACCTGGAACTTAGCATACTTATACATATGTACAAAGGTTGTCCAAAAAGTAATTCAACGATTGATTTTTTGAGCAAACGAAAAAAGCTATCTAGTTTTTGTTTACGGGTTTGTGTTGCTGGCGTAAACACCGATAAAGTGAGACCTTGTTGAGCTCATTTGGTCAAAAATTGACCGAAATACAGAGTTTCTCCCGCGGCGTGTTGCGTAACCGCCTCCAGGATTTTAGGGTACTTTTTGAAGTACGTAAAAAGTCAGCATTAAGTTTGATCTTATACGAATTGCACTCAAGATAAAGATGGCAGCCCAAACATTCATCCTTGTATATTTCTTTCATTTCTTTATACGTATCTGCTACCGACAAACCACGCCGAAAACAATATGGGATAACATAATGTTGCTCTTCTTTTAACGTCGCGTTTGCACTCAACATCGCGATAAAGACAGAAAAATTAACTACGTGTCAGACTAACGGACTCTCTGCACTAGTCAGAATTTGCACAAGTTTGAACTTGCAATAGGAGCTCCCATGTTTCCATGGTAATCGCTTCACACCTAAGCAAGTAATGTTGCCAAGCACTCCCTCTATGTTGCCAACTTTATCTCGAGTGCAATTCGTACAAGATCAAACTTAATGCTGACTTTTTATGTACTGCAAAAAGTACCCCAAAATTCTGGAGGCAGTTACGTAACACGCCGCGGGAGAAACACTGTATTTCGGTCAATTTTTGACCTAATGAGCTCAACAAGGTCTCATTTTATCGGTATTTTTGCCGACAACACGAATCTGTGAACAAAAACTTGATAGCTTTTTTGTTTGCTCATAAAACCAATCATTGCATTTTTTTTGGACAACCTTTGTAATAAATTCCTCTGAAAGAAAAGTTCACAGTGAAAGTTTGTTGTGTGGAACCTTGGTCCTGCCCTGAAAAAAATTCCACTCAGCGAAAGTTCGACGTAGGAAATTGGGGTGAGAGTATGGAAGGTTTCACGGTGCTATAATAAAATTCCATCTGGCAAGGTATTTCCACTGAAATGAACATTTATTGTAGTCATAATTTGAGAAATCCATCGGGAAAATTTTCTTTCAACAAAATAAAAAATCAGAACCAAGAAACCTTTAATTGGAATTCGTCTTGAGAGCAAATTCGTTTTTATAAATCTATCTGTACTTTTTTGTTTTACCTTAATGCGGCATCAAAGGAATGAGTAGTTTAGATGAACTTAAATCGTTGAGCGGGAAAAGTTTACAAGAAATTAGACAGGAATCAGAAAACAGTAAGTGTGCAATGTCTTTATCTTCTGGAAATCAAGACTCTAGCGGTTTATACAGCAGTGGTGTGGCGTCCAATTTGGCAACTTTGTGTTTCGTCTATTTAAGCCCATGTAAAAGATAGAGTTTGAGGGTCTTTACTGAACATCCAATAGTTCAACATTTTTAATGGGTTTAAATGGACAACATACAGCGTTGCCAAATTGTCCGCTAGGTACACCACTGTTATACAGTTCTAAAATTTTCTTTCAAGATTCTTTGTTTTTGAGGCAGGTGGAGAAGATTTTGCCATGGTTCAAGCAGCAGAGCTGCCATTTTGTGTACATTTAATGGCATTTCACCGATGATTCTAAGGGTTAAGAAAGGATTACACAGTTCATTTCAGTTCATGACAACAATGCACAAAAATACTCGCATCTGTAATCTTTCCTCAATCGGTGCAACCGTCTTTTAATTATTAAAATATCGGCAAGATTTTTAAAGTCATCGACGACTCCACTGGTTGAAAAAAGATAACAGGTCCGAGTATTTTCTTCATGCATTACAATCATAAACTCAACTGAACAGTGTAATCTTTTCTCAACCCGTGGAATCATCGAAAAAATTGTTAATGACTTGCGGATATTTTGTTAATTTAACAGCGATTGCACCGATTGAAGAAAGATTACAGATGCGAGTATCATTGTGCATAACAGTCATGAACTGAACTAAACTGTGTAATCTTCTCTCTACCGGTGGAATCATCGGTGAATTGGAAAAATGCCATCAATACTTTGTGAGCCTCATTTTATTTTTAATCAAAATGTTTTTCACTGTCATCAGCAGTACGCAGAATCTACAGAATTATTCCAAATCAAAAGCCTCCCCTCCTTAACTTCTTTCTAATTGAGATAAAATGATGCTGTTTGGACCATTCTTATTTATATCAAATGCACTATCTGAAAGGGTTATTTTTTATGACCCCCACCTACCCCAGGAGTAGGGAGGGTCAACTCCATTTTTTTCTTGTGAAACTGCTGTCTTGTGATTCAGCATTTGAAAGAACATGAAATTCTAAAACTTTTGGAGCAAACTGAAAGTCGACATTGTTTTCCTTATTGGATATTTCGAAGAGCCAAGTTCAATTCGGTTTAAAAAAATCATTTCTGTGGGTTGGAAATTGGGAATTTGAAAAACTAGGGGTCTGAAGTACTCTACATAGCAAGCTTTTTTCAGTTAAAAGTATGGATTTTACACGAAATAAGTCGAAACTTAGTAGAGCTCCCAAACATTTTCAATGTTTTTACCCCTCAGAGGGATCTAATGCAAAAATTTCAAAAGACAACTCCTATTGAGTGATGCTTACTTCAATCCAAAGGGCGTAACAAACTGGCAGTGCTTTGGTGCCAACCGGAGGTTGATATTATTTTTTGCATTCAAGATATCAAATTTTGTGAACCTTTATCATTGAAACTGGCTTCAAGAAAAGTTAAAACTTTTAGTTTTTACCCATTTTCTCTTTACAGCATGACTTTAATTTGTTTACTTTTTGGTTTAGGTTTTCCTGGGCCCCAAGGACCGCCTGGACCTCCGGGACCACCTGGAGGATCATCAGATAGTCCAAAAATAGATGTTCCAGGAGCGGTAGTTTTTGCAACGCTGGATGCTCTACTACAAGTATGAACATTTTCTTTTGGTAATAGGGCTTGTCACTCAATCAATTTGGATGGATTGCTGCCAACCTATGAATGTGTCAGTTTACTAAATACTTTTGTTACATTTTAATTAGAGGTGTTTGAGTGTTGACATTTTGGGTCGAGTCAAGTTTTGCCTATTGTTTTGAGTTTCAAGCTCGTGTTTAAGTAATCGCAATGTTGCAAAATAGCAATGAGTAGTATGCCAATGCTTGTAGGTGCCAATGTTCCTCAAATTTTTACTTTCTGCGAAAATTCATCAATTTTAGCCACAAGCTGTTGACTTTTTGAGCAGCGCGACCTAATGTCCATGGTATTGTTTCAGGTCAGTAAGTTTACTGTGAAATGGACTATGGACAAAATGTCTACTTTTTTTGGTCTACTGATGAAATGTCTACAAAAAAATGTGTACTTTGAAAAATGACCATCTCCTAAAAAGTCTACATAATTTATGTCCACAAAATAAATGTCCTCAGTATAATAATGCCTCTTTTCAAAGAATGTCCAATTTTTTTACAAAATCGTCTACTAGACAACAATGCCTACAATTTTGTAACAGAATTAGAAAATATATGAATTAGTTCTCACCCCTTATTCTTAGAAGATCCTAGTAAAGTTCCATACCCCAGAAAAGGAGTTTTGAAAATAGTAATTTGCGTGGAGGGGGGGGGGGAGAAAAAACATAATACCGCCATCATTCAAAAATCATCAGAGCACACTCTAACAAGCCTGTGGCTAATAGCACTCACTCTCTCAGGTATGTTCTAATGTCACGTCGTTCCTTGCCCTGTATTCGTCGTATTGGCTCACCATAGTCTGAACTTGCTCCAGATTTATTCAATATGCTTTACTAATACGATGTAGAATCTACCAATGTCCTGCTGAAGCTTGAGTCACCAATTATGTATTATCATGTTGCTCTTTCCTTACGGCATCCAAAAATTTATTTATTTCTTATAACCAGCACGCTGATTTGTTTTCCACGTGTCCATTTCTGTTACAAAATTGTAGACGTTGTTGTCTAGTAGACAATCTTTAAAAAAAAGTTGACATTTTTTTAAAAGAGGCATTAATATACTGGGAATATTTACTTTGTGGACATAAATTGGGCACTACCAAATTGGCTCCCAAATGGCCGAATTGGCTCCGGTCCGAGGCCGGTCGAATTGGCTCTGGGTCGAATTGGCTCTGACCAAACTTTTTGAAAAAAAGAAAAAATAGAAAAAAAATATGGCAACGCTGTTTTATAAGATGTTGATTTTACAAAATTTAAACGATCAATTTCATTTTTTTCATATTTTAACAGGCAAGTAGATTTTTCTTTATTTTTTGTTGTTTCTTATTTGATGGCAATTCTGTTGTTGTTTGCAGTTTGATATATTATATATCCGTCTGAAAATTGATAAGGGTTTTGATAAAACAGAAAATATTAGGGTGGGCACTTGAGAATTCCTTGTTGAAATGGGAATGGAATGATTCACAGTAATTTGTTGTCCTGATGTCAGTGGATGAAAAAGATGCCCATAACTCCGGAGGAAATCTGCTGTTGGGTCCAATATAACTATCCTCTGCGTACTTGAAAAATATGTCAACTTTTGTATTACCGCTCATCATGGTATTTGCAGTTGTAGCATACATCTTAAAGAACAGCGTTGCCATACTTTTTTTTCTATTTTTTTTTTCAAAAACTCTTGTCGAAGCAAATTCGACCCGAAGCCTATTCGAACCGGAGCCTATTCGACCCGCAGCCAGCTCGGATGTACCCCATAAATTATGTGGACATTTTAAGAAGTTGGTTCTTTTTCAAAGGAGACATTTTTTTTGTAGACATAATTCCGTAGATGTTTTGTCTGTAGACCAAAAAAAGTAGACATTTTGTTCGTAGTCCATATTACTGTAGACCTACTGACTGGAAACCCATGATATGAACTACTCAAACTTGGAATCATTTTAATTTAAATAGTAAACAGAAAATTATGACCTCCATTGTTCCCATGTGTGATTAAGATGAAAGTCTGAGCTTTTGTCTTTTACGATCCAACTTTAATTTTTTATCCTGTTTTTAATCAGGTAACGGCGGTGACTCCTGTTGGCACAATTGCATACCTTATTGTCGAACAATCACTCCTCGTCAGAGTAAACCTTGGTTGGCAGTATATTGCTGTAAGTGCATATTGTAATGTATATTTGCTATTATTACTGTTACTGTAATAATTTAATTCTGAAAGTCATGAATTGACAAGGTTAATGTAGGGCTACCACAAAGCGATTTTGGGGGCAATCATCCAAAGTCAGAGATGTTTAAAGAGAAAAGCGAACGGAAAATTGGAAAGTTTTTGATGCGCTGAAGCTCACTGCAATGATACTCCAAGATGTGAGAATTTTAGAATTTGAGGCAAAAGTGAAATGAGTAGTGGGTTATAGGAACACTCGTCCAATGATTTTCAACCGTTTTAGGATCGGTCCAAAATATAATGTCCAATAATTAACGTCCAGCTCATTTTAAATTCAATTGATGGGCCCAATTACATACTTGTCCAAAAATTTTGTGGCCACTCTCAATAAATGTTCTGAACTTTTTAATGGCGATTGAAAAATGGTTACCCATAATTGATCTCGGGTCTTCTCACACAATCAGAAATTGATTTTAAAGATGAAAGTTTGAATTATCGCTATTGGATATTTGAGCTGGGGCAGCTCCATAAAAGAGCTCTCTAAAGAGCTTCCATCGCAGTAATTAAAACTGTAATGTTTGAAATCAATTTCTGACTGTCAGAACATCTGAAATCAGAATTTGAACATAAAAATACTGGTCTTTAATTATTTTCTATGATTTTCTGCAACGAGAGACAAATTTTGTTTTAACTGTGACTCCGGCTCGGAACTCCTGACCCAGGTCAAGTCAGAAAATGTAACCTGAGAGCGGACAGTGAACTTCTTAGTTAAACGGATGGATAAGACTAAAATGTGAGTGACGCGACTGGGTGAGAGACTGATTTGGGGCGAATGTCTTTTGAAAACCATTGTCCTGGGAGGCGATTATGTAGGATCGGATTGTTCTGGGTATCGTTATCGTTTGTATTAAATCAAATGGGCTTGCTTCTGCGCAACTCGATTGCGCAGGTCACCTCCTCCTACTTAAAACGATTGAGATTACGACTGCCCCCAACTCATTGTTTCCTTTTGTTCATTTCAATCGGTACGAGGGGCTTAAAACGATTCGATCGGTTGAGCCACCTATAAGGTTATATGTAAACGATAACGATACCAAAACGATCCGATGATCCGTAAGCACCTCCCAGTTGCTCATTTAATAAAGGTTGCTCCAGAGAAACCTTCAGGCACATATCGAGCGACTGAACAATGGTGTTTGAAAGACATCCGCCCCAAATCGGTTTCTCACCCAATAGCGTCACCTGCATTTATTCTTATCAATCCGTTTAACAATGAACTCCCCAATCACCTCTCTGGAGAGCACCCGAAACGCTAATTATACTTTTGGTATAGATCAAGTACGAAGGCTCTAGTCTGTTGCTTCTCTCTGAAAGGTAAGGTATCAACTGTTAGCTCTGCCTTTTCGAATTTTCTATCTTGTATGCTTCAATGTTTTTTTTTATCAGTTGAGCAATTTAATCCTGGAACCAACCGAACCTCCATCACCGCTGCCAACTTCTACATCAGCTCCTCGTCTGCCTTTAGAATCATCAAATTTGATCAATAATGATCCCTTATCAAAAGATAGTCAGAGTGTAAGTTCCCCCTCCTCCTCTTTATTTCGTTCAGTTTATAATTTTTTTCTACTAATTTTCTTTATTTTGGTTTTGTTGTGATTTCAATCAAAATCCGCTAGAAGAAAAGGCGTTTATCATAAGTTGTAAAGTAATTGATTCACTTTTAGCGATCGAGTGACTATGAACAGTCATATCAATTACAAATCATTTTAATCTGTATCAATTGAGGGAAAGTGTTTCCTGTTTTTACTTGATTCTATACCAATCATTTCTGCAATCGATCGATTTACAGCCAAATTTACCAAAGGTGTTGATTTTTTTTTTTTTTTTAAGTTTAGACTTCTCGCCTAAAGATACTCTTGAAATTCATAAAAACTACATAAATAAAAATTTGTACATTAAAATTCCAGCTCTGATTTCTTATAATACACTAATCAAAAGATCTTATCAATCAGCAAGCTCTGAATTTGACTATTTACATGGTTAACATTATTGATAAGTGAAATTATTGATGGTCGGTTTTACCATTTCAAAAAGTCAATTACGAGTATGTCTGTTCTGCTTTTATTTAAATATTTTAAATGGTCATCACCTCTGTAGATTTTACTTGTGTGGTGAGTGGTTTGTATAGAATCGTTTTAGGGAAATTCCACAGTGACAAGACTTTTCAGTGATGACCAAAAAACTTTGTAGAAATTGCATCTTAAAAACGTGTAAAGCTACCAAATTAATGAACAGTTCAGTCAAAATTGTTTCTTTCAGCAAAATCTACAACAATCTGCCGTAAATTTAATGAATCATTGAAATTATGTGGCTTTTTAAGAGTCAATGCATGTGAAATGACCCGGCAGAAGGACCTTCTGACTTCTCAAAAGTAGTGTGATCTGTGATCTCAATGTATTATTGAATTTACAGCTCTTTTTTTGTTGAAGTTGTTAGAGCTCACGCATTTTGAGTATCGGGTTGACGGATTCTTACAAGTAGCGCTCCGAAATGCACCAAAACGGATTGGTGAGTGGTTGTTCAGCAAACAGTTACGACTCATTGCTAATCAACCACTTGCCGATACATTTTGATGAATTTTGGAATTAAGAACCGCTACTTGTCAGAATCCGTCAACCCGATACTCAAAATGCGCCAGCTCTAACAGAAACACTTTTGACAAAAATACTCACTCGTTTCGTAACTTTTTAAATGTATCAATGATGCAATTTCTATGGCAATTATCGGTGTCAGTAAAATGTCCTGTTACCGTGGAATCACTCTTAAATGAGGAGAAGTTGGAGTGCTGCTGTAAAGCAGTGAAAACACTTTAGTTCCTTGTTTGTTGATCTTAAATTAACGCCCTCTTCTACTCGGTTGAATTTTTTTTTTCATCTCAATTGACAAGTAAAAGGAAAAAAAAAGAAAAACTACAAAAATATTTTGATGACTGTCCCTCTCAATTATTTCATTAATTTCTGTTGTATCCAAAAGCTGCCTTCAGTTGGAATAAAAATATGAGAAACCCCCCCCCCCCCCCTCTCTCCCTCCCCCGTGTAGCTCAGAACCCAATACTGAGTCCTTGCGAGAAGCGCTTTATCTCCTCTCAATTTTGCAATATAGGACTTTACGCTTCGATCGTATTTTCTAATAAATTTTTTGTACTTCTTATAGATTACATACTCTCTATTTTTATACGATATTCTTTTTAACATTTTTATAGGTATTTATTTTTCATTTTAATTTTTATTTCTGTTTTGAATTAGTTAGATCAAACTTAGTTCTGTTGCTCAATTTTTATAAAGTTTTTTTTGGTTTTTTTTTTTTTCCCCCCTTTATTCATTTCTTCCAACCGTTCTTTCTCCTCCTTATTTCATTTTAATCTGCTATGTTTACATGTCTCTCTCAGTGGCATCCTAAAACGGTGAGTAGCAGCTATTTCTCGGAAAAATGTTGCAAAAGTTTTTGCGAGTTCTTGCAAGAGTTTTTGCAAGCGTTTTTACGTGCCTAGCAGGGGCAGACTGGCTTCAAAGTGTTTAGGGGACTATTGGTTTAACCCTCATTACCACTTAGATTGTTTTGGCCCTTCATTTTGCTCCGCTCATATCTAAATCAGGGATTCTGGGTTTAAGGTGACTCTTCAGCATTTACTGCCGATTTCTGCCACCAGAGCACTACCTTTTGATTAATTTCAAATTAGGTTCATGCCAAAAATAATTTATATTTGAGGAAATGGAGTGTCAGTTACTAGCTAATCATCTGAAGAACGTCTCTGCAAAATATCTCTTCAATAACTTCAAAAATAAGACTGAAAGTACCAAAAAATGAAATATCGCATTTCGATACAAGAATCGATTTGCGATATTCTTTTTTTTGGTACTTCCAGCCTTATTTTTGAAGTTATTGACGAGATATTTTGCAAAGACGTTCTTCAGATGATTAGCTAGTAACTGACTTTTCGTTTCCTCAAATATAAATTATTTTTGGCTTGTAATTTGACATTAATCGAACGGTAGCGCTCTAGTGGCAGAAATCGGCACTAAACGCTGAAGAATCACCTTTAATCAGCATTGCAGCGTTCATTTTGCACTTTACTGACGAAAGTGTGAACTAGGCATGCACTAATAGTTCAAAATACTCCCGATAAGGTACAAAAGCGCTGGATACATTTGTCAAATATTACATGCAGGGACAATTACAGGAATTTTTTCCCCTCTCTCTACGGCCATTTGAATACATGTGTTAGAAAAGGATAGCAGAATTTACAAGACTATAGCCCCTATCTGTGTCCTTTTCTAATACATTTATTCAAATGGGAGGAGAGAGAGAGAGACTGACAAATTACTGTATCCGCCTATAGTTACATGGCAACCAATAGATAGATACAGAGGAGTGAAAGGAGTTTGTTGAGCTCAGCTTGATACACACGTGCAACCTGTAAAACGATTTCGACACTTGAGCAGTAATGTTCAAAGAGGCTCCCTACTATAGTCCGTTTCATTTAAATAGAAACTTGAGCTCGACTCTTTCCCCTACGAGTTTTACCCTCTCTCCCGTACCTGCGATGACTCGAGACCTGTCCCATCGGTCGGGGATTCCGCTCCGTCACAATAGACTGTCCTTTGGATAGCTGACCGTCCATTGTGATGGACGGAATCCCCGACCGATGGGGCAGATCTTGAGTCATCGCAGGTACGGGAGAGAGGGTAAAACTCGTAGGAGAAAGAGTTGAGCTCAAGCTTCTATTTAAATGAAACGGACTATAATTTAGGATGGTTTATGTAAGATGCCCATGGGGGGGGGGGCTCTTCAGCTCGAGGGGGGGGGGGGCGCATTGTCCTATTTTATTACCTTGGGCTAGACTTGTCTGTTCTTTTCACTAATTTTTTTTTTTTTTTTTAGTTTTTCTTTCTTTTTCCTCTGTTTTCCTTTTCACCACACTAGTGGAGGATACAGGGGGTGGTGAAGGAGGTGATCACCCCCCCCCCCCTCGTTTGGCCCACAAAATGGGAAAAGAGGGAGAAAAAAGGGGGAAAGGGGGAGCAAAATAAAGGAAAAGGGGGCCACTAAGTGGTGAATTCCCAAGTTTGCCCCTCCCTTTCGCGAGGGCTGGATCTGCCACAGTTTCACCTGTTGTGTTTAATGTCTCCTAAGGGTCCTATGATGGAAAAATTAGGGGAGGAATCCCCCTTTCCCCTCCCCTACTAGCCTTCTTAACCTTGAGCCAGTTTGCTACTGCTACCTAGTTTATAAGAATAGAATAATTTGTGTTGTCAGAGGTCTTTTAAAACTACTAAATGTTTTTAATTGAGATTTTTAGAACATGGAAAGTAAATAAATAAACATTAGATTGAGGAGCAGATTTTATTATATTAAAGAAACTCATCTCATCAATTTTTCATATATTATGTCACTGGAGAAAAAGAGAAAAAAACGAAAACTGTCTCAAGAAGATTACAGGTAGAAAAACAAGCAAGAAACGTAGAAAAAAAGGTATGAGAAGGGTACAAGCCTTCAATCTTGGTTGATACCAAGATCCATTTTAACAGGTCAGTCTGACAGCGCTATAGTCTTTGTGATCAATTTGGGAAATCGTGTATTCAAATGGGGGTTTTCTTCCCGATTTGGTCGGCTCCCACTGCTAGCATACTAAAGGAAGAAAAAAGTTATAGCAACTGAGCTGTTTCAATGGACCTTGGCCAACTCAGGAAATCAACCCCCATTTGAATAACATTGTTTCCCAAGTTGGTCACAGAGACTACATCACTATCGGACTGACCTGTTTTTATGGACCTTGGGTTGTACAGCACCCTAGCTTGAGAAGCAAAACACGAGACCTACATCATAGTGATTCAAAGAAAAGCCACTCAAGTAATCAAGATTACAAATATTTTACCCTCATGGTTATACTTTGTTCATCATTATCAAAATGAGAGTTAGAATAGAATGTATAAAGCTGTTAGTTAAAAATTTATAATTAGTCTCAGCAGCATCTGTTAGATTTAAAGAGTGCATAAACAGTCTGTAATTTTTCAAAATTCCAATTTCCTCTCACTCATTCTCTTTTCCCCTTTATTTTCCAGCTTCGCCTCGGAGCGTTGAACGAGCCACATCCTGGTGATATTCAAGGAATTCGAGGGGCAGATTTTGCCTGCTACCGCCAAGCGAGACGTTCCGGATTGCATGGAACTTTTCGAGCATTCTTATCATCAAGAACGCAGAATTTAGATTCGATTGTAAAAGCTACTGACAGAGAATTACCAGTTGTTAACCTCAAGGTACGAACTCCAACCAATAAAATAAATCAACTTTTCAGGCCTTAGTACATTCTCAAATGAATTTGATCAAACTGCAGAATTGCCAACCTAACATTTCTAAAATTCAAACATAAACTTGACCAAAATACTTCCGAAACGGGCTTATTGGTTTTGCTGACCGTAGGTTGGTGACCAGATGACATACCATCCATTGTGAAATAACTCTGGAGTTTGACAGACTGTCGAATTGCACAGTTGTTTGACAAATAGAACATCAACCAAACATGCAACGGTTGGCTCACCTGTCGTTTGGCGTGATTTTCTTGGAATTCCTAGATTCAACAGTGAATTCACCAGTGACTATAAAGATTACCTAAACTGTCCATTTATAAGCTGTATGATAAAATCGCCTGGGAATCCTCTGATCTTTAATCTTATTAGCCACCGCTAGATTCACCGTTGAATTTAAGAATTTCACGAAAATCACTCCAAAAGGCAACCCTGCGTTTGTGGTGGATTTCGGCTCACCAAAAAAGGCAAAATTTGTTCTAGTTTGTAACTAGTTGTGCTTTCCATTGGATTGGAATTGTCAAGAGTTTCTCTAGGACTCTTGCATGTAAGGATTGTAAAAAGTTCCAACTCTCTATTTTTTCGATATTTTCACTGGTCTCTGGGAGCATAAAACATGGATGAATAAGCGAGTAAATAGATAAATAGAGTCATCATTTAAAATTTGAGCTGTAATACTTGAATCAATGATTGATTGATAGTGAAAGAATCAGCTCACCAGACTAACTACAGATGAGAAGGACAAAGAATTAAAAGTAATCTTATTCTGTAAAAAGAATCGTTTTCACTCTAATCATCTCTTGTTTTTTTGTTTACAGGGAGAGATCCTGTTCAACTCGTTCAAAGATATATTTGATGGCAAGGAAGGTTTCTTCACCCATCAGCCAAGAATTTATAGTTTCAATGGAAAAAACGTTGTGTCCGATTCAAAATGGTCAGTTTAAAGAAGCTCTTATTTCTTGTCCTTAATGGACCTGTCCCATTTAGGGCCATTTTCTGTCCCTTTTTTGGTCAAAAATTTAAAAGGGAAAAAAATAATGACAAATTGTGGATTACATGTGCTTGGAGGTCTAATCTAACAGATAATATCAATAAAATGGGTGGGTATTTATGATTGGTTTGTTCACCTGATTGGTGAACGAATATGGCTAGTTTTGCAATTTTTCAAAGAAAACGGGGAATCAAGCCTAGTTATTGAGGCTATTAAATTAAGTTTCAGTAATGAGCACAAGCGAGTGACAGCTTCTCCGGAAGAGAAAATACTTATCTTGATACAGGTAACAACCAGTGGCGGCTCGTCAGGTGTAGTTAGTGTAGTGGCACTACACCTAATTTTTCAAGTTTTTTTTTTTTTTTTTTTTTTTTTTTTTTCAAATTTTCAAAGATTTTTCACCTAACCTAGATTTTCATATTTACAACAATAATCGAGTTATTGTTGTCGTTTTCAGCCCCCCCCCCCCATATTATGAATCCCGTAAATGATGTAGTTTTACTATTGATGATAAGAAAATATGTTTTTATTGCGGGTCTTGCTCGAAAACTTACTTATGTTTATAATGTTTTTACGTTTTTAAGTTATTAGCGGGGGGGGGGGGGGGGGGAGATTTGTTATTACTATATTGTCGCAGGAGAGCTTTTGTGTCACAAAATAGTTAGACCAAGCGAAAAATTAAATCTGAGGCAGGTCAAATTTTCTAAAACTTTCCGCGGGAGGACCCCCCCCCCCTCCTACTAAGAGCGTCCTCCCAGCCCCCACAACTACACCTAATTTTTCAGTCACGAGCCGCCACTGGTAACAACATATTTAAATCAGAAGCTGTCTCTCTCTTGTGCTCATACCCAAATGTCCACATTTATAGTGAAAAATAGCAGTTTCTGCAAAACTATCCAGAATCGCAAAACTAGCCGTATCCATACACGAATTGGGTGCACAAACCAACTGTAAATACCCGTTTCATTGATATTTTCTGTACTAGACCTCCAAGCATGCGTAATCCACAGTTTTTTTTTATTTTTTCGAACTTTTAATTTTTGACCAAGAGGGGGGCAGAAAATGGCCCTTAATGGGACAGGTCCTTTTCTTCATTTTATTTCTAGAAGGCATTCTTGAGGTAAAAGACTTCAGCTTTTTCTGAAATTCCTTGGTTTTGCCAGTTTTTATTGTTTCTTCAATCTCAGCTGGCGGCCACAATTGTTTTCACAAAAAATTTCCGGCAGTTTGGAGGGGGAACATTTTTTCTTCGGGTGATCTTTAGCTTACTGTATGTAGTTTCAGAAAATATATGTTTTTTTCTTTTTTTTTTTTTTTTATATCATCTTACTGATAAATTTCCAAATTCAAAGAAATCAAAGAAACGGTTGTCATAGTATTTTGGATAGTTTGAACTTAGTTCATTTTTGGAAATTTCCTCGCCAAACATGTAAAATTGACATACTCTCATTTCTCTGAGAATACTGGACAAGATGCTTTTTACTGATTTGAAACATATTAAAAAAAAAGCCATCAGCAAAAGTTTCAAGTCGGGGTGAAAATTCACCACCCTTTAGTGATCAGAAGATGTAAAATACCTTCGGCACACAAGGGTTAAGGGAAAAGAGCATTACTCAAGGCTTATTTTTCGGCAATTTTGTGCGTCTATTATACGAATGTTTCCAAAATTTTCCAGGCCTCAAAAGCTTATTTGGCATGGTTCTTATGAAAATGGAGAACGCGCTGTAGACGCCTCATGCGATGCCTGGAACTCAAAATCTGGGGACAAAGATGGTCTTGCATCCTCCCTCCTGAATAATAAACTTTTAAGCCAAGAGAAATTCTCTTGCAACAATCAATTTATAGTATTGTGCATAGAAGTTACCAGCCAAAATTTGGATCGGCGGCGGCGGAAAAGAAATTTGGAAATCGACGCATCAGAAGAAGACGACGACTTCGATCTACAAATGAAGGAGGAGCAGCTTCAACGCTACCTGAACGATAATGTTGTCAACGATTGAGATTTTTGTTTGATATTTATTTTTATTTGCTGAAATGGAAACGTTACCGAATCCACATCTCTGTTTTGAGGCCTGGAAGTTTTTTGTTTTTGCTTTACTCTCTTGTTGTTTGCCAGCGCTGCAGTATGGTCTGAGATCGTCAAAAAGCAGCCAAAAATCAAGAAGCAAATTTTTCATCAATTTATCATTTCCAAAATTTTAGGACCATTTCAAATCACAGAAAAGACTTAACAAGTTATTTAAGCCTAGAAATGTCCTTCCAAAGTTTTGAAATAAGCTATGTAGTCAAAAACGATAATTTTTGATGGTTTTTTTTCACTAATTTCTGACCACTTTTTTCTGATCTCAGACCATGGTGTGCTAGTATATCTTTAACTAATTGCATGCTATAGTATTTGAAGGCGTACTAAAACCTAATCTTAAATAACAAGAGAAAGGGGGTTGAATGCGCAAAATTTCGAGGTCTCGATGTCAACATCATGTACTACATAGTTGTATAAATTGATTTATTAGAAACTACCATTCTTGCCAAAGCAGCCTCTGTTTCACTAAGTAAGTTATGAAAGTTTAGCACTAGAGATCTGCAGAAGTTCAGAATTTATTTCTGCATCGATTTTGTAGTCTTTTTCATCTCAAAAATTAATGCTCAGAGTAACCATGTTCTGACACTATGAAGCAGGGCTGCTGTTTTGCGTGTAATTGTACGCATTTCCCCAGTTTGTATGATGTAAAATTTGTAAATTTCCAGTAAAATTAGTGAAATTCCCCAAAAAAAATTGAATTTCCCGTAAAATTTTAGAATTTCCCATCAAATTTTAGAATTTCCTGGAAATATTTCGAATTTCCTGTAAAATGTATGAATTTCTTAGAAAATGTTTGCATTTCTTTTCAAATTTTGCATCATTGGTCAGAAGCAGTGAGCATCTTTTCCACTCTCTTCTCCTCTCTTTTTGAGTTTTCTTTTCCTGTGTAAATTTTGAAATTGAAGCCGTATTCGGAAGAAGGGTCCATAAAAGTAAAGGTGCGCTCTTCAGACAAAAATCTCAATTCAATCACACTGCTGATTTTTCAGCAAGAGCATACTCACTGTTTTATGGGCCTTTTTCCTGGAAACCGCCTCAATTTAATCCTGCTGATGATTCAAAATTCAAATTCATTTGTAGATCTACGATCGTTACTCCTTTAGTTTTCTGTTCGTTTTTGTTCTCATCGGGTTTTTTACTTTTATCGACCATCATTTTGTGGAGTATCGTTTCCAGTGTCTTGAAGTTCTGAGGATCTTGTAAGACTGTGGTGGGTCTCTTCTTTGCTGATGGTCACCAATTGGACTCATTTATACTACCTAAATGGACCTACTCGTCCTTGGAAGTTACTATGTATTTTCTTTTGACTTCAATATTATTATAAAATTGGACCTCGTGCAAAGAATGGGTCTGTTGCGTACTTTTGCTACACCAATATAACTCATCGTTTCTGACGTAAAATTCGGCAAAAATAACGATGCGCACATTGAAAACTTTCAAAATCCACTCATTAACTCAGAAAGTACCTTCCATTTCAAACAACCCGCGCTACACTAGACACTATATCACCGATTTATAACTACACAGATGGAACCATCTTGTTTATGTAAACATGAACAGAACACAAACATTTGAATGTTTAGATTAGATGCGTACATTTCTTATATTATTTTGTAATCTTTGATAAACCGAAAAGACCAGACAGCAAATGCAGCCAATAGTTCATGTATTTAGAAGGGAATTCCATCATTTTGTAGTTACGATGTTGTTCACTTGTGTACGGTGGTTCCGTCTATGTACCTAGTAGTATACCGGTGCAAATAGTGTCTAGTGTAGCGCGGGCTGTTTGAAATTGAAGTGATTTCCTGAGTTAATGAGTGAATTTTGAACGTTTTTAATGAGCGCATCATTATTTTCGCCGAATTTTACATAAGAATCAATGTTCTATATTGTTGTAGCAAAAGTATGCAACAGACCCATTGCATGAAATTTTCAGGAATTTTCCTTCTGTACGTTAAGTCTTGCTCCTGAAAATATCAAGCAATTTTATCTATCCAGATTATTTTTGAGGAAATTAAAAATTCAAGATTAAATGGTAACGTCGGAATACTAGTAAATCTGATCAGTATAAATCCGTCCAGTTGTACTTCTTGCGTTTGACTGTGGCATTGTATAGGGAGGTGGATATCCATTTTAAGCATAAAAGACCCTTTTAGAGCTCCTGATTTATTTATTTATTTATGTTGAATTATCGCACAGGAGCCCTATTACAAAGAGCTATAATACAAGTCAAGAACATATGTATGTAGGTACATATGTAGTAAGTTGAAACAAAGAGCATGTAGGGTAGTATACATAAAAATCCTTAAGCTCTGATAGCTGCTCCCCATACCTTTAACGTCGGTAAATTGTCTAAAAACTAGGAAAACTCAGAAACTGGAAAACTTCGTAGTCTGATTGGTGGTATTCTGTGACTAAATAGTTCTACACTTGGTCCCCTTGAAAAAATTCATCTCGAGCGTAAACGAAAAGTGAAAAAAGTTTCTGGAGTCATGTATATATTAGAAAATGTATATTTTACTCTAAAATAAAGAAGAAGCGTATCTGCGATAATCTAAGCAATTACTTGCATTCTATTGCCACATTTATCTTAATTTTAAATCTTAAATAGTTTAATTTTACTGCCTCGGTTCTATTCTTCTTTCGTTTACTAATTGCTGCTGTTTTTAATTTTATCAAAGTCACATAGATGCAGCTGTACTGAAGTTCTCCTTTTTTAAAATTTCAACCCTCCCGTTTTTTTTTTTTTTTTTTTTTTTTTTTATACTTCTTTATTTGTTTTTTGTTTATTTTTTTTAACTCAGAGAAATATGTACTTTTAAATGTGTAGTTTTAAACCCATGAATGATGTTAAAAATTCATCAGATGTAATCATATGTAAGTTTTGTACATTTTTCTAACAAATTCTGTCTCAATATGAAATCATGAATCGGTTCCTATTTGTAAGATAAACTATGAATAATTCTTATTTATTGTTAAGTACCTATCCCTGATTCCTTAACCCTGTCGGTATTAAGTTACACAAGTCATCAAGGTCTATCAACAAGAAGCATTTTAATTGTAAGTTTTGAAGCTGCCCTTTGCTGAGGGTGTATCAACAATGACATTTATTCAGGGAGGCTGGAGTGTTCAGAGGATGTACTTAGTATTGAACATTCTGAGAGAAAATCTTTATATCTACCGCCAATAGTGTGAGGAACTCACTTTCTCCTCTCATTTTTCTCCATGTTTGCTCTCTGGAATCTAAAATTTGTAATACCTTATTGAATTTTCATATTTATTAAGCTCTGGTGCTCTTATAAGAGAAAGAATATACCTCGATTTGTGCGTTCAGAGAAAGCACTAGTTATTTACTAGCAAACACAAAAGTTTTGACCTTCAAGAATTCATGCAGAGCGCAGAAAGTTGCTTTGAATACATGAGACTGCGCCACGTATCTAGAATTCTTGACTTCCGAAACTTTTGCGTTTGACAGTAAGTACTTTATAAGTTCAAGAACCTTACTTGTATCATGATTTTGATCTCTGCAAAGTACTTCTGCATGCGTTTTGTAATTTATTTTTTAATGCTTTCTCTTCCCCCCCCCCTTTAAATCCATTTGAAGCGATTCAGTTCATATCTCTAAATTTTTAAAACTGTTGACTTTCTGAGCAGTACTAGTGGCGCTATCCATCGGATCAAAAAGTTCTGGAAAAGTTTTGCCAGGAATTACCTCATGGTGATTTTTCTGCATTTAGGGCCGATTTCTGCCACCAGAGCGCTTCCGTTTGAATAATGTCAAATTACAAGGCGAAAGTAATTTATATTTGAGAAAACGGAGTGTCAGTTACTAGATAAACATCTGAAGTATGTCTCTGCATATTACTTCGTCAAAAACTTCAAAAGTAAGGCAGAAAGTACCCAAAACTGGAATATCGCAAATTGATTCTTTCATTGAAATGCAATTTTTCATTTTTTGGTACTTTTAGCCTTATTTTTGAAGTTTTGATGAGATATTTTGCAGAGACGTTCTTCAGATGATTATCTGGTAACTGGCTTTCCGTTTTCTGAAATAAAAATTACTTTCGGCCTGTAATTTGACATTAATCTGCAGCAACGGCAGCAATCTGGTGGCAAAAATTAGCACTACATATACACTGAAGAATCACCTTAACTTCCAACTTTGAATGTTTTTTCTCTCTAAGCCATTTTTATTTCTAAGGTAAAGAACTGTGCTGTAACCTTTTCAATCCTGAGTTAAACTGATTCCAGGCAAAACTTTTCCAGATTTCAGTTTAATGGATGGCGCCATCAGTCGCTTTTGGGAAAAGTCGTGTTACTGGCATTTTAAATTGAAACTAAAGAAAAATGTAAAATTCAAGAACATCAGCACCTACAAATTTTTTTTATAGATTTCTTGAGCCCAAAACGAGCAAAATTGGTTTAGAATTCAAGCCGTAAATTATGAAAATCATTTTGACATAAGCTTTGAGAGTAAGAGTGCCTGCAAGTGATAATATGTCTATCTGTTCACTGGCACTCATTCAGGCTTATGGGAACTTTCATATTTCGTAATTTCCAGCTTTACTTTTCAGTGTTTTAGGTTAAAACTTTCGGGGTCTCTTCTTAAAGTATGCTTGCAGGTGTTGACGTTTCTCAAATTTGTTATAAATTCGCATTATTTAATTAATTTTGCAAAATTAGCATAAAGTCATCAATTTCAGCCAAAAAATGTTGACTTTTTGAGAAGCGCAATGTGGTGTCTTTGGTTTGAATTAATCGACCCTAGAATCATCTTAAGAAATCACCAGCGTGCACCCAGATCCAAAGTTAGGAAATCAAAAGAATGCAGTATGAAGTGTTTCTTAGTATTTTTGTCCTAACTTGATAATTTGAGCAGTCGGATGCAGAAGTGGTCCTACCTTTGTATAACCGGTTTTAAGAAAATTGCACTCATAGAGTCCCTGATTGACTGATCGTCCATAAGAGTCAATTTACTCTCTCAAGTGTACCCTAATTTTTTTCGGGGAAACCTAACCTTATTTTCATCCTCACATTTTTATCATTTTTGAAGTATGCTGTAGACTGTAGAATCACTTGAACCATGATATTGACTCCGTGTATGTTATAACTTTAATCTAGTTGGACCTATTTTTGCATTCGTGATGACTAGTTTGAAACATTGGGAAATGAGCGCCCATTTGCCATAGGCAGGTACAGAATTTGTCTTTTTCTCTCTCTTCCTCTTTTTCTTTCTCTCTCCGGCCATTTGAACATATATGTTAGAAGAGGATAGCAGAGGAAGCCAATACATGGTTTTAGCCCTATCTCCGTCCTTTTCTAACACACATGTTCAAATGGGATGAGAAAGAGGAAGACAAATTCCTGTGTCAGTGATGGGCAAATAACCGAATAACAAATAACCACGAATAATTGACTAAAATTATTCGCATTATTCTTATGTTATTCCTATTAGTAAATCGAAGTTTTGACCCTACCAGCATATTCCTTATAGTCATAAGATGAAGGACTGGTAGTGTTAAAACTTTGATTTACTATTAGGAATAACATGAGAATAATGCGAATAATTTTAGTTAATTATTCGTGATTATTCGTTATTCGGTTATTTGCCCATCACTATCCTGTATCCGCCCGTGCCATTTTTGTCATGAAGCTGATGACCAAGCTGTTCTCTACCAACCAGGTAATAAACAAGGCCCAAAATTTGTAACAAGAGGCAAGTGTGTTAACTTTCCTGTGTTACAAGTGTGTAGAAAATTTCTCATTTTTGTAAACTGAATTTTTAAAAAAACTAACCATGTGTTCTTTTTTATTGTGTCATCATTCTCTGTGTAAATATTTAGAACTTATCTGTAAATAAAGTCAATTATTGAGAAGTAAAATATTTCCAACTTATTTTTCATACCCTCTCTTGTCTCACATTTAGGAAATTTTATTTATTGGCTGGGCTCCAATGCAGTGTTGCCAGATTGGAGTGAAAAAGCCGTACGTTTTACATTGATTTAAATGGGGGACAAGACGGCTTTTTACCCTCGATCTGGTAACACTGCTCCAATGTGCTACACCTGTAGAGGGGCAAATACATGCTATAAATCCTATCCCAAAGTGAGGCAGCACAGCACGGGCGATCTGATTCTACATAGTAGGTATGTTAGCCTTATTTTTTTAACCTTAACCCCTTAACGCCCAGGTTAGGAATCCAGTTGAAAATATGCTGCCACTATATTGAAAGTGGTCGGAGCTGTAGTTCATACTCTTTGGAACAGATAGCGCCGCTAATCATTGACATTTCATGCATTACAACATACGCTATAGCACATAATAAACGAGAGGGTACAAAAACGTGCATAAACGGGCGTGGGCATTCGAGGTGGTTTGTTGCAGCCCGTATGTATACGATACAGGCGTGGGCGTTAAGGGGTTAGTTAAAAAATTGTAATTAATTCAGCGGAAATTAGTTTTAAGTAAAAGTGCAAGTGTTTTTGCGTGGCTATCTGGACACAGAATTAACTATACAGGTGAGGAAATTTTGCTTGTTTCTGTCTTGTGTCTGTTTCTTTATTGTGCAAAGCCTTCCAAAAGAAATAGTTGCATTAATTTCTGAGTCCCCATCACCGCCCAAAAACACTTGCTTTTTTGTTTAAAGCCAATTTCTAATGGATTCATCTCTATCTTTTTTAAAATTTATAGATTCAAAAGAAATTAGGCAAATAAACCAAGCCCTTGTAAAAATGTCCTTGAGAGATTTTCATCATGACTGTCTCAAAAGCATGTCCCACAATACCCCTCCATGCCTGGTTTATCCCCTCGTACAACGCAAGCATTACGTCATCTTTGCTTTTTTTCGATTTTCGTTGAGGAAAAAAATTTTGAGTTAGGCGTTCTGATGTATTCGGCCCCGAGGAATCGATTGCAACAATCCGCAGATCGATCCGAAGCTTCGTTCTCTTGTAATCGGCAATGGAACCGGATGAACTGGCTTTGTTCGAATCTCCAGGAACCCAATTCGGAAAAAACCACCGATTCCTCGAGAAAGAGTTCTCGAATTGATCCGGCAACCATCGGAATCGAACGATTTCTCGGACTACTTTACGTATAGTCACGTTGGAAGCCGTTCTGCAATAGGCACTTCGATTTTCCGGCCGAAAAAATTGACGATGTAATCCGTCAGTCATTGTGGTACAAATTCAATGCGCTCACCATTATTTTTTTATCATGGGTACAAAGCAGATGTTTTCATGAGAGCCGTACAAATCTCAAGTCCAATCTTTTCTTGAATAATTTGTGCATGATAGAGTCCCTATATGTAGAGAGTTAAGACAAGTGAAATCATGGGCGCCGCCATTGGATGCGATTTTGCACATTTGTTTACATTCTGAGGCCGCTGTTGTGTTTTGCTCCACTGCAAAGATTACAGATCCGCTAAGTTTGTAACGATGTAATCTTTCCCTGCTTTTGTTGATCGACATGTATTAACGCTTTTTAATGATTCTTTTGAGATTTATGGACATTCTTGTGGTGCATTATGATTAAAATTAACAGATTCATCGCAAATTATCTCTTTTATCTGTAAAAGACCGTTGGTAAACAAAACAAAAGTGCAAAATCGCATCCAATGGCGGCGTCCGTAGAGCCTAAAATTCATCGACCAATCAGAAGTTGACTACCCTCTTGTCTTAATTCTCTAAATATAGGGACTCTAGTGCATGATGGATAGATGCGTCATGATTCCAAAACATGTGAATAAAGTATGCATGACCCAAAAGAAACTGAAGTCAAAACTTAAAACAGAAGGGTGGTTTTCACCTTCTGTAGGTACTATTAGTATAATAATACCTTTTTCCAAAAACATCAGATGGATATTCGACATCCCTAAGTTTATTCTTAGATAGATGAATTTGAATTGATCAAAAGTGTGTCGATAGCATCACCCACCAAGCACTAAAAATTAATATTATGTCAAAACACCTCTGCCATTTCAAATTGATTTTAATTTTCATTCATTTCACTTCGAGCATTTTACACAGGTGCAAGTGTATAAACCATAACGGAATGCGTCTCTAAAATTTAATAAAAACTGTGATAGCATATTTCAGGTAGGACGATATTGCCTGGTCGCCGAAACGGGCGAAATGTGCATCCACTGCCACTCTTCGCCCTTCGGCTTGCCAGACATTCAAGCGTCAATTCAAAATTCGCGCTTGCAAAATAACTAACGCGCATGCGCGCTTCACTAGAGCACAAGACGCCTTTGAGCACAACAATCAACAAAACATCGATCACCAATCCAGTTTTGGTTTGAGGTTAGAAAAACTAAAAGCAGCAAAACTGCATAAACGAAAACAAATCAAATTTGGATTTACTTTGTTATTTATTTTTCTACTATAATTCCTCTGTCGTGCTCTGTCGTGTTTCAACGAACTTAACCTGAATTCCTCTTTAAATCTTAACTGTGTACAATGTTGGCCAGGAAGTTCCTTAATCAACCAGTTTTCGGTGTTGCTCAATCCTTTTCGAAAGTGCAGTTCGGCAAACACAATCAGTGCTTGTTCAGTAGTTCTGTCGTTCCTAGTTCTTCTCAGAATCAGTTGAAATCAGCAGAATCAGCGTCTAACAGACAGCCTTCTAGTGGCAAAGGAGATGCGGATTTGCCGGTCTGGGATATGCCAAGCCCGTTCAAAGTTTACAAACAAGAATGCATCCTGTGTCGGATGAACATCCACCCGAATTACAAAAACGTGAAACTTCTCTCTCAATTCGTGTCTCGCTTCACTGGTAAAGTCTATGGAAGACACATTACTCGTCTCTGCCGCAAGCAGCAAACTGCGGTTGAAAATGAAATTGGCAAAGCGCAAACAGCGGGACTAATGCCATACTATTTCAGAGACTTAGGACTTCACGGATGATCCAAAGTTATTCAACCCTGAAAGACCTGTTCGGCCTCACAGATTTTAAGTCCTGTTTTTAGAATCTTTGCATTATTGTTTTCATTTGTATATTGGTGGTTTTTTATTTGTTTGTTAGTCTGTAAAATAAATTAAATTTTATTCAGATATGCTAGTTAGCGTTGCGTGATTCCAGATGAGCTTTTTTATTGTTTCATAGTGCAAAAGCATTGCAAGTATTGGGTTCTAACAAGCAGTGGTGCCTGCCTCAAAATTGCACCAAAGCGTACCGGTGAGCATTTGGTTAGCTCAGAGTGTCAACTCGTTGCAATCAACCGCACATGGATGTGCTTTGATGTAATTCGGAAGCAGGCATCACTACTTGTCAGAACCTGATTCTCAAAATGCTTCTCCTTCAGAAAAAAAACCACGAAGTCTATTAACGGTTTTAGTGATGACATCGTTCGGTGTAAATCATGGGCGGATACAGGATTCGTCTCTCTCTCACCTTCCATTTGAATGTCTGTGTTAGAAAAGGACAGAGCTAGGGGCTAAAGTCACATGAGTACCTCCTTTGCTATTCTTTTCGGACACATGTGTTTAAAAGACCAGAAAGAGAGGACAAAGTCCTGTATTATTGCCTGTATCCGCCCATGGTGTAAATGTTTGTCGAGTGTGAAAAGCTATCTCTTTCACTCTCACGTGATCCCTATGTACTGCTATCTCATCCTCATCGCTCAAATAGTATGCATAGTAATTTTTTAGCAGGAAGACATTTCTTGAACTATTTCAATGCAGTTTTGAGAAAGAAATGCTGTGAATCAAGGCCCTGTGCATGAAATTCAATGCTAAAAAGAGATAGTCATGCGCGAGGGTAACAGGAGAGAGATAGTGCAGTTCAAAATCCGAATAATAAGTCCTCAAGAATGGGGCTATTGCACTCTTTTGCTATAAGCGATTTAATAGTCGATTATGGCGTAAAAACGTCAAGAAATAACGATGGCGGCACTAAAAACTTCCAAAATCCACTGCTAAACTCAATAAATGCAGTTATTTGCGGGAGCGTAATGGTGGCCGAAGGCACTAACAATGGGGGATTCCCATCTAACAATTCTGAAACTCCATCAAGAAGTGACCAATAAGAGACTACTTTCATTTGACACCGGTGTCACTTGGTGTTGCGGTACCATTTATCGGATGTGGATCAATCACTCTGATGACTAATTACTCAGAGAATCATCCTTGTCAGCATAGAAAGACAAACCATGCTATTTGGTAGACAAACCAAATAGCATGGGTATGGACTCCGCTGTTTGTCAATCTTTCATTCATTCACACAGTTTGTCAAAAGAACCTACTTATCTGTCACTTGGGGCAATCTCGTGAACTTTTCAGAATCAACTGGAAGTCAAAGGCTGCGATAAAACACTCAACGTTAGTTTCAGATTGGAAGACTACATTGAGTTTAACTAAATAAGTGTCAATTATTGATGTAAACGGTGCCTTCACTTTGACCTCATCTGCAATGAGTCCGACTGCTTTGAACTGGGCTGTAACTTCCTCGAGAGCCTTATCTTTGAGGTGCTCATTACGGTAATTAGGATTTGTCATCTCCCACAGATCTGGATGCAGTTGGAGAATGTCAAGAAATGGAAGATTTTTTCATGATTCCACTTACCCATTCTTATTCAATATACTAAGAACTGTGACAAGCTAAGTTGGCCGCTTAAAGACAATGGTCGGTGAGCCCCGTCCAATACTCAGCAGCATTGCAGAAGCTCACTGTTCATCATTTGCTTTGACCACGAGTTGCCAACTTAGCTTGCCGCAGCTCTAATTAGTTAGTAAAATTAGGGGTGGAAGATAATGAGAAACAGCACAGGTACAAATGTTGCAAACTAGGCAATGATAATTAAAGACAGCACATAAAAAATAATCGAAGACCGCCAAGATTAAAACCGATGACTCCGAAAGAATGAGTAGATTCATGAATTACATGATCAGTTGTAATATAAAAGAAAGAAAAAAAATTGGAAAATGACATTAATAAATCTGATAATACCAAAACAAACTAAACAAAGTCACGGAACTGTCATGAAAAAGATCTTTGATATAATTCAGGATGGTCATCAAAGCGAACAAATGCGACTAAAGTAGGATCCGTTCCTCTTTTTTGAATTTGGAAGATCTTTTCATGATCTCACTTGTCCATTCTTCTTCGATAAAATTAGCTAGAACAATTAGAGGGAGAGGAAAAAATGTGAATATAATTGTAAGCGGATCCAGGATGTCGAGAGTATGATATTTGTCAAGGATTAGACTCTTTATGATGGATTTGATACTTGTCAGAATTCAACTTTAGTCGAGGATTCGATACTTGTCGGAGATTTGACTTTTGTTGACAGTTCGATATTTGTCGAGGAGTAAGTGCATATCGAGGATTTGATACCTGTCGAGTGCTTGACTCTTGTCAAAGGCTCGACACTTGGCATAGGATCCAGGATGTCGAGAGTTCGACACCTGTAATTTTATATTGAGCTTTGATCCATTACTTTGAATAAGTAAATAAATAAATTTGTTGAGAGTTCGATATTTGTCAAGGATTATACGCGTATCGAGGATTCGATACTTGTCGAGGATTCGATACTTGTCGAGGATTCGATACTTGTCGAGGATTCGATACTTGTCTAGGATTCGATACTTATCGAGGATTCGATACTTGTCGAGGATTCGATACTTGTCGAGGATTCGATACTTGTAGAGGATTCGATACTTGTCGAGGATTCGATACTTGTCGAGGATTCGATACTTGTCGAGGATTCGATACTTGTCTAGGATTCGATACTTATCGAGGATTCGATACTTGTCGAGGATTCGATACTTGTCGAGGATTCGATACTTGTAGAGGATTCGATACTTGTCGAGGATTCGATACTTGTAGAGGATTCGATACTTGTCGAGGATTCGATACTTGTCGAGGATTCGATACTTGTCGAGGATTCGATACTTGTCGAGGATTCGATACTTGTAGAGGATTCGATACTTGTCGAGGATTCGATACTTGTAGAGGATTCGATACTTGTCGAGGATTCGATACTTGTCGAGGATTCGATACTTGTCGAGGATTCGATACTTGTCGAGGATTCGATACTTGTAGAGGATTCGATACTTGTCGAGGATTCGATACTTGTCGAGGATTCGATACTTGTCGAGGATTCGATACTTGTCTAGGATTCGATACTTATCGAGGATTCGATACTTGTCGAGGATTCGATACTTGTCGAGGATTCGATACTTGTCGAGGATTCGATACTTGTAGAGGATTCGATACTTGTCGAGGATTCGATACTTGTAGAGGATTCGATACTTGTCGAGGATTCGATACTTGACGGAGATTTGACATTTGTTAAAGGCTCGAAATTTGTTGAGAGTTCGATATTTGTCAAGGATTAGACATATATCAAGGATTCAATAGTTGTAGAGGATTCGATACTTGTCGAGGATTAGACACATATTTTGAAGATTGACACCTGTTAAGACTATCTGTAAGCGAACAATTACTCTTATAACCTTTCAGTTTCTTTTTTACTATTCTAATTTTTTTTTATTTTTTTTTTTTTTTTTACTTAAAGACGAAAAGATATAAATAATAAAAAATAAAATTCCATCCATCATTTTTGAGACCTATACCTGCAAAAATTACTGACAAAAACGATTGCTTCAGGAAAAGCCCTCTTTAGAATGCAGGTTTTCAATACACTTGTTGCAATTTCCACGGCCTTTCAATCAATTCTCATCAGAAAAATTTAGCTCTTAGCACAGAATGCTTTGAGATCGATGCCACCGTTGGGACGGGCAAAAGTACTTTCGCATTCGCAGGTGGAGGTTTGGGTGGAGGCACCTATTCGCGCTTTTACTTTTGAAAAAGTACTTTCTGGTGGAACTAAACGCTAGATAAGATAAATTATGACGTCATTCTACCAAAAACTCCCGGCCGGTGCTGAGGAGCAATGCACGTTGTTTATTTTCTTTTTCACTTGTTTACTTAGGTCAAGCCAGGAAATATTTTATCGCCTTCATGTAAAAATTTGTTTCCAATCTCGTTATCATGATTATCGATTTGTATGTGTTCTCTAGGATAGAATAGGTTTTGGAAACTCTACAGGTACGTTTGTGACTTTTCTCTCACCTCCAAGATCTTACCCTCAAAATGCTGAGTCCATGCCTCACAGCCTCACAGAAGGACAGTTCCATCTTCTTTTTGTCATTTCCCTAAATGTTGTTTTCACTGAGGCAGAGCGTGAAGAATCTTCCACATCTCGGCAAGAGGGGAAATATTTTGACCTTCTCCAATGCAAGAAAGACGGCTGAAGTGATACTGCTCGTATTGAGATAACAACGGAAATAGTTTAGTATACGGGCCGCTGTACTTTCTGACCTATCCCTAACCTCGCAGGAATAATGGTTGAGTAGGGGATAGCGGCCCGTTAACTAAACTATAGCCACAATAACAAACAACACCCGTAGCACTCGCTACACACACACAGCTAACACCAACTCGCAATGACTCCGCTCTTCTCCTAATCATTTGGCAGTGAGACAATATCTCTTACCTCTGAAAGCGGTAGAGTGGGGGTAGGAAAATTTCCCCTCACCATGATAAAGAAGATTCTTTTGCCGGCTTCAGTACCATCTTCGAAGGGACCACTTTTTAAGCATGCAAGAAACATGTAAATTCTACTCTTCAAACCTCAATCACACTTTAATAGAAGTATGATATGTTACTTGTTCACGTTCGCAGAGGAGTAGTTGCTTTGGTCGCATTCAGCTGTTGGATTCTCCTATTAACTAATAGTTTGGGCTTTCCAGAGGTCCTTTTAGATAGCTAAAGGCCGTCTCAAATAGCCTCGGTTCTGATAATTCTTTGTTTGCAGGCATGGAAAAACCTTATTACATCCTCTGCGCAGGTTCACTTCTGTTTTATCACCTGCGTGAAAACTTTGACTCCACTCACTACGCCATTTACCAGAGCTTTTTGCGGCGTAACATATTCGGTTAATCATCGTAAGTAGTAAATTCATTATTATTCTCTGAATATGATAGTAACCGAGTCTATTATGCGTCAAAAAGTTCTAATGATTAGCAGTGAGGAGGGTCGATGTTTTCACGCGGATGTAAACTAAGAGCTGCCAGAACCGGGTTTCAAAACTCAGGTTTTATCTTGATTGGTGCAGCAAGAGCTCATACCATTACATACTGTCCTTATTTACTGTCCTTCCGTACTTTAGTACCTACATCTGCCAAGTGATTAGATACATTTCTACTCCCATTCGCTCTGCTGATCCATTGAGAATGTAGACAGGGATAAATTGAATCCATCTGTCCATTGGTCCATCTAAGAGTGACTGTCAATTCGTACAATTGTGCTTGAAGAGGTGAGGGTTTGCAATTTGTAGACACAGATGTAAACAAAAGAGGCCAATCCAATCTGTTTCAGTGGTCTCCCGAGGCCGCTGGATCAATGGGCATTGAGTGTTCTGGGCTATAACATTTCTGGTAAGAGAAATGGACCGTGTGGCTTGAGCTTAGGACAATGAGGGTCAGCAGGGCCGGATTTACACATTTGCCGCCCATGGGCCATTTGACTATTTGCCGCCCCATCCAAGCCCACGCCCATAAGATGGTCGGGGGGGGGGCGCCCCCAGCTGAAGGGGTGCAAAATGTTCCGAAACGCCGGAAATTTCACGCGATTCGGGACTTTTTCATTACAGGATTTTCGAAAAAAAATTCCTAATAAAAATTTGAAAAGTGATAACTTTTTTTTTCTGATTTTAACATTTGAACACTGTTTGTGGGTACGCAAATTTACCGATATTTTTGAAAATTTGAGACATTTTCCAGGAATAACTTATTGCCATAAAAAAGGAAAATAGACAAATTTCCTCACTTTCACGCGATCCACGGATTGCATGACTTGGATTTTAGTGGTGAACAACGCAGCTCGCAGTTAACTCTTATTTAAGGGCCAAGCCCGAGTATGCTCGTTTTTCTTCTCTAGTCTGCTTTACATTGTTTCAGTCTTCATCCCGGATAAACGCGACTATTGAATTATTGATGTAGACACAGATAAGATGTCTTCGGTCGCCTTCCATGTATCGTATAGGCAATTTCAACTACCCCGAGTACGAACAGTTAACTACCTTCCCTTCATGAACGGAAGAGTGGCGTCCTTTTGAATAACCTGGGTCTGGCCCTTAGCGGGTTAATGCACCGCGTTGTTTTCGGCAAGGAAATCAGCAACATGCCTGAAGTCAGAGATGAGACGCATGCCCACGAAATGATGCGCCGGCCGCTGGCATCGTCACCGAGCCGCCCGCCCCGCGCTTTCGAGTCGTTACTGCAATTTAAAATTCTGAATCTTTGCACATTTTTTACTCGTCTACCATCGTGTCAGCTTTTCCTCAAATTTCGGCAGCGCACTTGTGACAGCACTCATTAAAAAAACAAAAAAACAAAAAACCAAAAAAAAAACAAAACAAAAAAAAAATGCAGTGAAAAATTTGCCGCCTCCAGAAATCTGCCGCTCTGGGCCACGGCCCATGTTGCCCGTGCCTGAATCCGGCGCTGAGGGTCAGGCTCAGACCAACTTGTTGTTCAAATAATGTGAGACATACTCTCGTGAGTTCTGTGAAACTATATTGAGGAGATAATGGAACACGGTAATGGACATGGGCGGATTCAGCAATTTGGCAACCATGAATTCATCCCATTTGAACCAAAGATTACTTATACATTTGAACATATGAGAAACAATCAATTCCTGAGGGGGCCATGGCCCATGGCCCTGTTGTTAATCGATTGTTTTTCATGCATTCAAATGGGAATAACACACAGTTGCCAGATTGCTGGATCCACTCTTGGTAATGGACAAGGGCTCTTCTCGCACCCAGGTCCTCAATTGACATACCTTGGCAACAAAATCATTTTGCTGAGCAGAATCTTTGCAGTAACTAAGTTCTGTCATTACTCACGATTTCTTTCTACTTACAGGCATGGAAGACCCAGCAGTAATCGACTTTCAACAGAAGATTTCTGCTCTGAAGGACCATTTTGAGAATCATCAGAGTCTCTACCTGTTCTGTGGAGCCGGAACTGTCATCCTTTTAGTTTTAATCAAGTTAGCTTGGTGTGCTCGGTATGTGAAGTCACCAATATTTCTTTTATCTCTGTTATTTTCACCTTTATTTTTGTTTCATGTGAGGCACAGTCATTCAACATCAGTTTCTCCATTTCTTAGCTTTTAAAGTTGGTCTATGGCAAGCGATGAAATATTCTACCTCTCTCTTCCCTCCATTACCTGCCTCTTTAGGTGATCTTCAGCGTTTAGTGCCAATTTCTACCACCAGAGTGCTACTGTTTCATTGATGTCAAATTACCGGCTGAAAGTAATTTTATACATAAGAAAACAGAGTGTCAGTTACTAGATAGTCACCTGAAGAACGTCTCTGCAAAATATCTTGTTCATAACTTCAAAAATAAGGCTGAAAGTACCCAAAAATGGAATATCGTAAAGGGGTTATTTAATTTTTTGGTACTTTCAGCCTTATTTTTGAAGTTACTGCACTGAGATATTTTGCAGAGACATTCTTCAGATGATTATCTAGTAACTGACACTCCGTTTTCGATTATATGAATTACTTTCAGCCTTTCCCTCTTCTAGAGACTAGTTTCGTTGCGCTTAAATAAATTGAATGCAAGATAAAATCAAGTTATGTATAGTTAAATTCCAAATAAAAATTATTTACTAATAAACAATTTTTTTTTTTTTTTTTTTAACTTTATATAGCGGCAAATAAATTAAAAGAACCTTATTCAAAATGAGCCATTTTGGCCCTGAGGAATTTGTTCTGTATTATTCTTCCAATGGATAGAGCATCGTTTCGCGGTTCTAACACTGGGTTTGTTTTTGTCCTAGCCCCTCTAGGAGGTGCGGGGGAGGGGGTCAAAGTTGAAACCTATTTTCGTCCATAACTTTTCACCAAAGTAAGCTACGACTCTCAACTTTAAACCAAAATGTTCAGCGTAAAAAGAGCTTTCTTTTGATGTATATGATAGTGTATTTATCTCAATTTTCAAGGTAAAAATTGCAATTTTTTGTTTTTTACAAACCCAAAATTTTTAAAATTTGCAATTTTTAAAGATGAATACCATCTTCGATTTTTTTCAAAAACTATCTATAAGAAAGCCCTTTCTTTGTTCTTCCAAATGGCGCAAAGTTCATTTGTCGGCAATGAATACTCTCGGAGATATGATCGGTCAAAGTTGGCAAGATCGCGAAAATTCTTGAAAGTTGCGCGCTCCAAAGGTTCGTATTTTGTGCCTCCTTATACGTACAGTCACGAAAGTTGAAAACGAGCTTATGCAAGTTGTCAGAATGACTTCTGCGCAAAGGGGATGGGTATTTTGGGTGGCGCAGGGGCATAATTATCGACGGAAATCGGTATGTAGCGTTGCCAAATGTTGTCGAAACTAACATACGTTATGTGTAGGAATATATAAATAAAGTTGTAGGAATACATAAATAAAGTTGGATGGAAAAGTTGAAATTTATGTCATCGGTATCAATTCGGTGCATTATCTGTGTGTTAAAGATAGTACTTTTATCAGATGTCATCCCATTTGTAGGTGAGTTAGCGGAGATAAGCGGAGCCGATGACTTTCGAAGCTGCTTGTGCAAGGCGCCTGTCAGGCAAGAGATACATAGTACTTACAAAATCTCTCATCCGTCAGTTTACCACTAACCATATTTTCAGCTATGTTTGCCAAATTTCAGAACATAAATTCCGACTATTCCATCCAACTTTGTAAATGTATTCCTTCACATAACGTATGTTAGTTTCGACAACATTTGGCAACGCTGCATACCGATTTCCGTCGACAATTATGCCCCTGCGCCACCCAAAATACCCATCCCCCTTGTGCAGAAGTCATTCTGACAACTTGCATAAGCTCGTTTTCAACTTTCGTGACTGTACGTATAAGGAGGCGCAAAATACGAACCCTTGGAGCGCGCAACTTTCAAGAATTTTCGCGATCTTGCCAACTTTGACCGATCATATCTCCGAGAGTATTCATTGCCGACAAATGAACTTTGCGCCATTTGGAAGAACAAAGAAAGGGCTTTCTTATAGATAGTTTTTGAAAAAAATCGAAGATGGTATTCATCTTTAAAAATTGCAAATTTTAAAAATTTTGGGTTTGTAAAAAAACAAAAAATTGCAATTTTTACCTTGAAAATTGAGATAAATACACTATCATATACATCAAAAGAAAGCTCTTTTTACGCTGAACATTTTGGTTTAAAGTTGAGAGTCGTAGCTTACTTTGGTGAAAAGTTATGGACGAAAATAGGTTTCAACTTTGACCCCCTCCCCCGCACCTCCTAGAGGGGCTAGGACAAAAACAAACCCAGTGTTAGAACCGCGAAACGATGCTCTATCCATTGGAAGAATAATACAGAACAAATTCCTCAGGGCCAAAATGGCTCATTTTGAATAAGGTTCTTTAAAATTAATTTAATTATTAATTAAATTTTTAATTAATTAATTGAATTTAAATTGCAACTATTAAAGTGCAAACTCATCTTTTGACCCTGTTGATGGCCTTTATAGAGCACTATTTACAAAACATTCACTGTTTAGGTTCATAATTTGACCCAACTTCTACCTGACTGCCACTTTTAACGTTTATGATTCCTTTCCAGATCACTGTTTCCAGTTTCGGTCAACTGTTGGTTTTGCAACACAAACTCCAAAGTTCCTCTTGATAGTCAAAATTCTTGGTTTTGCAAAAACTGTCAGCAATACAATGGCTTCTCGGAGGTTAGCTCTCTCTTTTCAGTTGTTTTTACTTTTCATTTTTGTAGAGCTTCTTTCACGAAAGTTGGCTGATGACAACTCGCCTGGCCTCCTGTGCTGTAGGTTCGTTTGTGTTTTTGCGCATCGAAGTCTGTGTGCAGAAACACAAACTTGCCCACTGCGCAGTAAACAAGCCGATCTGTCGTCTGGGAACTCTCATGGAATGACCTCTACTCAATAATATAAGTTGTTTCAAGAAAAAATACCGAAGACAAAAACCATAAAAGAGCCGAACCCTTTTTGAATTAATGAAAAAATATTTGAAATGTATCATGTTCACTGTGACCAGAAAAAAAAAAAAAAAAAAATAATTGCCTCGATGCCAGTCTCACAATTTTTTCCCTTGTTTTCACCCAATTTTTCTGTAAAATTCTCAGAAAAAAAAACTTACCGTCTTTGCACTGGACAGGTTTTGCTATGAGCAGGTTAATATACATTGATTTACTAAAGCAAATCCACGATCTGAAAAAAAGTTCTGTTATAATCAGTTTTCTGCCATGAAGAGCTTCTGTTATGAACAGGTGCAAACTGCCACTACTACTATTTTGTAGGGTTAATCTATAGATATCTAGTACAATTTCTGTGAATACTGCGCTATCGTTCTATCATCCGTAACCAAGCTTTGACGGCTTAGGTTGATTACAAATATTTGATCTCATACTATCATGCCAATATAAAATCAATTTTAAGCTACGGGAGACATTTGTGGGGCAGTTCATCAGATCTTGATGTGTTCCTCAAAAGACAAAGAAAATCCTGAGAATTATTCGGAAAAAAAGATTGATTAGAATCATTCAAGACTCTGTTCCCTGAGTTTAGAATCATGACGGTTTTTTCTTTTTACATCTTTTCCTTGATAAAACAATCAATATCACTATGATTCATCAAACATGTAATGATCACAGAAAGTAAAGAGAAATCAAAACCCAGGAACATCTTTTGAAAACTATTGTCCCATAAAAGGATGTTAAAAAAAAGGAGCTAAGAGAAACGGGCATTTAATTCTTTTAGAAACTCCCTGAAAAGAGTATTATTAGACCCAGGAAACAGAGTCTTCATGAAAAATCTGAAACAGTTTTTCATGGATAGTTTTTTTTTTTTTTTTTTTTTTTTTTTTTTTTTTTTGTTTCTTTTTTAGTTTTTTGTATTTTTTGTATTATGTACCAATTTGACCTGTACCAAGCCTTTTACAGAGCTAAATTGTACAAAATAAATAAATGAATAAATAAATAGATACCTAGTCACCGTGTTTGTGGTCCTGAGCGGGACTACAATCACTGTAATTTTATAGACGGTCCCGATTGTGGTCCCAAACTGAAAAAGGGTGTATCTCCGAAATCGTTCAACCATTTTTGCCTAAACCTGTGAGATTAGGTTAGATAAGGTTAAGCTATTGATAGGTTTTGTTAGGTTAGGCCCGGTATTACAAACCTCAGTTTGACGAAACTAATAGTTTGGCTCAACCACTAGGCAATCCTGTAGGCAGCCAAACTACTGATTAATGGATGAGAGCAAAGGAGGCTCAACCCCTAACGAGAAGATAACAAGAGGTCGTAAAACGCCACTTCTCTTATACCTGAGGTTTGAGCTCTAACCACTGCCAAACTATCACCAAACCAGAGGTCGTAATACCGGGCCTTATGTTATGTTATGTTAGGTTAAAATGATGTTTTTCCTTTTTGGGGACCACAGTTGGCACCGTACATAAAATAACCGTGATTGTGGTCCACTTGACCACAGTCGTGGTGTCTGTTTGGTGTAGTAAATAAATAAATAAGTTAACAATTGTTTCCTCTTTGTGCAGGATGGAGGTTACAATAGAGTTATTCCTGAGCAATTCTATGAAAGTTTGAATCCAGAATATGCAGAAAAAATAACTCAATCCTTAACAAGTACTACGAATGGCTTATGCAAACATTGTAACATTAATCAAGAGCTAAAACGAGCGCAGCTGGCTTCATTCGAACCTTTGGATCCAAACAATTATGATTGGGAGGTAGAAGCTTTCAGGTAAATAATTCTATAAGTTCATCTTATCAGAAAGTTTATTGAGGAATCTCTTTATTATCTTTATTAGAATTCTTATGATCGTTTGGTCACAGATTTTCTTATAACTTCCCTGTATCCATTCAAAATGAGGGCTCCTTTCAGAGACAAATAGAGACGGAGCACTACGCTAAAATACATAGTACTGATTTGAGGCCCGCTGAATTCTCATGGATTCAACAAAACAACAGTCAACACCCCTCTAATGTCGCAGGGTGTTGAACGATGACTTTCGAAAAACTCAGGAAGGATGAGGAAGTGAAGAGGAGGGTGCTCACCATTAAATACCCTGTGACATAAGAAGGGTGTTGACTGTTGTTTTGTTGAATTTGCGAGAATTCAGCGTGCCGCTGCTGCAGCCAGTTAGTACTCCGTCTCTATTGGTCTCTGGTTCTTACAATGTTTTCAATTGAGAATGTATAAATATACCTCTCGGCAAATGACTGCACTCCACTGCAGATTTCTCAATTATAAGTCCTGTTTCTCATATTTTCTTGTTTGTATACTTCCCACTAAAGACTGTTTTAGTAGAGCGATGTATCGCATCACTTGCTGTATGATGACTGCTGGTTCCAAAAAAAACTCTGATTCAATGTATTTTCCCCGTAAGTGCATTTTTGATCGGAAATTTAGGCTGTTAAATCAAACAATGCAATCTTTTAGCAATTATGAATTCTACATTCTCAAAAATGCTTAATTGAGAACTTTTTTGGTAGAAGGGTCCACTGGGGTAGTACTGGAATCTGCTCTATTGGTATAGATCGTTGATCATAACCCTTACCTCATTTATTCATCTTTACAGAAGGGAATAGAGCTTTGAGCTCTATTGGTATAGCTCGTTGATCATAACCCTTACCTCATTTATTCATCTTTACAGAAGGGAATAGGGCTTTGAGTATTGGTATAGCTCGTTGTTCATAACCCTTTCCTCATTTATTCATCTTTACAGAAGGGAATAGGGCTTTGAGTAGCCTGATCATCTGTAATTCATTGTTTTATCTATTCACTCTCATTTATCTTTTTTCAGCGAGCTTTTGGAAAAAAACTACAAGTTATGCTCTTACTGTGAAGGAGTCGTATCGAGTACGCTCGAGAGTCAAATCAAATCATTGAACTTGAATCAGTTGATAGCAAACGCTGGCCATAAACTTGCTGCCTCGTCTGTCAGATTCCTTCACCATCAGTCAAGTCCTGTAAGTGAACTTTACTCTTTACACCTGCTTTTATATAAGTTTCTTTCATTGTTGCAGTAATAACAGCAAAATTCCATTATATCGACAGAAAGAAAGTTCAAAACAGCCAGCAATTTGAAACTTAAGTACAGTAAACACTTGATTTACCAGACTTCAGGGGACCGGCCGAAAAATCCAGCAAATCGCGAAATCCGGTAAACTGAAAGCTCGCATTTTTCGCGGCGAAATCGCGGACCGAAAACTCGCATTTTTCGCGGCGAAATCGCGGAATTTTTTGGTAGTTTTTTCCCCCCCCCCCCCCCAATTTCACTGTTTTCGACAAACCTAAGGGTTATATTTACAAAAGCACAAGAAACGCGTGGGGGATTAGAACACGGTAATTTGGCACTAACCGTTCCTTTGTTGAGTGTTTTCATTTCTCCTGGCTAAAAATCTCTTTGGAAAAAATCAGCTGACTTTTTCCAAAGAGGTTCAGCCGATCTCGCTGTCAGCCAGCGTTGCCAATGTTGGCAAGTTCTTGAAGTGCCAAAGCCATAAACTACACGCTTCACGCGTGAGCGCACTACGGGTGGCAACGCGGGAAGGCAGCATAGCTTCCCTGCCGCTTGACGCGTTTTTCAAAACACCGCAACTGATGAGTTTGGAAAGTCACTCATGGTGATCCTTTCAGATCGCGGCATCTTGTCAGGGGAAAAACTGCTATATCTGAGCAAAGTCCGGTAAATTGAGAAGAAATTTCTTCTTAGGACCTAGAAAAAATCCGGTAAATTGCAAAATCCGGTAAATCGAATGAAATTTAACATTGTTCTTATGGGACTTTGGCTGAGACCGGAAAAATATTCCAGTAAATCGCGATGCGGTAAATCAAGAGTTTACTGTAATAGTTATATTAACAGTAAAAGCTCAACAAATTTGACACATCTAGCTTTCTTCAGAAAGATCTAACTGCAGGTTGAGTTTTCTGACTCGGCCTGGGCGGCTACCCGCTACCGCCACTCATGATGTGTTTTAAGGGAAGCAAACTCTGAGCTGACAAACCAGTTTTCCGTTAGTCTTTCATTGTGATTCTTTACAGACAGCCAGTGTCAAACTCTTGTGCCGCATCTACGGGTGTTCGATTATTGAAATTTTGGGTCAACTCGAGTTTTGCCTATTTTTTTGAGTTTTGATTTTGAGTAATTGCAATATTGCAAAACAGTACAAAAAGTTCTCTAAAACTGAAACGCAAAATTAGCTGAAAATACCAATACTGGTTGTTAAGCTATCATTCATCACCGAAAAAGCTAGGGAGGAAAAGGGAAGAAAAAGTCCAATCTTTTGATCAAAGGCTTTCATCTTACTTTTAGTCAAAGTTTGATGATTCAATTGGACAAGATATCAAAACATAGGTAACAATAGGCAGTACATCTAGGTACAGTAGGGTGCGGCTTATTTTCCGAATTGTGAAATTTTTGAAACGATGGCCGGCATATGGTTTCAAATGATGTAAAAACTCCAAAAAACATCACCCGAGCAAAATCGGGCAACTCTAAGTGGTCTCTCAAGGTCGCGAAAGTTTTAGGTGCAAAATGCACGGGATTTATGGTGGCTGCGGAACTGGCTGCACTCGGCCGTCATCAAAATCATGGAAATCAGTTCCTTGACATGTCAGAGTTGGTCAAAACCGGTTCTGACATGTTAGAACTTTCTTAGAGTTTCTTTTACCACCTTTTTTGTGGATCTGAAGCAGGTGGGGGGGGGGGAGGGGGGGGAGAAAATAAGATGCTACTCACGAGTTTCATGGCGGCCGCTCTTCTCGGCTGCCAAGAAAACGTGTAAAAACTTGTTAGCAAGTTGTTTCATGTCTAGGCATCAAAAAATAGCATCAAGTATCATGCCTAAACGCCAAAAAAGTGGTTCAGTTTTTTTTGCCAATGGAGTCAAACTTTTTAGGCTGCAAATTTCCCCCCTTTAAAAACAAGTGCTCGGTCACCTTCTATACGAAATGACCGTAAACAAAAGATCAATACGGGAAAGTGCCCTTTCCGTTTTAGATAAAGTTCTGTTTTTTTGGAAAAAGGCAAGGACCCCAAACACGTGAAAAACAACGGTGCTTTGACTGTATAATTTCTCTACACAAGGAGTACGTAAAAGCAAAAAGAAACGTCTCAAAGAAGGAATAAAACAGCTATCGAGATAAAGAAAGGAAATTTGCCTCAAAATTAGACGATCTCTTTGATATTGCGCATTATCGGGCACTTGAACTCATTGAAGATCCCGGTGATAAAGAATAGTTCGCGTTACAGAAAGAAAAGGGGAGAAAATGCTCAATGTTAGGAGTTGATAAGAAGTTAGATTGTAAAGAAAAGAGAAAAGAGAAACGCAACGCTTCTATCGCCAGCAGAAAAATGAAGAGTATTGCGGAGATGGAAAAAATTTCTGACTGCAGTCACTGCAGTCAGAACTTTTTTCGCTCCTCTGTTTTTAAACTTGTCACTTACATAGCTAGTTCAAGGAACTTAACTCGGAGTAATAAAATCTGCATCCATTGTTTGCTTTTTCTTATTTGATTTCTTATGAAGGTTTGAGTTAACGTCTAAGTCAATCGTCTCAGCATCGGAGGATTCCAGGACGACATTTTTTTCTAACTTTTCCATCTCCGCAATACTCTTCATTTTTCTGCTGGCGATAGAAGCGTTGCCTTTCTCTTTTCTCTTTACTTTACAATCTAACTTTTATCAACTCCAAAATCGACCCTTTTTTTCCCCCTTTTTTTTCTGTAACGCAAACCATTCTTTATCAACGGGATCTTCAATGAGTTCAAGTGCCCGATAATGCACAATATCAAAGAGATCGTCTAATTTTGAGGCAAATTTCCTTTCTTTATCTCGATAGCTGTTGTATTCCTTCTTTGAGACGTTTCTTTTTGCTTTTACGTACTTTGTTCCAACCGTACGCTTATTCAACAAAAAAAGAACATTTTATTATAATAATTTAATTCCCTTCCGATTATTAAAGTTTTTTTTTTTTGTTCTAATATGTTTTAGTTGCTTGACCCAAAACATAAACAAGGAAAGGGGGTGGGGGGGGGGGAGGTTAATGAAAGGAGGTCCATGATCTTCTGGTGACCTTTTTCATATCATCAGAAGTACTTAGAAATAACGAAAAACGAACAACAAGTAATTCCTATTCGCCGCCGTCTGATTAGAAACTGTACTTCTAATACCGACTAACCTTGAAGAGATCGCCATTCCTGTCTTTCATCAGCCCCCCCCCCCCCCCCCCTTTTTTATACCCTCTCCAGAAGCACCCAAGTTATGAAGAGCTTCACTTTCTCGGGTAAGATGCCATAGAACTCTCGTCCACACTCGACACGGCATTATTTGAAGACAATATCGAATTACAAAAAATTCGAAAAATAGGGAACAATTGGAAAAAATCGGGAAAAATCGAGAAACTTTAAACCATTTGAGAGACCACTAAAAGTCATCCGATTGAGCTGAAATTTTGGGAATCTTATTTTTTTATGGAATGGAACCAAAAGCCAACCATCGTTTGTATAATTTCCTCTTTTTCTGAAAAACCCTCAAATAAGCCGCACCCTAAGGTACAGTCGTCCCCCGCCAATCGCGACTTCGTTTATTCGCGAGTGACTTTTTGCGGCATCCCCCTGCCATTCGCGAGCCTTTGACTCGCTTATTAGAAAATTGGTGGGAAATGGTGTGTGCAGAAAAAGCGTTGCCATGGAAAATTACACATAATGAAAAACTTGTAAGTGAGAAGCAATTAAATTTTCAGTTTTCGAAGTAAATACGAAGTAAATAGAGACGAGACCTTTAAAACCATAAACGAAAATGACATCCAGGCACTCCTCGACAGTGACATGCAGGAGCTAAACGAGGAAGACCTTGAAGAGTTGCTGACACCTGATGCCCAAAGTCAAGATCCAGAAGACGAGAATTTACCTGAAGATATGGAACCACCCCAACTGACTTTACAAGCATTGACCAAGTTTTTACAAAATGCTGCGGAGCTGGCAAGTGAAGCGTTAGATATCGACCCGCACATGCAAAGAGCGACTCATTTTCAGCGAGAATTACATACTATCCTTCTGCCCTATATCGAGTTGCAGAAGGACCTGCAAAACAGAATGAAACAACCGACGCTTGACATTTTCTTCAAACCTAAATAATGGGTAAGGAAAATAATTGGTCAACTTATGCAAAGACTAAAATATGAGTTTCCCCCAAACCCCCCGTTTTCCCATAAGAACAAGGTCCCGCCAATCGCGGGGTTTTTTCCGGAATGTAACCCTCGCGATTGGCGGGGGATGACTGTATAACACGTTTTAAAATAGGTATAATAATTTCATAAAATAATTAAATTAATTATTAATTTATCAATAGTTAATTAATTAATTTATAATTATTTTAAATTTTTACCAGTATTACCGTATTAATTTTTTTTTTTCCGGGTTTGATCTGTCGCATCTGCTCAAAAAAACAAAACGTTCTATTTGGATCTCATTTTCCTTTGTGGTTCGCTTTTTGTCGAGTCTCATTCTGGATCGAGCAAATCTTTTTTTAAAAACTGTATTACATCTTGGACAATTTTTTTTGACATCTCATTGGAGCTCCTTGAATTCCATGAATCTCGGCGCCCTCATTGGCGAGACATTCAATGAACTATCTAAATTCAACACGACCTCTTTTATATTTTTTCAATATCGCAGCTTTTTCAAACGCACAAGAACAAAATCATTATTGACTACATCACTCAGCTTGGTTTGGGTTTCATTACTTTTATCCGAGTTGTCGTCAACTTTTATCGAGACTCAGATAAATCGAAAAATGTTCAGGTGAGCGGGATTGAAAGTAGATTTTTGTGACTAACCCCAGTTTAATAAAACATTATTTTAAATTTACAAGGGGAGGGTCAGGTTTGTCCGGCGCCGATTTTGATGAAATTTTCGCCAAAATGTAGCTTATGTGACAACGGGATGAAACCCCCTCTTTCTGTCCTTTTCCTACTTATACTTTCAAATGGGAAATGAGAAAGATGGAAGATATCCTGGTTGCACCAGTGGTCTGTCCCAAACAGTTTTTGGTCACTAGTTAGAAACTAAAGGCATCTTTGTTTTCAGCTCATTGAGTACCCTTTATTGGCTTACTAGAGGACAATTAAATTCAGACCCTTGCAACTGCCCTAATAATTATTTTGTATTTGTATTCATGCTTATGAATGTTAAAAATTAGGAAACATTTGGAACCTTTAAAATTGATTTTTATGTTTTTTTTTCACCTAGGTCGTGATCCTTGCCATAGTCTTTACCATTTCCCTATGGAAACTCATTTATTTTAAGTATTTCTACCTCAAAAGCGACCAAAGATCTCAGTCTAAGTAAGTAGAAAAATTTACTCCGTTTTGGACTCCTCAGTTCCTTATTCAAAATTTACTAAACAATTGGTTTGCCATTTCAACAATAGTCTCGTTTTAAAATTTTTGGAAACTTTTTCCTTTCACTGTTCAAAAATTTTACTCAATTTAGTCTCCTAAGTTACGGAAAATTTTTGAAAATACTGTCTTTCAGAAAATTCCCAACGTGGTCAATGCCATTTAAAAATGCCTTTTATTTTTCAATGGTTCTCTGTTTATGCAGCCAAAACATAGATATTTAAAAATCAAACGATGGACTTGGGGATTAGAATCATCCCAAAAGTAATGGAGCTGTTGCAAACTTTTGCTACAGGCTTATACAATAGTAGTGGGGTATTATCCTGTAAAAATAACGATTAGCACCCTATAAAAACACGAAATCCACTCCCCAAAATCAAAAATGCTTTCAAAGGCAAGACCGTAATGGCAGCCGTTGCCGCCTAAATCTTATGGCAATTGTATGCTTCTTCTTCTTGTGTGGTGTCACAAGAACACCGTGTGAGGATGGAGCTGATTGAGATAGAGGAACCCAATGTAATCGGCAGCAACGGCCGCCATTACAGTCTCGCGTTTGAATGCATTTTTTGAGTTTGGGAGTGGATTTCGTGATTTTTTTAGTGCGCTAATTGTAATTTTCATAGGGGTTGTTTAGTAAGCCTGTAGCAAAAGTTTGCAACAGCTCCCTTGTTGCGGAATGGGCTGGGAAATTTAGGTGTTTCTAACCTCCCAAGCATTGTTTAATCTGTAATATCTTGTTCATTAGAGCGGTTTTTGTCGTGGAACTAGGCATATATAAGCATTTCTGAGGATGTTGAAATTTATACTTCCTGAAAGGTTGTATTAATTTCTTCATTTTCGTAATAGCCAGAATTTCCATGCAAAATTACCCCTTTTTAGAAAATTTCATCGAACCAAAATTTTATTAAAACCCAAAAATCCCTGAATGGAAATCCTTACAATGTATTGTTTTACTTAAACAGTTTTTTTGTCTGGTTTATGTGAGGTTTTTTTTTTTGTGTTATTTTGTTTTTAGGTCCAACAAGAATCCTACCAAAAAATAGCGACTCCTCTACCCACTGCCAGAAATGACTGTGAACCGTCATCTGAAAAAACTAGCACAGAGACGGCCTCACCCATGCAAAACAGAAAAAATACTTTTAAATGCATCCCCAAACACAAAATAGGGTGATCTTGGCATTGGATCTCTAAATCTTGGTACCGTCAAGTCGCAGCTAACGCTGTCCACAGAAATGTTTTCGCGACCAAAACCGAGTTTTCCGTCGAAGCGGAAACCTCTCATTCTACCTTCGAAACTGAACTTCAATCTCAGACACGAAGTAGGCGAAATCAATCTGCCCCTGTCTCGGCCGTCTAGTCAAAGCTCTGGTTTCGAGACTGTGAACAAATCTGGAGGCTACGATTCGCAGAACTGTTCTTTGAATGGTGACGAAGATTACGATCTACCGTTGAAATCTAGTTCTCCATCGCAGCTTTTGAATTACAGTAATCTCATGCCACCTCCTTATTTACCCTCACCAAAATCTGTATCTCCGTATGAGCTTTACTCTTACTATCATTTCACTGCAAAAATTTTAAGCCTCGTACGGACCGCAAGCAACTCACAAAGTTTCAACTTGTTCCTCCGTACAGGCGCAGCGAATGCGATTCAATTTAATTCAAATAGATGGTTTCTAATTATTTTTTTTGTATTTTTACTCCTAGTTCTACAAGAAACGTTCATTCTGTATTCAATATTAAATCGTTGATGACAATCTAGTTCTCATCAATCTAATTTTCTAATTCGACAGTCATGACTCTAAACCATGCAATATGTGATATTTATATTTTTTTCTATGTTTTTTTAATTGTATATTTTTTTGGTAATTCAATCATTGTAAAAAGTAAGTGTTCAGAACAAAACATTAAAGTCTCTTAATTTTCTAGTTGACAACTGCAGTTTAAATCCTCATCCGTGTTTTCAGCTTGAAATGAAATTTTTTTTGTTGTTTTTCCTTTTTTTTTTTCATCCAATTATTCAATTTGTAGTTCATTTGAGCAGCAATTAAAAAAAACTTGTGTTCCTTTTCTTTTTCTTTTCTTTTTTTTTTCTCTTCATCCAATTATTCAATGTGGAGTTCATTTGAGCAGCAATTTCAATTATACTTTCATGAAATGGAGCTGGTTCTGGTACTCAGTCAGAACTGATACTGATGTAGGTACAGCCGGCAAATCAAAAAATGTCAACCAACTCCTTAGATATTGGCTCAGTTTGGCCATCTGCAGTACTCAGATTCATTGAGTTCAGAATTGCAAGTTGCCTATCTGAACCAAAATCTAAAGAGTCAACTGACGTTATTTAATACACTGACTGTACCATTCTGTATGATGCGTTTTTTTATTTTCCGGAGCGCGCACCGGTGCAGCTCCAGTGCTCCGGAGTGTTTTTTTATTCCGGGGCTCCAGCACCGGTGCGCACCGAAGTGTTGTTTTATTAGCGGTGCGATGCGCCCGGAGCTGCTCCGGTGCAAGCTCCAGTGTATCGGAGTTGAAGACCGATGCACCGGAGCTGGAGCTCCGGAGCTTCAACACGTGACCGGTGCTGCACCAGCCAGCTTCGGAGCAGCTCCGAAAACTCCGGGTTATTGCACCGGTGCGGATTCCGGAGAATAAAAAAATGCATCAGTATTCTTCAACTATGATGTTTTGAACGTGGAAAGGGAAACATTGTTAGTTTTTAGTAACTTATTTGTAGCACCTGCTAAGGTAGATTCAAGATAAGGTAGATTATTTGCAGTTTGATTTCTAAGAGGCAAAAAAGTGGGCAAGCTCTGTTGACCAGCTTTGACAAGCTCACCTAGCTGCAGTTTTCTCCCATTTCGTTATCATGGGAGTAGATCAATCTACGCCATCTCCTGCCAGTATTCGGAGCGACCCTAGCAGAGTTTATTGTGCATTGCATCTACCTTGTTTTCATCTATCTTGCCACCGTCATCAAACAATTTTTTGAAAGAGTGGGGGAAAAGATTTTGAGTTTGCGGTTATTTCCTACATTAATTCACCCAAGGCATTGATTGCCAGAGGTGGAACGATGATAAAACATGTTGTGGAAGATATTCCTATTTATTCCAAAACACCTTGATTTTGGAAGCATGAGACAATCACTGTAGCTTGTAAAAAGTGCAATGTATCTAAAACAGCTGCTCCAATTCAACCGAAAACCTTCTCAATCGATTCCTCGGTTGATTCTGCGCCGGAGAAGGCTCTATTTATCTCATTCTCAGAAAAGAAGTCTCAAAAAAGAATTTTGACAAAAATAGCATTTTTGGTACAGTGTTCCGTGTTGCACTACTCTAGGCTCAATATTGCCCTCTTTGAAACTTTTAGTGGCTATTTCTTTTGAAAGGAAAGTCAAACAAACTTTCGGTTTGCATCCTTTCAAAGAGCGTCAAATGAACTTTTTCAATTGATATTTTTGTTCACATACTAACGTTGCTTGGTTACTGAATTTTCCAAAAACACCCTCAGGCCCAGATTTACAAGCAGCAATGGGGACAGCTGCGCACAGCGGCAAAATTTTAGAAGTGATGGGGAAAGAGGAGTGAATATGAGGAAAGGAAGAAGAGAAATAAAGGGGAAAAACTGACTCACAAAGTCTTTAACAATGTATTAGCTCTTGACATTGTGTCAAAAAGAGACGACGCCCTTGCAGATGCAGCATTATTTGAAGTATCGGACTAATCCTCAAATTATCGAATAAATTTGGATAAAATACACCCAAAGTTTTAGGAAGGTAGGAACGGGAAGCAAGTCGTTGGCCCATCTCATATTGCTAAAGCGGTGTCTCCACCAGCGAATGTAAAAGTACTTTTTCAAAAGTAAAAGCGCGAATCGGTTGCTCCACCTGCGAATTCGAAAGTACTTTTGCCCGTCCCAACGGTGGCATCGATCTCATCGAGCGTATGCAGCGCAGCGCGTCATTTGAATACGCACGCTCTTACAATTAGCGCAAGTGCTTTGAAGAGTTTTCTCAAAGCATTCTGTGTTAAAAGCTGACTTTTTCTGATAAGAATTGATTAAAAGGCCGTGGAAATTGCAACAAGTGTATTGAAAACCTGCATTCTAAAGAGGGCTTTTCCTGAACCAATCATTTTTTTCAGTAATTTTTGCAGGCATAGGTCTCAAAAATAATCGATGGAATTTTATTTTTTATTATTTATCTTTTCGTCTTTAAAAAAAAAATGAATAAAAAAAACTTGGAATAATAAAAAAGAAACTGGAAGGTTATCAGAGTAATTGTTCACTTATAGATAGTCTTAACAGGGCTCAATCTTCAAAATATGTGCCTAATCCTCGACTAGTATTGAATCCTCGACAAATATTGAATCCTTGATACATGTCTAATCCTTGACAAATATCGAACTCTCAACAAATTTCGAGCCCTTAACAAATGTCAAATCTCTGACATGTATCAAATCCTCTTCAAGTATCGAATCCTCGACAAGTATCGAATCCTCGACAAGTATCGAATCCTCGACAAGTATCGAATCCTCGACAAGTATCGAATCCTCGACAAGTATCAAATCCTCGACAAGTATCAAATCCTCGATATGCGTCTAATTCTTGACAAATATCGAACTCTCAACAAATTTATTTATTTATTTAATCATTCAAAGTGATGGATCAAAGCTCAACATAAAATTACAGGTGTCGAACTCTCGACATCCTGGATCCTATGCCAAAGGTCAAGCCTTTGACAAGAGTCGAGCACTCGACAAGAATCAAATCCTCGATATGCACTTAATCCTCGACAAATATCGAACTGTCAACAAAGTCATATCTCCGACAAGTATCGAATCCTCGACCAAAGTTGAATTCTGACAAGTATCAAATCCATCGTAAAGAGTCTAATCCTCGACAAATATCATACTCTCGACATCCTGGATCCGTTGACCATTATATTCACATTTTTTCCCCTCCCTCTAATTGTTCTAGCTAATTTTATCGAAGAAGAATGGATAAGTGAAATCATGAAACAATCTTCCAAATTCAAAAAAGACGAACGGATCCTACTTTAGTCGCATTTGTTTGCTTTGATGACCATCCTGAATTATATCAAAAATCTTTTTCATGACAGTTCTGTGACTTTGTTTAGTTTGTTTTGATATTATCAGATTAATGTCATTTTCTAATTTTTTTTCTTTCTTTTTCACTACGACTGATCATGTAATTCATGAATCTACTCATTCTTTGGGAGTTATCGGTTTTATTCTTGGCGGTCTTCGATTATTTGTTATGTGCTGTCTTTAATTATCATTGCCTAGTTTGCAACATTCGTACTTGTGCTATTTTTCATTATCTTCCATCCCTAATTTTACTAACTAATAAGAGCTGCAGCAAGCTAAGTTGGCAACTCGTGGTCAAAGCAAATAATGAACAGTGAGCTTCTGCAATGCTGCTGAGTATTGGACGGTGCTCACCAACCATCGTCTTTAAGCGGTCAACTTAGCTTGTCACAGCTCTAAGTACATTGAATAAGAATGAGCAAGTGGAATCATGAAAAAATCTTCCATTTCTTGACATTCTCCAACTGCATCCAGCTCTGTGGGAGATGACAAATCCTAATTACCGTAATGAGCACCTTTAAGATAAGGCTCTTGAGGAAGTTACGGCCCAGTTAAAAGCAGTCGGACTTATTGCAGATGAGGTCAAAGTGAAGGCACCGTTTTCATCAATAATAGACACTTATTTAGTTGAACCTAAGATAGTCTTCCGATCTGAAACTACCGTTGAGTGTTTTATCGCAGACTTTGACTCCCAGTTGATTCTGAAAAGTTCACGAGACTGCCCCAAATACAGATAAGTAGGTTCTTTTGACAAACTGTGCATGAATGAAAGATTGACAAACAGCAGAGTCCACACCCATGCTATTTGGTTTGTCTGGAGGGCAATTTCAATGCTTAGGTACATATCAAGGTTTTGAACTTATTTACTTATATTGGTGTTACAGACACAAAATATGCTTGTTTTCCACTGCAACTAGGTTCTAAAACTACCTCAAACTCAGCAGTCCCTTTGACTGAAATACACCCGCTGAATGAGACATTTCATTGTAACCCACTATTCACTGGGGTGGATTCAAGTCGGCACGCAGTTACTGTAAACAATGACTTAATGCTGCAATTTCTTGCTCCGCCCAAACTTGATCATAAGTTTACTTCTAAGTTACAGAAGAAGCTGGGGGTTATTGAGAGTTAACAGTGAATTTTGTCATGAGTAAACATCACACATAAAACTGTCACTTTCTACATGGCAGGTAGGTTAAATAGAGTGACATAGTTTGCTCGACTATTTTCCGATAATGTTTGCCTTGCCATGCATCATGACAATTTGGGAAAGTCAATGACGCAAATCAAGTACCTACCAGACAGACCAATAACGTTGGCAAAGATGTGGATTCACTGCATGGTAATCATTCATTTCCCACACAGTTTTTTAGAAGAACATACTTCTCCGTGGCATAGGGCAATCTCGTTAACTCTGCAAAATCATCAAAGGTTCAGCAATAAAACACTTACCGGTAATTCCAGATCAGGGTACTCTCTCGAGTTCAACTGTAAATAAATACTCTCATTGATTTAAACTGTGCCTCCACTTTGGCCACAACTGCTATGTCTCCGACAGCTGAAACTGAGCCACTACTTCCCCGGGAGCCGCAACTTTGAGAAGCTAAGTTTAGTAGTCAGGTTTTGTCACCTCTCACAGAGCAAAATGCAGTTGGAGAATATCGAGAAATTGAAAGATGTTTGCAAGATTTCACTTCTCTTTATTTAATGAACATAATTAGTAAGTAAAATTAGAGGAGGGGAGAGATAATTATGAAAACGGCACAAATTATCACGAACTGAAAGGTACGAACTGCCAAACTAGATGATAATAATTAAAGCTTGCAAATAAAAGAAGAATTACAACAAGTTGCTAATAAAGCCGATAAATCTCGAGGAATGGGTGTTTCTTGAATTAAATGAACGAGTAGTATGAAAAGTGAACAAAACATAAGAATTTAATTAGAAATGACACAAATAGCCTACAAAATAAATACCAAAACAATGAAAATAGTTTAGAAAAAGGTCTTTGATGTATTTCCGAATGATCATCGATGCCATCTAAAAGCTAAAAAGTAGGATCCATTCCTACTTTTTACTTTAAAAGTAAAAAGCCAAAAAGCTAGCTTTTGCACCTTCCTCCACCTGCGAATTGGAAAGTACTTTCGAAAAAGTACTTTCGAATTCGCTGGTGGAGACACCGCTTAATGGTATTCCTGAGAACAAAGGCATTTTTGATGGACGGTGTGCCAAACCAAACAAACTACAGAGATAACTATGGCAGAACTGCTCAAAACTGTTAATCGACTCCTACGAAGTAGGCAAACTGGCATACGATCTGGTGGACCATTTTTGTAAACAATTCTGAAAGCACAGAATAATACAATCCGAAGTGCGTTCGGCTGGCAGTAAATGACTTTGGACTAAAGTTTTAGTGGTTATTTTGGTGGTTAAATTTTTCCCTTGGCATTTTCCATCTTATCAACGTGTTTGGAAAGCAAAAAAAATTCAGAAAAGTGTGTGCCTAGAATTTATTTCCACTAACAGCAGTAATAGCAATGTTTACGAAAAATGGTCCACCAGGTGGTACGCCGTATTGTATCACGGCCTATTTGAAGGCGTTTTTTACGATTGTTAATTAACGGTTTTCTAACATGGCGGGGATAGGACTTGCCATATCTCTTTAGCTTAGTAATCTCTGACAAACTACTACCCGTTCCTACCTTCGGAATTTCTACGTACTTTGGTGCTATTTCGCCGTATTTTCCCTGCTTTAAGAGTTGAACTGCATCACGGTGCCGGTCAACCTGCCGCAGCACGTCCTAATGCTTACTGATATTCGGAGTATCCTAAATACTCCTCGAATTATAGCATAAAATTGGCTAAGATACGCATTAAGTATTCGGAATCAAGATTTGATGCGGCCTGTTCGTCAAAATAAAGAAAATCTCCGCAAAGCCCAAACCGCATGAGCATGCGGGCAAATGCTCATGCGGTGTGCGGTGCGCCGAAATGCTCAGGTGTGGACCCAACTTTACACGCTTCCAAAACACATCCCGCGCGCTCCCCTCGATTGGCGTGTGCGCGCGCTTGCGCATATTAGCTCAGAAACGCTTCCATAAAAATCCCGCGCGCTCCCCTCGAATAGCGTGTGCGCGCGCTTGCGCATGGTAGCTCACAAACGCTTCCAAAACGCATCCCGCGCGCTCCCCTCGAATGGCGTGTGCGCGCGCTTGCGCATGGTAGCTCACAAACGCTTCCCAAAAAACCAATCCCGCGCGCTCCCCTCGATTGGCGTGTGCGCGCGCTTGCGCATGGTAGCTCAGAAACGCTTCCTAAACAAATCCCGCGCGCTCCCCTCGAATGGCGTGTGCGCGCGCTTGCGCATGGTAGCTCACAAACGCTTCCAAAACCAATCCCGCGCGCTCCCCTCGATTGGCGTGTGCGCGCGCTTGCGCCTAGTAGCTCAGAAACACTTACAAGCTGCCTAAACGCATCCCGCGCGCTTCCCTCGAATGGCGTGTGCGCGTGCTTGCGCATGGGAGCTCAGAAAACGCTTCCAAAACGCATCCCGCGCGCTCCCCTCGATTGGCGTGTGCGCGCGCTTGCGCATGGTAGCTCAGAAACGCTTCCAAAACGCATCCCGCGCGTCCCCTCGAATGGCGTGTGCGCGCGCTTGCGCATGGTAGCTCACAAACGCTTCCAAAACCAATCCCGCGCGCTCCCCTCGACTGGCGTGTGCGCGTGCTTGCGCATGAGAGCTCAGAAACGTTTCCCAAAAACGCATCCCGCGCGCTTCCCTCGAATGGCGTGTGCGCGTGCTTGCGCATGGGAGCTCAGAAAACGCTTCCAAAACGCATCCCGCGCGCTCCCCTCGATTGGCGTGTGCGCGCGCTTGCGCATGGTGGCTCAGAAACGCTTCCAAAACCAATCCCGCGCGCTCCCCTCGATTGGCGTGTGCGCGCGCTTGCGCATGGTGGCTCAGAAACGCTTCCAAAACCAATCCCGCGCGCTCCCCTCGATTGGCGTGTGCGCGCGCTTGCGCCTGGGAGCTCAGAAACACTTACAAGCTGCCTAAACGCATCCCGCGCGCTTCCCTCGAATGGCGTGTGCGCGTGCTTGCGCATGGGAGCTCAGAAAACGCTTCCAAAACGCATCCCGCGCGCCCCCCTCTATTGGCGTGTGCGCGCGCTTGCGCATGGTAGCTCACAAACGCTTCCAAAACGCATCCCGCGCGCTCCCCTCGAATGGCGTGTGCGCGCGCTTGCGCATGGTAGCTCACAAACGCTTCCAAAACCAATCCCGCGCGCTCCCCTCGACTGGCGTGTGCGCGTGCTTGCGCATGAGAGCTCAGAAACGCTTCATAAAACGCATCCCGCGCGCTCCCCTCGATTGGCGTGTGCGCGAGCTTGCGCATGGTAGCTCAGAAACGCTTCCTAAACAAATCCCGCGCGCTCCCCTCGAATGGCGTGTGCGCGCGCTTGCGCATGGTAGCTCACAAACGCTTCCAAAACCAATCCCGCGCGCTCCCCTCGATTGGCGTGTGCGCGCGCTTGCGCCTGGTAGCTCAGAAACACTTACAAGCTGCCTAAACGCATCCCGCGCGCTTCCCTCGAATGGCGTGTGCGCGTGCTTGCGCATGGGAGCTCAGAAAACGCTTCCAAAACGCATCCCGCGCGCTCCCCTCGATTGGCGTGTGCGCGCGCTTGCGCATGGTGGCTCAGAAACGCTTCCAAAACCAATCCCGCGCGCTCCCCTCGATTGGCGTGTGCGCGCGCTTGCGCCTGGGAGCTCAGAAACACTTACAAGCTGCCTAAACGCATCCCGCGCGCTTCCCTCGAATGGCGTGTGCGCGTGCTTGCGCATGGGAGCTCAGAAAACGCTTCCAAAACGCATCCCGCGCGCTCCCCTCGATTGGCGTGTGCGCGCGCTTGCGCATGGTAGCTCAGAAACGCTTCCAAAACGCATCCCGCGCGCTCCCTCGATTGGCGTGTGCGCGCGCTTGCGCCTGGGAGCTCAGAAACGCTTCCAAAGCGTACCCTTGGCGCCAGTCGAATAATAAATGAAAAGAAAACATTTTTTTAATAAACATGTATTATTATAACAAGCAAAACAAATGGGGTGGGGGGGGGGGTTTATGGAAGGGGAGGGGTCAAATTTCAAATTTTCCTCCGGAAAACCCTCTCCCCCTCACCATCTAACCTAATTTTGTCATTACATAAAATATTGAATTTGTAACTGTATTTTTCTTTTCATTTTACACTTGATTCAGATAGCCCTGATACAGGTGATCCAGATAGCCGCAGGGGTGATCCACATAACCCCGGGTAGGGGCTATCTGGATCAAAATTGATTTTTGTAAAAAACTGGTTCTGGCACCAAAGATAAACAATCTGGATATCTGGTTCATGAAGAATTATTTTGCTTAGAGTATCCTGAACTAATATTTAGCACCTTTTTCTAGATTGTGTGCTTCTCTTTCTTTGCAGAGAAGCAAACAAAAAACCTGATCCAGATAACCCCGGTCTCCCCTACTTGACAAGCTAAGAACAATGGTGCCTTTGGATTTTACATAACAAGTGTCCCGGTTTCGGAGATACAGACGAGTATAAAGTTGTATAAAATCGTGTGTGTAGTGACGTCACTACGCGAAATTCCCATTTAAAACAATGTATTTCGGGCCAAAATCTCATCTCCGGAACAATGGGACTTGAGGAGAAACCAAAGGTATCTTTGTTCTCAGCTCATCATAGTACTTTCATTTTCTTTATAAAAAACTCAACATTTTAGACTCTTGCAGCTGCCCCATTGGAGTCGTTTGCCAAGTGGAGTGTAGGGGTCCATTTGGCCTGAAAATGACCGGGGAAAAAGTCGGAAACGGAAAAAAATTCACTTCCTCTCATAAGAGCCCTTATTGTAACAGGAGACGACCTTTTTACAAACCTGAAATTTCTGTGACCCATGTATGGAATAGATGGTATTGATCACAACGTTCAACCCAAAGACATACTATTGTCTAAAAACACAATAATAATTATAACATTAATCATAACATAGATTACGTCAACTTTAGTATATACAGCTGTGTAGGTTCTCTCAGCGGGGTACCGAAACGGTGGAGCACCCCGTAAAATCGAGGAAAATTGACCCAACTTTGAGTCTCTGTTGAATGTTTAAGATTGAAAAATCGGTATAAAAACCGGCTCGAACCGCAATCTGCATTTCATGAGCTTTCAAATGATACCAAGTTATATGAAAAAAAAATTAAAAAAGTGTCCGCGGACGCCACCTTCTTGCTCGGGGGGTTTTTGGGCTTGACCTGATGGATGGCTACCGCCACTTATGATTAATTTTTTAAAAAAAAGTCATTTCCCCATTTCCTTCAATGTATTTCCGAAAATCTTATTATTGTTACTTAGCCATTGTTGTTAGCACGTACTGTCAACCAGGCTGCGGCGTAATTTATGTCCTTCAAGGTAGATGCAGGGAGCCTATCTCAGTAGGTGACGGCAACGTCACAGATGTTCTAGACGGTCGCGATAAAATTCGCCTACCGTTCCAAACTATCTCACTCTCACTCTCCCGTGATCCCCAATCTCATAGAATAAGTAAAAGTACACATACTTATATTCTACTAGGGGGCTTCGCCCCCTTGCCGCCCCGCGGCCCATTCCCCGGAGGCGCTTCGCGCCTACAATTCGGCGCTGCACGCCGCCTTTTACCACTATATAAAATTGAGAAAAGATAAGGGGAGATTGGTCAGTTACGCAAGAAAAAAGAGAAGTGACCAGTTCGAAGACTGCGGGATGGGGGGTAGATTCAAGGGTTCACCCCGCTTATCGGGCTGGGCGTAGCGGAGGAGTGGGGAGGCTCTGGCTCTCCCGTTCATCTCGGATCATTTACCCCCCGTCGCACAGTGTGTAATTTTGGCAATCTAGCGCCCGAAAACCTCCAAAAAGTATATTGGCAGATCATTAAAAGAATATCTGATCTTGACAAATTAGAAGTACAAGGAGCAAGAAAATAGCATCATATATATGACCATAAAGCACCTTTTAAAGGGTAGGGGGGTCCTAAAATTCATCAAATTTAGTGAACACGAATCATACATCAGCCGGCGAATCTCAGAAACACAACGGAAAAAAACAATAAACATAGATAGATTCAAATGAAATTTTCGCATGATGTACTCAAAAATAATCGATTTTCCTTTAAATTAAAATAAAGCTGAGAGTCTCTACTTTCTTTATCTGGAAAGACATCCTGCGAATTTTTGCGATTTTAAAAGTTGCGAGCATAAACGTGAACGTCCTAATCGATCGGTTTTTTCTGCAAATCTGAGAAATGTAAAATGAACCGTATGAGAATTTCGCATGATGTACTCAAAAATACTCAATTTTCCTTTGTATTAAAAGAAAGCTGAGAGTCTCTAGTTTCTTTATCTGGAAAGACATCCTGCGAATTTTCGCGATTTTAAAAGTTGCGAGCATAAACGTGAAGTTCCTAATCGATCGGTTTTTTCTGCAAATTTGAGAAATGTAAAATAAACCGAAAACATGGATAGATTATGAGATCACTTTTATGCTCGCAACTTTTAAAATCGCAAAAATTCGCAGGATGTCTTTTCAGGTAAAGAAAGCAGAGACTCTCAGCTTTATTTTAATACAAAGGAAAATCGAGTATTTTTGAGTACATTATGCAAAATTCTCATCTGAATCTAATGATGTTTACTTGTTTTTTAATAGTGCGTTTCTGAGAAGCACAGAACTAACAGATCAACTTTGCCTTTTATTTATGCTCGCAACTTTTAAAATCGCCAAAATTCGCAGGATGTCTTTCCAGGTGAAGAAAGCAGAGACTCTCAGCTTTCTTTTAATACAAAGGAAAATCGAGTATTTTTGAGTACATCATGCGAAATTCTCATCTGAATCTATCCATGTTTACGGTTTATTTTACATTTCTCAGATTTGCAGAAAAAAACCGATCGATTAGGACGTTCACGTTTATGCTCGCAACTTTTAAAATCGCAAAAATTCGCAGGATGTCTTTCCAGATAAAGAAAGCAGAGATTCTCAGCTTTCTTTTAATACAAAGGAAAATCGAGTATTTTTGAGTACATCATGCGAAATTCTCATCTGAATCTAATGATGTGTACTTGTTTTTTAATAGTGCGTTTCTGAGAAGCGCAGAACTAACAGATCAACTTTGCCTTCTATTTATGCTCGCAACTTTAAAAATCGCAAAAATTCGAAGGATGTCTTTCCAGATAAAGAAAGCAGAGATTCTCAGCTAATACAAAGGAAAATCGAGTATTTTTGAGTACATCATGCGAAATTCTCATCTGAATCTATCCATGTTTACGGTTTATTTTACATTTCTCAGATTTGCAGAAAAAACCGATCGATTAGGACGTTCACGTTTATGCTCGCAACTTTTAAAATCGCAAAAATTCGCAGGATGTCTTTCCAGATAAAGAAAGTAGAGACTCTCAGCTTTCTTTTAATTTAAAGGAAAATCGATTATTTTTGAGTACATCATGCGAAAATTTCATTTGAATCTATCTATGTTTATTGTTTTTTCCGTTGTGTTTCTGAGATTCGCCGGCTGATGTATGATTCGTGTTCACTAAATTTGATGAATTTGAGGACCCCCCTACCCTTTAAAAGGTGATTTATGGTCATATATATGATGCTATTTTCTTGCTCCTTGTACTTCTAATTTGTCAAGATCAGATATTCTTTCAATGATCTGCCAATATACTTTTTGGAGGTTTTCGGGCGCTAGATTGCCGAAATTACACACTGTGCGTCGCCGTCGACTTCCGGGCGCACACACAAAAATGCCAGAAAATGAAAAAATCGAAGGTTTTGAGAGAAATGGGAAAAAATCGAGATTTCGGTCAGCTACTTACTCGTTAGATTTTTATATTATGTAAGGATGTAAGGATGCCAATCTCTCGCTACTGTAGTAGGTGACGGCGGGTGACGGCTACGTCATCGCCAAAGCAAGCGTGTCGTCATCATTTGGCAGGAAAACTCGAAACCCCCTTAAGGTGATTCTATGGCAAACTCCCGAAAATTTTAATCCGATAGATGGCGTTACTTGTCGCTGGCTCCGAAAATAGCCGTTTTTTGACGGTTTTCGGCTGATTTCTCTGAACAGACGAATAAGAGACGAAAAATCGGAATGTCAGCACCTGCTTAATTTTTTGCTTGATTTTTTGAGCCATAAACGGGCCAAATTGGTTATAAAATAAAGGCGAAAGTATGCAAAGAAAAAATCACGTGTAATTTGGAGTTGTATCAGTAAAGATTACAGGTTTCTGTTTCACCTGTAATCTTTACTGATACAACTCCAAATTACACAGGCTTTTTTCTTTGCATACTTTCACCTTTATTTTAGAACCAATTTGGCCCATTTATGGCTCAAAAAATCAAGCAAAAAATTAAGCAGGTGCTGACATTCCGATTTTTCGTCTCTTATTCGTGTGTTCAGAGAAAACAGCCGAAAACCGTCAAAAAACGGCTCTTTTCGGAGCCAGCGACAAGTGACGCCATCTATCGGATTAAAATTTTCGGGAGTTTGCCATAGGATCACCTTTATGGCAAACTCCCGAAAATTTTAATCCGATAGATGGCGTCACTTGTCGCTGGCTCCCAGAGACAAATAGAGACCGTGCACTCCCTATTCTTCCCGTGGTTGCGCGCGGTGTCCACTTTTCGTGAACTACTTTTGTCGGGACTCATCGGCCTCAACAATCAACCTTCGCATAATGTTGGATGGTGAAGCTCAACAAAAGGCTGTGATTGGTCCGCGGTCCCGGAAACGGAAACAGGTTTTGCTCGGCGAATGCAAAATACGTGCTCATCAGTCAACATTATGCGAATGTTGGCTGTTGTTTCGATGAGTTCCGAACAAAATTGAACCACGAAAAGTGGACACCGCGCGCAGGAATAGTGCAAGGTCTCTATTTGTCTCTGCTGGCTCCGAAAAGAGCCGTTTTTTTACGGTTTTCGGCTGTTTACTCTGAACACACGAATAAGAGACGTAAAATCGGAACGTCAGCACCTGCTTAATTTTTGCTTGATTTTTTGAGCCATAAATGGGCCAAATTGGTTCTAAAATAAAGGTGAAAGTAGGCAAAGAAAAAGCCTGTGTAATTTGGAGTTGTATCAGTAAAGATTACAGGTGAAACAGAAACCTGTAATCTTTACTGATACAACTCCAAATTACACGTGATTTTTTCTTTGCATACTTTCGCCTTTATTTTATAACCAATTTGGCCCGTTTATGGCTCAAAAAATCAAGCAAAAAATTAAGCAGGTGCTGACATTCCGATTTTTCGTCTCTTATTCGTCTGTTCAGAGAAATCAGCCGAAAACCGTCAAAAAACGGCTATTTTCGGAGCCAGCGACAAGTAACGCCATCTATCGGATTAAAATTTTCGGGAGTTTGCCATAGAATCACCTTAAGGTGAATCTATGCCGAGTTGTAGTAAGAATCCGCGATTAGAGATAGCGCCACCGGTGGCTTTCCCAGAAACCGCCTTAAAATGTCTATTTTACGAAAACTACGGCAAATATCGAAAAAAGGGCGACGATAACGTCTAGCTAATTTTTTGCGTGATTTTTTGAGACCAAAATATTGGAAATCGGTTCAGTTGGGAAGCCAAAACTACTAAAACGGATTTCTCCCCTTGTTAGGCATTGAGAATCGCCGCCATTGTTGTCAGCTCTGTGTTTACGTTTTAGCACCGAGCGCTGTTTCGGCTGTTTCTGCTGTTCGCTCGATTTGTTTACTTTTCTTTCTCTTGTCGTTGCTTCGTGATTTCCACTTTCTCACGCATTTGAACTGTAAATTATTTTATTATTATTATTGTTGTATTATAATGGTGATCGTGCTCGTGCTTGTCTCGCCGCTGGATAGTTACTACAAACTGTTTGAGCTCATCTTCTCCGAATTTCTTCAGTAAAATCCGTGCTTTCAGATTTCTCCATCTTGTTATACTGATATTGAGATTGAGATGCTCAGATGCCCTGATTACTCTGATATGACAACTGAACCGACTGTCTTAGGATAGCCAGAAACCATTACCATGCCTCGACATTTCTCGGAAACCCTCAAACCAGCCAGACGATAAACCTCGATGTAAGTACTTTTCCTCCAGCTCTCATCGTTTGTTCCTACTCTTCAGATTTTTGACGCCAGTGCCATGGTTCTGAGTTGTTCTGAGGTCCTATCTGTGTGGGGAAATTTGATGGTTAGATGATAGGTAGATGTACGGGGGTGTGAAAAGAGATATGCTCACGGAAGGAGAGTGATTGTGAAGGATCGTATTGTAATCCTTTCGTGTGAATGAATAGAGTGTGTGTTATTTTTTTGGGAGATGCTGTTATGATAAGTTCCGTACCGACGGAAACCCCTCCATCTCTGCGGAAATTTTTCGGCGATGCCGGAATGATCTTGCAATCATCGCAGAGATTGAAGGGTTTGTTTCGGAATGACACCACATATTCTTGATCATCAACTCGTCGATTAAGATACTACCATTCGTTATCACCCTCCTGGTATAAACGTCAGAAAATCATCTCAGATGTGGATGGTCTTACACGTTCCGTACTTGTTAGTGCTTTGTCAATGTCCATTAGAGCTCCGTTCTTTCTCAACTAAAGTGTTTTGACGCTTGTGCCACGGGTCTTAGATCCTTGTGGCGCGGAGACTTTGTTGGTTAGATGATGATAAGACCTATATGTCCCCTAAAAAAATTATACCCCCTGAAGCACAGGTTTACTTGTTGGAAAATGATTTCTCGGATGTCGATCGGTCTGATACATCCTGTGCTAGTCACAGTTCTTTACCTGCAAATCAAACCAAAACTTTTCGGAGACTTGATGTGAAAAGCCGCAGCTCTCAAATTCATTCGTATTTAGTTCAATGGAGCGCTATGAGAGATAATGGTGGAAAATTTTAAAGATTTGCGGATGAGCTCTGCATGCACTAGGACTCTAGCAGGCCTTAAAACTATCGACCAATTGTAATGTAAGGTGAAAACGCCCTCTGCTCAGTCAAAGCTGACCAATTACATTGTTTGAACGGAACATTTCATTCTTTTTTTTAGCAATGATTGAACAGTTGTTCTTGTTTCTGATTGCGAGTGAACTGTGGTAAATTTTAGTTTTCTTACGGAGTCTTTTCCGTCAAATAAATTTATTCGTAGGATTTGAAGTATCGGGTCCGGACAGATAGCATTGCCGGCTCCCGAACTGCATCAGTGAGTGGTTGATTAGCAACGAGTCAAAACTCTGGACTAACCAACTGCTCATCGATGCAGTTCGGAAGCAGGCATTGCTACTTGTCAGAATCTGATAACTCGAAATAGTCCTGCTCTAGTAAAGCAAATGTGTGATTTAAGAGCTTAAATTAAGCCCATTAAATATTCAGATTTTAGTTTAGTAGATGTTTGAAAGCTAATGGAAAAGGCTAACCTTTCTTACATCAAGGGACAACTGCCACTTATAGTCTTGATGTCTTTCTTGGGCGCAAATGTTTGTTTTTTTTTTTTCCACCGCTGACTGAAACAAGTAATAATATGAATGAGAAATGATTTTTATCAGCGTACTTAGAGAGCACCAAGTGTCTTGCAATATTTGAATAATACCTGAAGTCAGAGAGCACCAAGTGTCTTGCAGTATTTGAATAATACCTGAGGTCCATGCATAATTATGTACAGAACGAAGGAATATTTTTGATACTAAGTACTGGATTGCTGTTCACAGCAATCTTTACAAAGATCCGCTGCCTGTTATTTTTGCAAAGGAATGCTGCCTGTCAATGTAGCAGAAGAATATGCAGTGCCCTTACACGTGTAATGACAAGAAGAAGAAATAATTGCTGTCTATACTTTATATCGACCTGAAAGTATCGATCCTGGGTACTCCACACTAGGCAGTATCGGTACCAGTCGGTCTCTAATCAGTTGTTGCTGCACGTCAGTTGGCAATAGTGATGCTTCCTCGTATCTACATAAATTTTAATTTTTACCTAAATAATGCATCTATGTACCGCACCCACCTTATTCAATATTCGTGCTCTGAATTGTTTGTAAATTTTTACTTTGCAGTCGCCTGAGTATCAATACCTAAGTAGCGATGCCGGTATGATACTGTTATTGGGACCAGTATCGATACCAAGGCCTTGTTTCCGACAACCCTACGCCTGGCCCTTAGTTCTTTCTGGTTTGAATTGAGGACTTTTACGGAAGATGGGCCCATGGTACAAACACACGTTTTGAGAAAAACGCAAAAGAAAACTTCAAATGGCTATGAGTGCTCGAATGATCGTTTTACACGAAAAAGCCATTTGGACCCAAGTAGGGCATACTATTGCCGATACACTACCGCCAGGATTGAAATTTTAAACGAAATTTAAGGGTAGTTACAATTAATTTAAAATGCTGATTTATAAGCCCTTCTTCCGTAAAATTTTTTTTTGGTGCTGAAATTGAAGAATAAACGATAAGTTTTAGTTGTTTTAACACCGGACATGATCCAGAAACTTTATCTAAACTTAAACATATAAACACCAATAGAAATTCGTATACAGGGTGGGAGGAAAGTCCCTCTCCCCTCCCCACCCCTCCCCCGTCTAACTTTTGAACGGTTGAAGATAAAAAAACGAAACTCGGGGGATGTTTATAACCTAACGGGAACTACTTTTTGGCGTATCTAAAATTTCCGGGGGGCGCTCCCAAGGGAGGGGGGGAGGGGGTTCACCACCTAACTCAAAATTTTCAAATGGCAACCCTATCTTGTGATACCTCGTTTTAAAGGGCATAAAATGTTAAGACTTTTTGCGCAAACCGGAGGTTGATATCGTTTTGCGTCTTCGATATATCGCTAGTCAAAGTTCGATTTCGATATCAGGTCGATGTCGTTTTTGGTTTTCGATTTATCGAAACATGCCAATGGGTAAAAAAACAACTTTGTCATTCGATATATCGAAAACCAAAAACGATATTGACCTGCGGTTTAAGCCAAATTGCTCAGTTTTGTGTGTCCTTTCAAGCGATGTATCACTCGATAGGGGTCGTGGCTCGGAATTTTTTTGATAGCCCCCCTAGGGGGTCATTTTTTTAAAATAATTTTGGGGGGCTTTAAGACTAGACTAATATCAAAACCGTATTTTTTTTTGCTTTTTAGAGTATTTTTGACTCCTAGTTTTTTTAAATTCCGACTTCTCAAATGGGAGTTCTGATTTTTTGAAAATGGGTCGAAATCGAACTTAGACTAGCGATATATCGAAGACAAAAAACGATATCGACCTCCGGTTTGCGCCAAAAGTCTTAGAATTTTACGCCCTTTAAAACGAGGTATCGCAAGATAGAGGTTGCAATTTGAAAATTTTGAGTCATAAAAATCATAAAGTGTTCAGTTTACGTTTACCGGTTTTTTAGTCGAATTGAACAAAAATCTGGCAACGTTGTAACCAACCGAATTTTCTTGAAGAACAGTTGATAGATTCTCCTTAAATATAGACTTGAAACGGGTCAGTTCTTTGAATTAGAAAGTCCAACTTCAAAGCGTTCCCGAAAATTATATATTTTCCGAGAAAGTTTTGATTCTGCCCCCCCCCCTTCCCCTCGATAAACGAGTGTACTCTAGTTTCATAAAAAATGTCGGTAAACTTGCTTAAATTTTGATTTAAGACTCATTAGTTGAAGGCATTTTGGTAAAATAGCAAAGAATACCGAAGAAATCCTGTGTTAAGTGCGTCTTTCCGGAAGAAGGGCCCATGGTACTATGGGCCCTTCTTCCGGAAACTTTCTATAAGTCGTCAGGGAAAAGTCGAATCGATTTGAAACTTTATGGAGACATACCTTAGGGTAAAACAATTAGTTTAAGCCATTTTACGAAAAAAGGGCCCATAGTACTATGGGCCCTTCTTCCGTACAAGTCCTCAATTATTAGTATTCTGTATGTAGCTGATTACATGTCTCAGTGCAGCTGCCGCCATGTCTAGCTGCTAGAGACCCAGGTAAACCATGCAAGATTAAGTTTTTCTCTCAGGTTTGTGCTAGTCAGATGCAATGAAATTTGTGAAGACATTTTTCCAAATGATTGAGTTCAATCCGATGTTTGTACCTGCTCGTCTACATCTGGTATTTTTTGTTGGGAACAGGGAGCTGAAGTTTTGAAATGTTCCTCTCATGTGTTCCAACATCTATTCTGCCACTCATTTTTATTTTTCTTCTGTTTAATGATGAATCCAAAGAATGACCGCTCCTGATAAATGAGCAGTGGAACTAAAAATCCCTACCAAATTTGGTTCAAAAAATAGGTACCGCAGTGAGAATGTCAAGTGGTACATGCAAGGAGCAAGAAACTGTCACCATTGATGACCTGAAAGCATCATTTAAGGGGGGAGGGGGTGTCTCAAAGTCCTCAGCCTTAGCAGAAACAGAACAAACATCAGGCAACAAATCGTTGAAACGCAAGAGTGAAAACAGCGAACATTGATGGATTCAATTGAAGTTTTCGCTTGGTATACACTAGATTTTCCGTGGAAAAAATAAAAGAAAAACCGAGACTCTGTAGTTTTTCTGTCTTGTCTTGCAAGATAGACTGTGATTATTTGCGGTTTAAAAAATGGTGAAAGTTGTAAAGAACGGTATAGTTACTCTACGAATCACAGCAACGAGAGAAAGAAAACATTGAACGTTGATAGATTTAGTTGAAGCCTTTGCATGATATATCTGAGGATACTAGATTTTTCTCCATAAGAAAAGGAAGCAGAGACTCTTCAGAGACTTTCTTCATCTTTCAAGATACACAGCGATTATTTGCGATGCGAATTCGAACGAACGACATAGTTGCTTGGCTCTCTTGGATCTCTGCGATTCGTTAGCTGATGTTTGTTCTGTCTCAGCCAAGACTGATAACTTTGAGACCCAGCGCCCCCTCTTTATGATGCTTTTAGGTCGTCAATTATGAAATTTCCTTGCTCTCTGCATGTCCCTCTCATCATTCTTAATAATATGTTTGTCGGTCCGCCAACTTTATTTTTGGAGGTTTTCAGGCGCTAGATTGCTGAAATTACACACTGTACACTGATACAGAGGACAGCTCCCAGTCGCATATTTGACGACACACAACTGTGTAATAAATATGCCCTGTGCAATCTCAGATAGAGGGATCTGAAATCAACGGTCCCTATTTTCTTGAGCCAATTAGAGAGGGATTTTCAGTTCCACTGCTAATCGGACAAGAACGGTCAGCCTTTGTGTTCCTCTGAAAACAAGGGAAAAAGAAAAAGTAGGATACAAACTGTTGTAGAAGACCAGGAGATAAACAATTAGGAATTTTGGCTCATTTTTAGCATCCAAAAGTACCAGATATTGAGGCGCAGTGGAGAACCAATATGACTTGTAGGCATCAGATTGACCTCAACCAATTAGACATTTTTTTTCACAAATTTCATTGCAACTGACTAACACACACCTGAGAGAAAAACTTGTGGCCGTACGCGTTACTTTCTCTTGCATGATTACCTGGGCCTCTAGTAGTTAGACAAAGTTGCACTTGATCTGAAACAGGAATGCATATGCCTACGAACTGCCAGAAATTTTAAAACCCGGAAAGATCCACGGGCCAGGGATTGTGCGTCCTTACAAGCATACGATTGTCCAGACTGGGCCTTAGTGTCAATACTGGTACTGATACCAGTATCGATACTGGTACGATACCTAGGTGACCGCGACATCAAATTTTTAAAAAATTCAGCCCACTAACATGAAAAAGGGTGATTTAAACAGGAATAATGGATGAATTATTTGAGGAAAACTTAGAGTTTAGGTATATGAAATGGTATCAGTAATAATCACGCTGACACGAGATGGTATTGGCCACCAATTGAGTACCGAGTACTAAGTATCCAGTATCGATACTTTAGAGTCGGACAACCCTATATCAGCATAGACAGTCATATAAAGGCACTGCATATTCATCTACTGCAAAGCTAAACCTTTGCGCAAATGACAGGCGGTGGATCTGTACAGCGGCCCAGTAGTATCGAAAGTATACCACTGCTCTGTACATAATTATGCATGAATTTCAGATATTATTCACTTGGTGCAGTGGCGTAGCGTGCAATTTGGCAACATTGTAGCTATCCAATTAAACCCATGTAAAAGGTTGAATTCAAAGGTGTTCTCCGAACACCCCAAAACTTCGATATTTTACATGAGTTTAAATGGACGAACTGCAACGTTGCCAAATTGCACGCTACGCCACTGACTTGGTGCTCTCTAAGTAAACTGACGAAAATCATTTCTCATTCATATTATAACTTGTTTCAGTCAGAGGTGAAAAAAAAACAAACATTTGCGCTCATGTAAGACATCAAGACTATAAATGGCAGTCGTCATTTTGTGCAAGATAAGATCACCTCATCCACCAGCTTTCCAACGACCTCTACACTAAAATCTGTATACTTACTGCGCTTGATGTACACTCTCCAACTACAATTTTTGCTTTACTGCTACAAATTTTTATTTATTAAAAGAAAAGCCCCGATAAGAAAACTGAAAGTTACCACTGTTCACTTGAAATTATGAAGCAAGGACGACTATTCAATAAATGCTGGAAAAAAGAATGAAATAATACGTTAAAACAGTATAATCGGCCAACTTTAATGGGGCGAAGGTTGTTTTCACCTTCCAATACATGGAATTTTCCAACGTTATTTCTCATAGCACTTGATACTTGATAGAACTGAAAACAAATGAATTAGAAAGCTGCGGCTTTTCACATCTGGCAAGTCTTCTTTCAATTCGAAGGAATGGAAAAATTCCCCAAAGATTATCAATTGTGCTCTGGCCTCCGCCTCCATGTCTAATCGACATTGACCAAGCTCTAACTGGTACAGAACATGTGAGAACGATCAACATTAGAGATAACTTTTTGGCCCTTACACCTGTGCTTTATCAGGTGAAATTTTTTCAGCGGATCTGCGCATCGATTCGGCATCTAACCAACAAAGTCTCTTCGCATAGAGAGGACCTAAGACCCATGACACTTGCATCAAAAAACTACAGCTTAGAAACAGCAAGCTCTAACCCAAATTGACAGGGCACTGACACGCACAGTACTTGTGAGTCCAATCCAAGTCTGTGAGATGATTTTTCAGCGCTTTCACCTCTTCTTTCGGAGGCATATCTTGGTGGGCCTCCTAAAGAAGAGGTGTAAGCGTCTCCAAGTCTCCGCACCGCAAGGATTTAAGACCCGTGGCACAAGCGTCAAAACACTTTAGTTGAGAAAGAACGGAGCTCTAATGGACATTGACAAAGCACTAACAAGTACGGAACGTGTAAGACCATCCACATCTGAGATGATTTTCTGACGTTTATACCAGGAGGGTGATAACGAATGGTAGTATCTTAATCGACGAGTTGATGATCAAGAATATGTGGTGTCATTCCGAAACAAACCCTTCAATCTCTGCGATGATTGCAAGATCATTCCGGCATCGCCGAAAAATTTCTGCAGAGATGGAGGGGTTTCCGTCGGTACGGAACTTATCATAACAGCATCTCCCAAAAAAATAACACACACTCTATTCATTCACACGAAAGGATTACAATACGATCCTTCACAATCACTCTCCTTCCGTGAGCATATCTCTTTTCACACCCCCGTACATCTACCTATCATCTAACCATCAAATTTCCCCACACAGATAGGACCTCAGAACAACTCAGAACCATGGCACTGGCGTCAAAAATCTGAAGAGTAGGAACAAACGATGAGAGCTGGAGGAAAAGTACTTACATCGAGGTTTATCGTCTGGCTGGTTGAGGGTTTCCGAGAAATGTCGAGGCATGGTAATGGTTTTTGGCTATCCTAAGACAGTCGGTTCAGTTGTCATATCAGAGTAATCAGGGCATCTGAGCATCTCAATCTCAATATCAGTATAACAAGATGGAGAAATCTGAAAGCACGGATTTTACTGAAGAAATTCGGAGAAGATGAGCTCAAACAGTTTGTAGTAACTATCCAGCGGCGAGACAAGCACGAGCACGATCACCATTATAATACAACAATAATAATAATAAAATAATTTACAGTTCAAATGCGTGAGAAAGTGGAAATCACGAAGCAACGACAAGAGAAAGAAAAGTAAACAAATCGAGCGAACAGCAGAAACAGCCGAAACAGCGCTCGGTGCTAAAACGTAAACACAGAGCTGACAACAATGGCGGCGATTCTCAATGCCTAATAACAAGGGGAGAAATCCGTTTTATTCAAAGATATTATACTATACAGATACGCAAATGTGAATGTAAAATGGGCTCAAAAATCAGGGGCAGGGTAGGCAACCTGTTAGCTTCACGATACAAAAAATATCAGCAGTTGTAGATTTGGGGGTTTATAAACAGTTAAAATCTACCTTGATAAACAGTGATTGTGTCGGAGAACATTGGCTATTTCATTTATCTCGCAGCAATTCCAAAACTTTGAACTTTTACAACAATCATCCTTCATTCCGTTTTGTCTTTCACAAATTAAATAATAGAAATTCCCTGTTCCTCGAAATATGTGTTTTCATTTCCCTCTTTTACTCGAAACTCAACGATAAAAAATTTGTTGGTCTCTGTCGAAGTTTCCCATTGTACAGTTTTTTAAAACTTTACTCATCAGGGACCAAATTATGTTACAGCTTGACGTTCCTCCGAAAGACGTTGGATGGTGCGTACTTAAGTATTATTGCGTGTGGTTTATACCCTCCAAGTGCTCTCCGATCATTTTCGGGTAGGACCGTCAGGACGTATGATGTTTTTGGGCCCAGAGAGTCCAAAGGTACTGATGACAATTCTTGGTGGAAGCTCATGAATTGGTATGGGTACCGTTTGCTTGGTAGGTTTTCCAGATATAGGGCGAGGGCTCCTAAATGACTTATTTCCTAACGACTAATTGTGAGGATCTTTTAATACTTTTAAACCCCCTGTCTACTTCCTTCCGTCTAGTCAGTCACCTAGCGTCATATTCATCTCATTCTAGGACTCACTTCAAGTCAACTGCATGAGCTGTTTTTAGAGCTGCACCCACAGTGGATATTTATTTATTTATTTATTAGAATTTTATACAAATAGAGCTGTCTGAATTATACAACATACATACATTGAAACCGTATTTTACCTTGTGAAATACCTCCTCTAACTGGGAAGTAGCTTCTTTTTCACATAGAATGGTTGAGGTATCATCGGCAAATGAATAGGTTGGTAAATCGTTTTTGAAGTTAATAAACAGAAGAGGACCTAAAAAAGAGCCCTGAGTTAGGTCAAGAGCATCAGAGAATGTCAGACCAGACATCAAATTTATTTTTACCACTTGCTTTCTACCAACAAGGTAGGACTCAAAAAGCTTCATAGCAGCGTTATTTAATCTATAGACTCTCAGTTTTTTTAGAAGAAGTCGATGATTTATTAAATCAAAGGCCTTGGTTAGGTCAACATGCATGCTAAGAGCAATGCAGCGTTTTTCTACAACTTCATTTACATTATCTATTGCACTGCTTGAATGGTGGATTTTTTTTTCCCTAAAACGAACATGCCGAGAGCTTAAAATATTATTGTTTTCAAAATAGTTGCTCAGCTGCTCATGCAAAACTTTTTCAAAATTTTTTTAAAAAGAGTAGAGCACAGAGATGGGTCTATAGTTAAAGAGTGTAATTGCTTCTCGCCCATTTTAAATTGAGGTGTTATTTTAGCTATTTTTATGAAGTCAGGGAGGGCACCATCCGCAAAGGGAAGTATTGATCAGTTCTAACAATGGCGGTATATTAAAACAACCAGCAGTAAAGAG
>VMOF01000320.1:11896025-12109556 GCA_011764245.1 Trialeurodes vaporariorum | reverse complement strand
CGTCGGTACGGAACTTATCATAACAGCATCCCCCAAAAAAAATAACACACACTCTATTCATTCACACGAAAGGATTACAATACGATCCTTCACAATCACTCTCCTTCCGTGAGCATATCTCTTTTCACACCCCCGTACATCTACCTATCATCTAACCATCAAATTTCCCCACACAGATAGGACCTCAGAACAACTCAGAACCATGGCACTGGCGTCAAAAATCTGAAGAGTAGGAACAAACGATGAGAGCTGGAGGAAAAGTACTTACATCGAGGTTTATCGTCTGGCTGGTTTGAGGGTTTCCGAGAAATGTCGAGGCATGGTAATGGTTTCTGGCTATCCTAAGACAGTCGGTTCAGTTGTCATATCAGAGTAATCAGGGCATCTGAGCATCTCAATCTCAATATCAGTATAACAAGATGGAGAAATCTGAAAGCACGGTTTTTACTGAAGAAATTCGGAGAAGATGAGCTCAAACAGTTTGTAGTAACTATCCAGCGGCGAGACAAGCACGAGCACGATCACCATTATAATACAACAATAATAATAATAAAATAATTTACAGTTCAAATGCGTGAGAAAGTGGAAATCACGAAGCAACGACAAGAGAAAGAAAAGTAAACAAATCGAGCGAACAGCAGAAACAGCCGAAACAGCGCTCGGTGCTAAAACGTAAACACAGAGCTGACAACAATGGCGGCGATTCTCAATGCCTAATAACAAGGGGAGAAATCCGTTTTATTCAAAGATATTATACTATACAGATACGCAAATGTGAATGTAAAATGGGCTCAAAAATCAGGGGCAGGGTAGGCAACCTGTTAGCTTCACGATACAAACAAATATCAGCAGTTGTAGATTTGGAGGTTATAAACAGTTAAAATCTACCTTGATAAACAGTGATTGTGTCGGAGAACATTGGCTATTTCATTTATCTCGCAGCAATTCCAAAACTTTGAACTTTTACAACAATCATCCTTCATTCCGTTTTGTCTTTCACAAATTAAATAATAGAAATTCCCTGTTCCTCGAAATATGTGTTTTCATTTCCCTCTTTTACTCGAAACTCAACGATAAATAATTGTTGGTCTCTGTCGAAGTTTCCCATTGTACAGTTTTTTAAAACTTTACTCATCAGGGACCAAATTATGTTACAGCTTGACGTTCCTCCGAAAGACGTTGGATGGTGCGTACTTAAGTATTATTGCGTGTGGTTTATACCCTCCAAGTGCTCTCCGATCATTTTCGGGTAGGACCGTCAGGACGTATGATGTTTTGGTCCCAGAGAGTCCAAAGGTACTGATGACAATTCTTGGTGGAAGCTCATGAATTGGTATGGGTACCGTTTGCTTGGTAGGTTTTCCAGATATAGGGCGAGGGCTCCTAAATGACTTATTTCCTAACGACTAATTGTGAGGATCTTTTAATACTTTAACCCGCTGTCTACTTCCTTCCGTCTAGTCAGTCACCTAGCGTCATATTCATCTCATTCTAGGACTCACTTCAAGTCAACTGCATGAGCTGTTTTGAGAGCTGCACCCACAGTGGATATTTATTTATTTATTTATTTAGAATTTTATACAAATAGAGCTGTCTGAATTATACAACATACATACATTGAAACCGTATTTTACCTTGTGAAATACCTCCTCTAACTGGGAAGTAGCTTCTTTTTCACATAGAATGGTTGAGGTATCATCGGCAAATGAATAGGTTGGTAAATCGTTTTTGAAGTTAATAAACAGAAGAGGACCTAAAATAGAGCCCTGAGTTAGGTCAAGAGCATCAGAGAATGTCAGACCAGACATCAAATTATTTTTACCACTTGCTTTCTACCAACAAGGTAGGACTCAAAAAGCTTCATAGCAGCGTTATTTAATCTATAGACTCTCAGTTTTTTTAGAAGAAGTCGATGATTTATTAAATCAAAGGCCTTGGTTAGGTCAACATGCATGCTAAGAGCAATGCAGCTTTTTTCTACAACTTCATTTACATTATCTATTGCACTGCTTGAATGGTGGTTTTTTTTTTTCCCTAAAACGAACATGCCGAGAGCTTAAAATATTATTGTTTTCAAAATAGTTGCTCAGCTGCTCATGCAAACTTTTTCAAAATTTTTTGAAAAAGAGTAGAGCACAGAGATGGGTCTATAGTTAAAGAGTGTAATTGCTTCTCGCCCATTTTAAATTGAGGTGTTATTTTAGCTATTTTTATGAAGTCAGGGAGGACACCATCCGCAAGGCAAGTATTGATCAGTTCTAACAATGGCGGTATATTAAAACAACCAGCAGTAAAGAGATGTCAGTGGATTTAACAATTTTAAAGATGCAGTGAAATAATTACCTGATGAAGTTAAGGGAGAAAATCCTGCGATGAATTTAACTTTAATCTGATCAGTTTAGATGACATCTTGGCAGTAAGGATGGCATTTAAATGGAATCAGAATAAAAGATATAGAACAAATAACGTAATGAATCCACTGCTAACCCGAAGATTATGAGCAAATTGAGAAATAATCAAGTGCCTTCGAGGAAATTTAGTAAAGAGTCTTGATGGTGTAACGTAGAATTACTTAAACGGAATTGTCTCATGAACAAAGCAATTAACAATCTTGATTGCTGCGCTGTAGACAGGGTTATTCTTGAAATTATTGTCCTGCTAAGAAATCCGCTGCCCTCACTTTCCAAGCAAGGAGGGGACACGACTATGATAACTGCAGTCTAAGACAAACAAGCCCCTTTAACCTTCGACATTACTTAAGGTGTTCAGTGCAACTCAAGAAAAGGAGAAAAAACAGAAGAATACTTAGGCTGCATTCAGAAACTTTACTTGAGATATACTTCACTTGACATCCCCTGAGAAATACTCAAAACAAAAGCGAGTTGAGTCGAGGTAGAGTGAGAAAAATAGGAATTCAAAAAGCTTGCAATCAACCGGCAGTTCTTGAGGAATCCTCAGTTTAGTTGAAGGTTTCTAATGAGTCACCTTCAATTTATCTCCTTCAGAGTTGCCTTGAGTGCACAACTTTACGTGACCGAAGCGGCTCTGAACAGAAAGTTAGCGTATGAATCTTACTTGAACAACTCTTCAAACTTTCTCAAGAAATCTCAAGACCTTTATTCAAGATAAGTTTCTGAATTGCAAATTGAATCAGGAGGACTCAGTAAGTTCAAGTTAGGTCAGGTCTATAAATTGCAACCTAAGTTAAGGAATGAAACATTCGTGTAGTAATGCATGTAGGAGACGCAGTTTCCGCTATGGAAGGATTGATTATCACTCTGCAAATATCCACTGACAAATGGCAAGAAAACATGATGAAAGTAAGTGTTAAACCTAAAACAGCAACGATTTCCGAAAGTATTCAAGGAGTAGAGAACTTAAAAATTTAAGGCATGGATAAAAGTTTAGTTCCAGCGACTTGGAAGGTGAGGATAACTCAGGATTAACTCCTCGCGAGGAGGTTTAAGGTTTGAACAAAAGATCACTGGATGATCAAATATCAAAATTAAGTTTCAGTAAGGCATTAAAAAAGCAAAATTGAGACAAAATGAAAAGTCGGACACTGAAAAAATTTGTAGAAGTTGATAAAAGCGAAATCACAACCGTTCGTTTAATAGTACGCATAAGGACTGTGATTAACCTTCAAATCGTCATTTGTTTGTATCGTGAAGCTAACAAGAAGCATACCCTCCCAGGCGCATTATGTACCCCGTTCAGGGCCCACTTTCCCCGCCCTAAGTATGCCACATTTGCGTATCTGTATAGTATAATATCTTTGGTTTTATTAGTAGTTTTGGCTTCCCAACTCAAAGACCTTGTATACTATCTAGACCCCGCGATGTGGCCGACTTTAGGCGGGGAATATAGGGCTGGGTGGAGGTACAGTCGCTCCGGCAATGTAGGCAACCTGTTTTTCGCTTACGTCCTAGTCCTCCCATACAAATCAATGGGGATCCGGACATAAGGGCTCTATTTCCATCGAAAAAACTAAATTTTACCCTGATTGGGCCTTTTCGGGTAGCTGAATTCATGGAAAATTGTGTGTTGAAATTGATTTCACACATAAAAAAGTTGTTCAACGCTTTTTTCATTAAGTTATCGCCTTTTAAAAATATCAGAAAGAGGTTAGGTTTCCTTGTTGTTGTTTGGAAGTCTGTTCGCTTCATGAGATTGGTATTATTACATCTGTTGTCATTTTAATCTAATTTCAATTTACTTCGAAACTTTTAATCTAATGTAACCTTTTCAAGCTGCTGTTTTCTTATACTTTACCAGAACCCTTATAATTTCCTCTTCCACCTGTTGGTCTTTATGTGAATATCTAGGTACTTTTCCGTAACTACTCTTCTCTAAGCTGTGAATCTCTTACCCTTTATTTCTTTCCATTTTGACATTTTGAAAGATTAAACTGAAAAAATACTTCATTGTTTTGCGTTATTTTTTACTTTTAGGTGCTGTCGCTTTGCGAAGCACCGACTGTTTCAACTTATTTGCCACTTAAACGATAGGTAAGGACCGCAAACACAAAAATATTCTTCCAGCAAAGGCGAAGTGAATTGGGGAGTAAAAAGATCCCTTGCACGCAGAAGCAAAATGGTCTCTAAACTTATTGTAGCGTACCGTTAAGGTTGAAACAGCGCCAAACTCCTTAAGCGTTGAATCTGACTTACTAGCAAAATTGAGGATTTTTACGCTTTAACGACATAGGTGTTCGCCCCCCAATAAATACAAAACAAGGGGCCCTAAACACACACGTGGGCTTTCTTCTTTTAATTAGACCTAAAATCGCGCAGACCTCAACATTATTGATGTAAATTGACCTGCCGAGTTTGAATTTGGCCTTAGTTTTGATCGAAACATTCTGGATTTTCCACACTTTCAACTTTATTACGAACATTTTTTAAAGTAGAATATGCGTAAAATCGGGACGAGTTAAGTAGAAAATGATATCATTTTTTAAATCAGCGTCCCAAATACTATTGACTAGCACACTATTAACGAATGTAACAAGAATATTCATTGAAATACATTGAAATTTAGTTTAAAGTAAAAACACTGATGTCGCGGACAGTTATGTTGTTAAAGAAGCGTACTTAAAATTAAGGGTCGAGAGTTGTTTCGGTTCAGCCCAGATAGTTGGGGCTTCAAGAAAGATTACTTCCAAGAAATTACTCTCTAGATAGTGAAAGGCCAACAAATTTGCATTGTGCGGGCTCATAGCCTGGCTGAAACTAACAGGTATTGGCGCAATGTCAACCAACAAATGTTCAAGGTGGATTTTGAGATGATGGCTTTAACTGCATATTTTGCATTACACTTCAATTAGTATGAGAGTATTTACATTGATTTATTCCGAGATTCTAGCAAATTTAGTGGTGTGAATGGACCTGGACCAAGATCAAGCATGAAGTCGCAAGCCGAAAGGATTTACAAGTTTGGTGGAAAAGAAGATGATTAAAAGAAAGAAAAAAGAAATTCACAACATGAAATTTACTTAATTGAGAATTCAGCTGTAATCGCTGTAATCACGGATCCCCGTTCGTAAACAATCTTCCATAACCTCAATCCACTTCGGGATTATAACCACTAATAACTTGGTAAAATATGTTTTAAAACATATTTTAATGGTGAAAAATGAAATCTACGTCCACTACTCTATCATACTAGCGGTATCAGGGGTTTCAATTCCATTTTTCGCGAGTTTTTTTACACGTTGAAGGAGTTCGGGTAAGTTTCGTCCATTTGATTCCAGCATAGCACTAGGCGATGGAGCACCCGGGAGCTCACCGGGGCATGTAAACAGAGCCGATTGGGAGCCACGATTTGGCGGGCTGTTTGAATTGATATAAAAGAAATAACATTTGTTGGCATTTTAGGGGAGTTGTAACGCCCTTCGGGCGAATACGCGCGCTCCGCGCTGCGTTTACCTCCCGCTCGCTTCGCTCGCTCCCGGTCTTTTTTATAATCTAACTTGGGGTTGTCTGCACTCGGAAAAGGGGTTTTTTTTGGGGATAGTGGCAGGTTTCTCCGCTTTTCTTTGGTGGACCACAATGGGAGTTCGTCGATATCACGTAAATAGAACCTCAAAATTGAACGGCCCTTCATCGAACTACACCATCAAAGCATTTTTGTGAAAATTAAAAAAAAAAAAACAACAAAACAAAAAAGAGACTAGCCGGGGATCGATCCAGCAATCTTCTGGTCCGGGAGCCAGCACTGTACCACTAGGCAGCAATCGACCGATGGAGATGAGGGTCAAAACTCAGGTATATAAACTCAGCTCATCAGGACGTACGTAGTTCAAACTTTTGCCGCTAGGTGCCACGCCGGTCGGCTCCCAATCGGCACTGTTTACATGCCCCGGTGAGCTCCCGGGTGCTCCTTTGAGCACTAGGACAGAAGCGGAATGCGGGTTGCCTATACTGTAGGAAACGGCCATGGTTTTCTGTCGGATCCCGGGGTCTAGATAGTATACAAGGTCTTTGTCCCAACTGAACCGATTTCCAATATTTTGGTCTCAAAAAATCACGCAAAAAATTAGCTAGACGTTATCGTCGCCCTTTTTTCGATATTTGCCGTAGTTTTCGTAAAATAGACATTTTAAGGCGGTTTCTGGGAAAGCCACCGGTGGCGCTATCTCTAATCGCGGATTCTTACTACAACTCGGCATAGATTCACCTTAAGGTGGATCCTCAGCGTTTAGTTCCGTATTCTGCCACCAGAGAAAGATACGATCTTTAAATGGAAAAAAATAATGGTAAACGCAAAAAAATGAAAAAAAGGGCTTCGATGGAGCCTCGGAAGCAATCTAAGGAACATTTTAGCACAAACCGTATGCTCAAATGTTACGAAATAAGCGAGAAACTATTGAATTTCGTAAACCCCTTAATGGCGTCCAATATAGAATTGGACGCCATTAGGGGGTTTACGAAATTCAATAGTTTCTCGCTTATTTTGTAACATTTTAGCATACGGTTTGTACTGAAATGTTCCTTAGATTGCTTCCGAGGCTCCATCGAAGCCCTTTTTTTCATTCTTTTGCGTTTATCATTATTTTTTTCCATTTAAAGAACGAATTTTTTTCTGGTGGCAGAATATGGAACTAAACGCTGAGGATCCACCTTAAACCCCGCCTCCTGTCCACACCTGTTCTTCCCAAAGATATTATACTATACAGGGACCAAATAATGTTAGGTCCCGAGCAATGAATTGCGTGCATCTTGCGTGCGGTTTTGACCAATCAGAGAGCTTTCGCACGGTCACATGACCGTGCGTAAGTTACTCTCGGGACCGAACATATTATTTGGTCCCAGATACGCAAATGTGAATCTGAAATGGGCTCAAAAATCAGGGGCAGGGTATGCAACCTGTTAGCTTCACGATACAAACAAATATCAGCATTCAGCAGTTGTAGATTTGGAGGTTATAAACAGTGATTGTTTGTGTTGGAGAACATTGGCTATTTCATTTATCTTGTAGCAATTCCACAACTTTTTTGAACTTTTACAACTAAATCATCTTTCCTTCCGTTTTGCCTCTCACAACTTAAATTATAGAAATTCTCTGTTCCTCGAAATATGTGTTTTCATTTCCCTCTTTTACTCGAAACTCAACGATAAATAATTTTTGGTCTCTGTCGAAGTTTCCCAATGTGACAGTTTTTTTAAAACTTTATTCATCAGGGACCAAATTATGTTACAGCTTGACGGTCCTCCGAAAGACGTTAGATGGTGCGTACTTAAGTATTATTGAGTATGGTTTATACCCCCCATAAGTGCTCTCCAATCATCTGCGTGCAGGACCGTCAGGACGTATGATGTTTTGGTCCCAGAGAGTCCAAAGGTACTGATGACAATTCTTGGTGGAAGCTCATGAATTGGTATGGGTACCATTTGCTTGGTAGGTTTTCCAGATAAAGGGCGAGGGCTCCTGAATGACTTATTTCCTAACGATTGAGGATCTTTTAATACTCTAGCCCACTGCCTACTTGCTTCCGTCTAGTCAGTTACCTCGCGTCATATTCATCTCATTCTAGGACTCACTTGTCGTCAATTGCATGAGCTGTTTTGAGGGCTGCATCCACAGTGGATATTTATTTTTTAATTTTGTTTTTTAATTTAGAATTTCATACAAATAGAGCTGTCTAAACTATACAACTGTATACACGAGTCAACTGTATAGTGAAAATTGAAAGGTTTGTTCACAAGTACCCGAACAGCTTTTTTTTTGCTCGATAAATGCATTTTCAGCAAGTGCGCTCCTTCCCCACAGTATGATACCACTTAAAATGAGACAGTGTTGGCATGAAAAAATATTAAAGCTGTATTTAAAGAGACTAAATTCACTATATTACTGAGTGCCCATTTTTGTTTATGAATTTTACTAATCAAACAATCTATATGCTCAATCCTTTTCAGTTTGCCATTGATGGAAACCCCCAGAAATTGAGTAAAGCTACAGAGGAGTAGACTTAGCGGGTCAGAAATGTTGACACTGGAGGAGTTGATGAATTCTAAATTATTGAGAGAATATTGAATAATTTGTGACTTTTCATAATTTAAAAAGAAACCATTTACATTGAACCAGTATCTTATCTTGTGAAAGACCTCCTCTAACTCGGAAGTAGCTTCTTTTCCACATTGAATGGTTGAGGTATCATCGGCAAACAAATAGGTTGGAAAATTTAGAAAATCGGGTAAATCGTTTATGAAGATAATAAACAAATAGAGCATTTTAAACTGAGGTGTTACTGTAGCTATTTTCATGAAGTCATAGGGAAGATACCATCCGCAAGACAAGCATCGATCAGTTCTAACAATGGCGGTATATTAAAACAACCAGCAGTAAAGAGATGTTAGTGGATTTAACAATTTAAAGATGCAGTGAAATAATTACCTGATGAAGCCGAGAAAATCCTGCGATGAATTTAACGTTAATCTGATCAGTTTAGATGACATCTCCGCAGTAAGGATGTCATTTAAATGGAATCAGAATCAAAGATATAGCACAAATAGTGTAATGAATCCACTGCTAACCCTAAGATGATGAGGGAATTGAGTAATAATCAAGAAGCTTCGAGGAAAATTAGTCAAGAGTCTTGATGGTGTAACGTAGAATTACTTCAACGGAATTGTCTCATGAACGAAAGCAATTAACAATCTTGATTGCTGTGCTGTAGACAGGATTATTCTTGAAATTACTGTCCTGCTAAGAACTCCGCTGCCCTCACTTTCCAAGCAAGGAGGGGACATGACTATGATAACTGCAGTCTAAGACAAACAAGCCCCTTTAACCTTCGACATTACTTAAGGTGTTCAGTGCAACTCAAGAAAAGGAGAAAAAACAAAAGAATTCTTAGGCTGCATTCAGAATATTTACTTGAGGTATACTTCACTTGATGTCACCTGAGAAATACTCAAAACAAAAGCGAGTTGAGTCAAGGTAAAGCGAGAAGAACAACTCTTGAAACTTTCTCAAGAAATCTTTAGACTTTGATTCAAGATAAGTTTCTGAATTGCAAATTGAATCAGGAGGACTCAGTGATTTCAAGTTAGGTCAAGACTCTACATTGCACCCTAAGTTAAGGAATGAAACATTAGTGTAGTATTGCATGTAGGAGACACAGTTTCCGTTAAGGAAGGATTGATCATCACTCTGCAAATATCCACTGACAAATGGCAAGAAAACATGATGAAAGTAAGTGTTAAAACTTAAACAGCAACGAATTCCAAGAGTATTCAAGGAGTCGAGAACTTAAACATTTAAGGCATGGATAAAAGTTTAGTTCCTGCGACTTGGAGGGTGAGGATAACTCAAGATAACTCCTCGCGAGGAGGTTTTAGGTTTGAACAAAAGATCACTGGATGATCAAATATCAAAATTAAGTTTCAGTAAGACATTAAAAAGGCAAAATTGAGACAAAATGGAAAGTCGGACACTAAAAAAACTTGTAGAAGTCGATAAAAGCGAAATCACAACCGTTCGTTTAATAGTACGCATAAGGACTGTGATTAACCTTCAAATCGTCATTTGTTTGTATCGTGAAGCTAACAAGAAGCATACCCTCCCAGGCGCATTATGTACCCCGTTCAGGGCCCAGTTTCCCTACAGTGCCCCGCCCTAAGTATGCCACACAGTAAGTGTAAGTAGGTACAACATGAATTTGGGCGTTGGCTTTCCATTGAGGGAAGCTTAAAAATCAACAGGTCAAAGTTGCAGGCAGGATTTGTTTCGATTCGGACGGACGAAAATTACAAATTCCCACAGATTAGGGATTACACCCCTGAAATGAACTGCACGAATGCGTCCAAATGTCAAAATGAATAGAAGTAAAGAAGAAATCGTTGAATAGTGGTTGATCAACTTACCGCTAGTCGAGTCGACAGAAGCGAATCTCTGGTTCGGGAGAGTCTCTTCATTTTGTGTTGTGAGTAGGCAGTAAAACCGCTTGTGACCGTATCACCGTTAAATACAGCAAAACTCACTTATGAGGAGATTCAGATTCAGATTCAGTCAAAAGATCAGTATTATGTAAGTACTTGGCTGTTTCACGGCCTTGCTTTCGTTCTCGGCGGCGCGGATCGTGAATTGAAACGAATCTCATTCAATGAACAATTCATAGAAACACTAAAGATGATATGATAATAAAGGGATGAATTACTTGAAAACCGACAGCCAGGTAAAATGAGACCGATTGGCTAACACTTCAGTAATTACGGAATGAAGACAACTTGTATACCTTTCAACAAATTAACCCATAACCTACAAAGTAACAAATAGGAAAGAAAAATACAATTATAAAGCACAGTCTGGCAACGCAGCTGAACAATCGAAAGCCTTTTCGACTCGATGTATCGTCAAATCAGTACCAACTTAACAAAGCTGAAAAAATAAATTTTCTCCACAGAAGAAAAAGTTTTCTCCGCGATAAAAATAGTTTTCTCCACAGAAAAAAAATTTTCTCCACAGAAAAAAGTTTTCTCCACAAGTTTTTTTTTCTCCCCACAACTTTACGGAAATGACGCCATGCCTTACTCAAAACGCAGAAAAAGCGAAACGTATTGAAAAAGCGCAGAGAATCAAAAATCTTTCTAGGGGTTTTCACAACTGATTTCGGTAATTATTTGTTAATGTTTTAATCCGTACCGTAAAATTTGTGTCGTTAAAGATACAAAATTGCCTGAAAAGTACACTCAGACTTAATTTCTGAATTTGTCGAGGTCAAAAATGAATTTTACTCAAAATAATACTACAGCACACCAATTTTCGTTTTGACATTTTGCTCATAATATTGGACGCTATTCCCCCCCCCCCCCCCAAAAAAAAATTAATTACATTTTTCAAATTTTTGAGAGGCTCCAGCTCTAGAGGGGGGCATTTTCGAATCTAAGTTAATACGAAAGAAAAGGTATTATAGTTTAGCCTTATAATATGTGTTCCCAAATTTTAGCACTGACGGACATACCTCTATACAATACCATCTAATTAGATGGTATTGCTCTATAACATGAATGGCAAAAAAATGAGAATATAAAAAATAAAAATAATACAAATCGCACACACGAGTGAAAAATTAGAAATACATTATATTTATGTCACGGATACATAATTTAATTGAATCGTGTTAAATTTTGAACTTTGCAATTTAAAAAAAATGCATAAAATGCAGAATGAACATGAAAAATGAAATATGTAATACAGAAAAAAACCAGTGGTGAGAAATAGCAGATTAAAATTAAAATTGACTAAGTCATGGCGTAGGTATTTTAAAAATCGACGAGTAAAAATCATGGCGTTAGTATTTTGAGAAACGAGGAACAAGGCGTGGGAAGTTAGAACCCCGCGGAGGCGGTGGCTTCGGCCTCGGAGGCTCGTCAGTTTCTCCCGTTGCACCAATCTGCCTTCCGAACAGACCATAGCAGGCAACGGCTATTGCTGCACCTCCAGCTTGAGCCACGGCTCGACCACCAGCTCGAGCCGCGGCTCGACCAACCTTTGTCGTGGCCGTTAGTGAGACGATGACGAGGACAAGAAGGACTACTGGTACATAGGCCATCGTCGAATATAAAACTGTTAAAAGTACTTAAAGGTGGGAAAAAAAATTGGTTTCTTGAGAATACTTAACTCAGCACTTGTGGAATAGCACGCACACGGAAGAGACAAAGTCGCGATTATCGAGTGGCAAAAACTCACGAATTTTTACTCGAGAATCCTCGCACTGTTCAAATATTTTATCTAGAAAGCGGCTAATTTAGAATTTGAGGAATAGAAGTTTCAGATGCAGACTCGGCGAAATTGTCGCAACACGGGAAGAATGAACAGTGCTTGTGCACAAACCTTGGTGAGAGCAAGGATGATAATATAAAGGAGGATGGCTCAGAAGAGACCGAGGTGCCATATGTGGCGAGCTCTGTCGGTATCGGTCTCAACTAAGGAATTGACAGGTGGAGCGACCTGTGCGACGCCCCCGAGAAACTGTTCGACGGGGCGAGTGATTTCCAAGCCTTTTAGTGTTGCCAGATCGAGGGTAAAAAGCCGTATCGCCCCCATTTAAATCAATGTAAAACGTACGGCTTTTTCACCCCAATCTGGAAACACCGCAGTTGGCCGTTGCCATTGTTGTTTTCACTTTTCAAACAAAAACATGAAGTACCACGTGCATTTCTCGGACTGTTTAGTTCTTTATTCTCTTCATTCCACTTTACCAATCGACCAACCGGAATAATGAAGTTGTTTCAACGAACTAGATTCTCCGTCGTTTCTGTTTAATCTGTTTACTTTCCTCTAACAGTACATACTTACAAGTTACGAGACGTGCAAAATATGTGATTTTGTGGATGGTTTCAGCTGTACCATCCTATTCGTTTTAGAGATGTATCATGTTTCATTGCCTTTTTTGAAGTTCGGGAATTCTTTTTCATCAAAAGCTATTCTTAGTACTACCAGTAATATCGCTGTCACGATTCTTGTTCTTACGTCGTTTATTGCAAGAATGGGACTCCTTTTTCAACCAGCCAATAACCAGCCCGAAAGCCATTGTTTTTGTTTGGTAAGTTTATTTTCAATTTTCACTATTTACAATTAACTGTATGGTAATCTTTTCAGGGTCGTCTCACTGAAAATTCTAGAGCAGGACCATCTTGAGTACTATCAAATCGGCTAACATTGGGCCACTTTTTCGATTAAAAGTATAATTACAAAAATAAAAATGTTGTCTCTGTAACTTTTTATGCAAAATTCTGAAAGATCAGTACTTACTTGAATAAAAAATTTCAAATAATTAAAAATATTATTTGCCAGTTAAAGTAATTTAAAATAGTTAAAAACTATGGCCCAAAGTTACCCTTGAAAAAACGGCTAACATTGGGCCAGCCCTGGAATCTGCAAATGAAATGCTAAATATATTGATTTCGTTAAACCTGGCAACATAGCTGATAGTAGGAATAGATGCATGGGGTTTTTTTCATCAAGGAACATACAAATATTGGCGGGCTTTGACTATTTTAGGATGGATATAAGCCAATTAAGAAGATGGGCAATTTGCAGACAGAGAATTTTTATGGGGAAAAAATGTAAAATATGATGCTAGAGGTTGGAAAAAATGGAAAAATTAGTAGAAATTAGGAATCTACAGACAATTTTACATCAGAAACAAGTCTTAAAATAGTGAAAATAAGTTTAAAATGGTGTTTGAATCATTTATGAAACTGGCAAGTGCTTCGCTCCGCTGAACAGAGAATTTGCAAAGAGTAACTTCTGATGTAAGCAGGATGCATAAATAACTCAAATAATGGGGAATAAAGAATAAAATAACAATTTTTATATGATTTGAAACAAGAAACAAGTATTAATATTTATTTTGAACAAATATATGAGATAATTTTAAGGAAAAAGTAAGTAAGTGACTACAAAAAAGGTAAGACAAATTGAGCAATGATCGAAAGTGACTGCACATATCTAATTTAAAGACAATAATTGTTTGTATTTACATAGTGCTAACTGAAAATAAAACAGTTAAAATTAAGTTTAGAAAGTATCAGTCAATAATTAATCCACAGTTTTATTTTTTCAATAGGCGCAAGTAGGTATGTACCAATTCAGTATCATTCTCAAAAATTTAGCGAAAACTAAGAAAAAGAAGAGATCATTGGATATAAGTCTTGAAAAATTCCAGTCTCAATAAATGGCAATGTATTAAAACAGCAAGAAAAGAGAAATACTTTTGAAGAATACTTAGCTTTAACGAAAATGTACATAGTTATAAGTGTTAAGAGAGACGAGACGCCAGGCTCTTTCAATAAAGTAGTGACTTGGGCTCTGCCATTTTATGCAACAGAGATTATCTCTTAACACTAAGGCACCTTATGCATCTTATTCTATCTATCTTAGGCATAGCTGTCTTAAAATAATAGGCACAAAAGCATCTTAAATCATTAGTAACTGGTCACAGCCCGTTTGTATGAGCAAAGTGCGTATGTACATATCACAGTAAAAATAAAACTAATAGTGTACGTACTTACTAGCAGTCTCTGAAAATTTTAGGTCAGCTCTGAACTACATCGTAAACAATCTTAAGACATTATTGTCAATGTTACAGATGCTAACATCATCTTTGATCATTACGGTCATTATGTAATCTTTGGCCTCCTAGACACACTGTCACTTGTATGATTATTCAATATACGCGCGCCCGTTCGTCCCTACAACAATGTCGTCTGATTCTCTTTTAACCATCTCTTTTATCCAATCCCCATAACATGGTGTCAGGTCGGGGTAATTTGTTTTAAACAAATTTTCGGTTCTCACGGACAATTTTTTTTGTTCTCGTTTCGTCGTATCGTCAAATTGCGTCGTATTAAAAGAGATTCGCGTCGGATACCGCGTAACGCTTTCGTCAGTCATGTCTTCCTAAACCGCGTGTCGTATAATTTTAACCGTATAATTTTAACATTTTAACAAATCCTGTACAATTGTTTTAAATTATCAATCGTAAATTAGTTCGTTTTAAATGATTTTAAAGTCTCGTCGTGTCTTTTATGAATCTCAACTATGTATTGCTGCCTACGATTCTAGTCTAACCTGTTGCTGCCCATGATCGTCTTTGTCTTTGTCTGTGGTCCATGCCGTCCTATCAATTGAGTATGTCTAGTCACCGAATCTTCAAATGTCTAATCTAGTCAAATGTCTTCATCCTGTCATCTTTCCGTCGTCTTCGTCATCCACAACCGTCGTAATTAAGTACAACATTTTATCTTCCTATGTCAATCCTTTGTATGTATGTCGTATGTATCTCGTACTCAGGTCAGTCTCAAGTCATCCTCAAGTGATTCGTCTTACTGTCTTCAAATATGTCGAATACAGAAAATACCTCAGGAGCAGTTACTTCAGTACAATCCAATGTTACTTTGAATTTTCAGCCGAATGTACAACCCTTGCACATAGAAGGCGTGTCCAACGTTAGTCAAAAATGGAATTCATGGTTCCGACAATTTAAGTTGAACATCAATGCGCTAAAACTTACTAGCGATGATGACCAACAAAAAGTTTCTCTGCTTCTAGCACTCATTGGTCCGGAGGGTTTGAACGTTTTTGATTCTTTTAACAAGGATCCTGAAAATATCTCATTTAAAGATCTAGAATTGTTGTTTCAAAGTCACTTTAACCCGAAGCGAAATGTAACTTTTGAGCGCCACAAGTTCCTATCTAGAAAACAAAACCCGAACGAGACAATAGAAGAATATGTAACTTGTCTGAAAAACCTGAGCCTGTCATGCGAGTTGAATGAGTTACGAGAAAGTTTAGTGAAGGATGTCCTCATTTGTGGTCTCGACAGTCGTTTCGTCACCTTAAAAGAAAAATTGTTGCAGGAGTCTGATTTAAATCTGGAAAAAGCTATTGAACTTTGTAAATCCTTGCAATTATCTCAACAGCAAGTCCAATCTATTCAAAATGGAGTCGGTAACAGTAGTAGCAATGTAAATGCAGTCAGTAATTCTTCTTCTTACAATAGTCAGTCACAAAGTCATAGACCTAGTAGATCAAGACAAATGTCTCACAGTAGAAATAGGTCTCACTCTTCTCATTATTCACATTCTAGAAATCATTCCAAGTCTAAACAGTCTAATTCTAAAAACTTTCATCGTCCTAAAAACAACTCATCGTGGAGAAATCGATCGAATTCACCATCGCGCAGTTACAAAAGTCAAACACATTCCAATTCTCAAAACTTATGTCGAAACTGTGGTCAAGTCCATCGATTCAAATGTCCAGCCGCGAATAGAGAATGTTTTAATTGTCATAAATATGGTCATTTTTCCCAATACTGTCAATCACAAACGGTCAGAAGCGTCCAATTTGAGTCACCAAGGCAAGATAGGGAGGATGACAACTACTTTGTCTGTAATTTAAGATCAGAAAATTCCTTAAGGAACTCTTGGATGGTAAATGTTTTTATTAATAAACGTCCTGTCAGTATGCAAATAGATACAGCTGCAGATGTAAATTGTCTGAGCAGTCTAATATTTGATGAACTGGGTCTCAGTCGGGAAATCATCAAACCATCAATCAGTTCTGTTTTTTCATACTGCGGAAATAGAATTGATGTTCTCGGAACTGCCATGCTACGGTGTCAAATCAATAATTCTGATAATTTACTCCGTTTCTACATAGTAAATCATCCGTCGAGAGCTGTCTTAAGTCTTCAAGATTGTGTGAAACTAAATCTAGTCAAACGTGTATTCGCAAATAACGAATCAAACGGTAGTAGCAATGATGAGTCAACTTCAAACTTTAATAAAAAATCCACGAAGATTGCCAATCCTGAATGTAAAATGCTTGTTACCAAATACCAGTCTGTATTTGAAGGTCTAGGGTGTGTTTCAACGAAGTGTACACTACATTTAAAGCAAGATTGTGAGCCAGTCATTGATCCTCCTCGCCGGTTGCCGTACAAGTTGCATAAACGAGTCAAAACTGAGTTACAGCGAATGATAAATGATAAAGTCATTGCAGAAGTCACAGAGCCGACTGAATGGGTAAGTTCATTGGTAGTCACCACCAAAAAGAAAAACAAGTTACGAATTTGCATTGATCCTCGTAACCTAAATAAAGCCCTGAAACGGTCACATTTTCAGTTACCTACGATTGAAGATCTACGATCAGATTTGGAAGGGTCAAAAGTGTTTTCAACTCTAGATGCTAATTCTGGGTTTTGGATGATTCCACTAAAAGAAGAATGTACGAAGCTTCTAACTTTTCAAACTCCTTTTGGTCGTTTCAAATTTCTAAGATTACCATTTGGTATTAAAGTCGCTCCTGAACTTTTTCACTCTATTATGGTAAAAAGTTTTGGTGATCTGCCGGGTGTCAAAATATACCTTGACGATCTCTTAATCCATGCTGAAAATGAAGAGATTCACAATCAACGTCTTGAAGCTGTTCTGAAGAGGGCCCAGGAATTAAATATAAAATTTAACATCGATAAATGTGTTTTCAGTAGTAGTCAAATCGACTACATGGGACACATTTTTTCAGCAAATGGGATACAACCCGACAAAAATCGCATTAAAGCAATAGCAAACATGAAGCCACCTACTGACAAAAAAGGATTGCAACGATTTTTAGGTTTGGTCAACTACCTCGCAAGCTTCATCCCAAATCTGTCTGCAGAGTCGAACTGTCTTCGTCAACTAATTAAAAAAGATGTCGAATGGACGTGGAATGAATCACATCAGCAAACATTTGAAAATCTCAAAACTCTTGTCACAAAATCACCAGTGCTTACACATTTCAATGTCAACGAACCAATTCTTGTCTCAGTCGATGCTTCAAAATCAGCTGTGGGAGCTGTGCTCTTGCAGAAAAACAAGCCTGTCTGTTTTGCTTCCAAAACTCTTACGTCATCACAACAAAATTATGCTCAAATAGAGAAAGAGCTATATGCCATCGTCTTCGCGTGTACTAAGTTTAGACAGTATATATACGGTCAGGAAAATGTCACTATTGAAACTGACCATTCACCTTTAGTTACGCTTCACAAGAAACCGCTTGCGTCTGTTCCAGCTCGTCTACAAAGGATGTTTTTGCAAATTCAACCATACGATTTAAACATTGTCTACAAGCCTGGTAAATACATGTATGTCGCAGACACACTGTCCCGTTCACCTTTACCGGAGACAGACAATCTCTTAGATGATGAAATTGCTGTTCATGTCAACTTAATTAATAGTGCCCTTGCAGTATCTCCCGATACTTTGTCGAAAATTCAAGAAGAAGCTCAGAATGACGAAGAAATACGCCTTCTCAAACAATATTGCTCTAATGGTTGGCCGCAGAACAAGTCACAAGTTGCAGATGTCGTCAAGTCTTATTGGAGTTGCCAAGAAGATATCACAGTCAATGATGGTTTTGTCTTTAAAGGTAATGCAATCATTATTCCTATTAAACTTAGAAAATATGTGTTATCATTAGTGCATTCTAGTCATATGGGTCTGGAAAGAACAAAAAATCATGTTAGAGGTGTCCTGTTTTGGCCATGCATGTCTGCCGATATTACCAATCTAATTAACCAATGCTCAACTTGCTCTAAGTTTCGAAGAAATAATTCCAAAATGCCCTTGCAGTCGCATGATATTCCTAGTTTGCCGTTTCAAAAAATTGGTGCTGATTTCCTAAGTTTTGAAGGTAAAAGTTACATAGTCGTCGTCGATTACTTCTCAAAATATATAGAGTTAATCTCTCTAAATTCTACCAAAACGCCATCAGTTGTCATGAGTCTGAAAAGCATTTTTTGTCGACATGGAATCCCGTGCGAAATGGTTACGGATAATGGTCCACCCTTCAACGGAGAAGACTTTGGGAATTTCTGTAAACAGTGGCAAATACATCATAATCTGTCAAGTCCTTTTTATCCTCAATCTAATGGTCAAGCCGAAAGTGCTGTTAAAATTGTAAAAAATATGCTTCAAAAATGTAAAGACTCGGGTACAGATCCGTATCTTGCTCTTATCCACCTAAATAACACGCCAAAGGAAAAGTCTGCATCGCCCGCACAATTGTTAATGTCACGAAGATTAAGGTGTACGATACCAATAAACAAAAGCCTATTAAGACCAAAATCTGTGCATTTCAGAAGTCATACGAAAACTCTTAAGGATATACAGTCAAAGTCAAAGTATTATCATGATCGAAATGCTAAACCGCTTCCAATTTGTATGTCTCGGAAGATGTTTACTTCAAGTTGAAGCCAAATGAACCATGGATTAATGGTAAAATTGTTCGCCTTGCTGGGTTTCGATCTTATATCATCGAAAAAGATGGAAAGTTCTACAGACGAAACAGAATTCACATACTCAAAAGAAGTCCAATCATCAGGAATACAAGTCAAGCCATGCCAACAACTGCAAACCAAGTCATTCCAACAACTTCTAGTCAAGCCAAGTCTACGAGTTCGTCGCCAATTGTCAACAGGAAATCGTTTCCATTATTATCATTGAACTCTACATTAAGTGTCACTAGCCGAACCAACTCTTCTTATGTCCATCCGTCAGACAATGCGTCTCAGCCAATGTCAAGTCCACCACATTTGTCATCATCGGACTCAATCCAAAGTTCGTCCACCTCAACACCGATCAACCAGTCCATCGTGAACTCATCTCCAACAAGTACTAGTTCATTCTACGCTACTCCCACAAATCAAAATTCTTCGTCAGATGATTCGTGTCAAATTCTTTCAGACGATCCGGAAGTCCAAGAGCTTGTCACGTTTTATAAAGATTCAAGTCCTTCCGTTGGGTCTCATCCTGGTACTTCTTCAAGCAGAAATAAATTACCAACACAAGGTCGAGGCAGAGCCTCAATTTTAAAGAATATGCAAGTGTCGTCCAAAGGACGAGTGATCAAACCACCGCTAAAGTTTGCGGAGGAATTCACTTAAAACTTGTCATTTTAATTGTAATGTAATGCAATAATTTTTTAAAAAAAAAAAAAACGAAATTGTTTTATCATAATTGTTTTATCATAATTGTTAATATCAAAAGATTAATTTTGATCTCAAGAAATTTTAATGTTGCTGTTAGTTAATTTTTAAGAAAAAAAAAAAAAAAAAAAAAGAAAGCGTGTTACAGATGCTAACATCATCTTTGATCATTACGGTCATTATGTAATCTTTGGCCTCCTAGACACACTGTCACTTGTATGATTATTCAATATACGCGCGCCCGTTCGTCCCTACAACAATGTCGTCTGATTCTCTTTTAACCATCTCTTTTATCCAATCCCCATAACAGTCAAATAACTAAAAAAATAAAAAGGTAACATCATAGAATGTACCTATCGAGAAAATTCTTAAAAAAGTAGGAGAGAAAAACTAAATAAAAAAGTAACATCATAGTGCTTATTGAATAAGTACATAAAAAATTAAGAAAAAGAGAGGAAACAGCTGATAAAAAGGTAACGTTACGTAAGGTTGTAAGTTGTACCTATCAAATACAGAAAAAAGTAAGAAAGTAAAAAAATAACAATAGATGACAAACTGGAATCGACGGGAAACCTCTCATGTTTTGATACCCAGTTCCTGAAAAATCCCACTTTCTTCGAGAGCATTAAACTCTGCTGTGACGAGGGCTGCAAAACTATTTTCTTCGGAAGACTTTGAGTTTGCAGATTCATTTAAATTGACTCCTTGAACAATACCTTCATCTAGATTGATTCCCGCAGAAGATGATTCATTCAAAGCTTTATTGTTCGATGTTAATGGCTGGTCAGAATCAGGTGCAACGGTGAACGTATTAGTTTCAAGAATATCTAACAAATCGCTGGCAGAAGCATTATCATGAATATGTTTATTCGGCGCCATTATACCGGACTCAGATACTGGAAGTGCCTGATGTCCCCCCCTGGCTCTAACTTTACCACGCAAAGCACCTCCCCTTACCTTACCTCTACCATTTTTGCATGTACCTCTGGTACTAGCACCAGCGCCAATATTCACGTCACCTGTGGGGTTAGTGTCACCTGAAGTGTTCGAGGCATCTGTCCTGTTAGAATCACCGGTAGCGTTGGCTCTGCCTCGACCTCTTCCACCTCTCCCACGGGCACCACCTCGCTTCTTCTTCCCTGCTTCCTCAGCCATCCTTTTGTCATAGTACGCTTGGACCTCTTCTAAGGACACTGATTGTCCCGGAACTACAGGCATGCAAAATTTTCTTGCTTTCTTAGTTGGCAAGATTTCCTCATGTAAAGCTTTATCGATAAAAGCTTTGAATTCCAAGCCAATTGTTTCTTCAATGTCAGTTTCATTTTTGGCGTATTCGGGTAGTTTTTTAATGACTGTTTGCCTATTACAAGGAAATAAGCTAGTCGCTGCAAAACCACTCTTTAAACATGTTGCTGCAGTTCCTTGCCTGAGCAATGCTTTTCGAAGTAGAGGAGCGAACAAAGATGCAGGTAGGGATGGTGTTTTCCTGCCGATCTTTGAATTGCGCCATTCAAGTAATGTTTCACGCCAGTTAGATTTTAAGCTAGAGAAATAGCCCACATCTAGCGGTTGTAATAAATGGGTGGCATTGGGTATGAAAAAAATGAATTCGATTTCATTCTCTCTTGCAAGCTCTAAACATTTTAGCGAAATATGAGCAGACATATTGTCACCGATTAAAAGTTTTTTTCCTGGCGTCAAACTGGCTGCTGGTATGAAGACCCGCTCAAACCAGTCTTCGAAGATGGGCTGCTCAATCCATCCGCTTGCTGAGCAGTTTAATGAAGCATTATCAGGGCCGCCAATCAGCCAATCTGTCCACTTCTCCTTCCCTTTTATAATTATATAAGGGGGGAGAAGTGTACCGGCAGCATTTCCACAGAAAAGAGTGGTGTAGCAATTTTTACTGCTATTTTTAATTTGTTCCGGACACCGTTGAGCACGACGAGTTAGAACTTTGCGTTTGGCTGGGTCGTCATGAAAACCCGATTCATCATAGTTCCAAATATTTTGAGCGGGAATGCCTGCAACTTCTTTCTCAAATTTCTCAAAAAATTCATCTATCATTTCTTGGTTAATTTTTGCTCTCTTCTGAGGAATACAATGAGCAAACTTCTTTGAAAGTTCACTGTGTCTGGAAAGGACGCCGTTGACCCAATCCTTGCCTGGAAGATTATCGGTAAACTGTGGTATCTTAACTTTACGGTTGTCGAGATAACTCTTCGCTATTACTCGCAAATCATAGGGCGTAATTGGTATACCAATGTCGCTCAGATATAAAGCATGATTTACAAATGAGAGTTCTTCTGCGGATGAGAAACTGTAAGGTCGGCCTACCTCTTTTTCGTGACGTCCGTGCAATTTACTGTCAAGCGTACTGCGCGGAATACTGTATTGTACAGCAGCTTTTCTGATGGAAATCTTGCCGGCCCTGATATTTTTTAGTGCGGTTTCGAGCTCCTTCTCCGTGTATCTGGTATTAGTTCCATAACGTCGAATGCGTCGTTTTAAAGTCTTCTTCTTAACCCTAGGTTTTGCATGGCCCTTCTTTGAAGTTGGTTCCTTATTGGCTTTAGTTGTAAAAAAGTCGCCATCAATGATAGTAGCATAACAAGTAAAAATTTTGCCATATTAGGTCTGAAAAACATAAAATATATGAAATTACTCTTGTGCACTTTTATATATAGAGAAAAACAAAAATGAGCATGACTAGCAGTCTTATTTCAGGTGGCCCAATGTTAACAGGTCTTATTTTAGGTGGCCCTATGTTACCCTAAATTTTCACAGGATTGGACTCGTCTTCACAAAAATTGTTTTTTCTCCCTTAAATTTCAACCAAATTTTAAAAACCAAACGTGAAAATGGTCCTAGAGCTTTTTGGAACATGTTAAAAGTAAATAAAAAGTCTTACCTTCACAATTTAACTAATTATGAGTTGTTAAACCCGGCTGGGTCTGCAATCATACTGATAACACCTTCCACAAAAAGTAAATAAACAAAGTTCAAAAATAATCAGAACGACAATCTGATGGAAAAAAAATAATCTATAGAGTATGGGGCTTCCAACGCCATGCAGAAGTTGGCAATTCTTGCAATGAAGAAGAAGAAACTAGCAAAAAAAGTGATTTCTAATAATGGCCCAATGTTATACCCCCTGGCCCAATGTTAGCCGATTTGATAGTATTGGGTTCTGACAAGTTGCCAAGCCTGCTTCGGAACCACATCAAAGCGCATCGATGAAAGTTTGGTTAGTGCAGAGTTCCGACTCATGGCAAATCAACCGCTCTCCAATGCGCTTTGATGCGGTTTGGAAGCAGGCACCGCAACTTGTCAGAACCCCGATCCAAATTCTTGTATTTCATCTTTGATTACCTTTTTGAACTGCGCGTTTCATTTATTTTCTGTGCCATCTTTTGAAGAGAGGCACCTTTAATTCGTTTTCCAGAATGACTGTGTTGTAAACAAAGACCGTGCCCTACCTATCTCGCCCATAGTGGCTTTCAATTTTCAACTCTCAGGTTTTTTACTCATCCATTTTTGTTTGCTGCAGACCCCACTTTCCGAATCACTGAAGTAAACAACACAAAACTGTCTTTCCAAGTCTAAGCCTTAATCTTTTCCAGACTTCTCTGTCTGACTTTATAAAAATGGTAGACACCTATGTACCTACTCAAAATCGTTGAATCTAACAGGGTTAGTTTTAAAGGTCATTCATAATTTTTTTTACTGATATCGTCTCTACCTTCATTTTTTGCAGATGAAATTTGGCCAGCAACCTAGGAGATTTTCAAGCGTGATTCTGACCATTCAAGGCGATTGGACTCTGTACACCCTTCAAAACAGTCAAGTTCAACTAAAATGTTTGCTGCTTTCGTACGTTCAACTCACCACCTGTACAGCCCTCATCCCTCACCTTCGCTGCTACATTTTCTAAATGTGGAAGAAGACTCTGGCTGAATTACGGGTTTGAACCTGGTTAAAACTGAATAATGCAGGATTGGGTTTGGTGAAGAAGGAAGAGGAACATTTTACTTCCATGAAGATGTCAGGAAGCAGGTTTTGTGATGCAAAAGACACTTTTGCGAAGAGTGATAAGGTAAGAATGATTCTATGTAAAATTATTTATGATTGTTGGACTGAAGTTTGTTTTTTACTCTTATTGCTTCAACATTTGTTTTCCATCGCGCTCAAATTGTGTGAAAAAAAAATCAGTGGGTTGGAAAAGTGTAAAAAGCAAGTAGACAAGAAGTTAAATTTTGAGGCAACTACCAGCTTAAGAAAGTTATTATAAGCAATAACCATTGGAAGAAACTTTGCTTGGCCTATTGGAAGCGACTCCCGGTCAGATTCGATGAAATTGAAATATGTTGTGTTAAAGTGTCTTCTGAGTATAAACTCTCGCGGGCAGAAAAAATTTCCATGACAGCATATTGAGATATAAGTGTCTGGAGTTAGGTACTATTCGTTTTGTGCTTTGTTTTCTGGTATATGTAGACTGTGCTATTTTGACGGCTCTTATCTCACAATCAGCTGATTCACTTGGCTCTGCGCTCATTGATTCAGATGCTTACTTCCACCATCCCTCTCATACACTGACCTGTTGACTATATCCCCAGTTAAGCCTTGTTGTCCATGTTTCATCTTGACTCCTCCCTCAACATGTGATTAGATGGGAAGGATGGCAAAAGGAGCATTTGTATCAATGTATGTAGAGCCGATCAACTCGACTGAGATGTGCGCTGTCTGAGTAGCACAGTCTACTTGTCGGAGAATACAAATACTCAGCTAATAGTACCCAACTTCTGAAGCAAGTTTCCCGAACACCTGTCATGAAAATTTTTTCTGCCCGTAAGAGCTTTGTTTTAAGTGACACTTTTGCACAACATATTTCAATTTCATCAAAGATTGGGCGACAGTTCTCTTAGCCAAGCGCCGTCTCTTGTTTAACAGCACTAATGTTCAAATTCCTCTTCGCGTTTCTTGTATTGTAAACAGAAGCTGTGAGCGTGTTGTTCTTCTTTGTATGTCTTCTATCCTAACCGGTAGCTGAGGTAAAAATACGGAGCTTTATTTTCCTAGGGACCCTTTTATGAAGTTTGTACTGAATCCAGCTAACTCCTTCAACCAATCATCGGGCTTTTTCTTTTACTCGCCGCTGAAAAACCGGAGGCTTCCACTGCTCCATTCTAATGAGCTTTTGTGTTGTGTCTGTTGCAGGTGGTTTCATGCCCTCATAACGACTGATTTTGATGTCTACTCTCCTAGTATTAAAGAAGTTATCGCGCGATCAAGGCTTGGAAACAAGGTGGAGCGGAAATATGTATTGGCTCATCTCATTGTGATTGGTGTTACTTTCGGATGTTTTAAATTGAAAATACTTTTTCACTTTTGAATGAATGGCAGCAATTACATCAGCTGAATATTGTGCTGCTTTTGCAAATTCAATTTTTATTTGTTACTGAAAACTTTTGAGTCAAAGTATTTGATGGGTGTCACCAAGAAAGAGGGCGTTTTGCCTTGCTGGAAAAAGTAAAAAATCTGTGAAATTTAAAGCCTACCAACAAATTTTGAAAATATATGTTATAATTCAGGATGTAACCTTTGATTTATATGTCTTTTTTTTGCATTAATATCATCATATTTTCCCAATAATTAAATTCGTGCGTTTGATGGGCATTATACTTCCATTTTAGTTAAGTTGATCGCCTCAAAATACAGCTAGTAATAGTATCTCGCCATGAATTTGATAAATCAGTCGGTCTTGCCTATTTCTTGGTGCAGTAGTGCACCAGGAATACCGAGATGGGGGGGGGGGGGGCTTAATGTAAAAACTTGACAAAAACTCCCACGTAATCAAGTATATCGAGTACACGTTTTTGCCCAAGTTAGGTCTTGACCTCGAGTTACGGGGAAGGGCTTAAGCTCCCGTTGTGTGCTACTGCCTTGGTGGATTGTAAGGACAAAAAAAAATCAGTTTTAGACATTATTATCTTCCTTTTTCATCATCTTGATAATTCTTTTAGTCTTTATAGGTAGTTCTGTAGAAAATTACCTCCAAGTTTTTACTGCTGTTTTTTTATGACTAAAATTGGAAATTTGGTTTCAAATTTTTGAAGTAGCAGCCTGTTGAGATAGAACGAAGGTCATCAGGAAGCTTCTTGTGAAACTTCGTCCAGAATAATCATGGAGAGTTAAAAAAGTTGTGATTGAATGAGGAGAATTGCTGATTCATTGAATTTATCGATTAGCATTTTCTGTTATTCAAACTCAACTTCTCTAATTTGCAGTAATTATATTCTGGATGAAATTTCACGTAGGGCTTCAGTTGAGAGCACTTGAGACTAATAAATCAATTTTCACAGTATCGGTGAGACTGATACTTTTCCTACGTATTATGCCATTTATTGTTGTAGATTGTGAGAGAATTCTTCGCAGCACAGCTATCTCGACGCTTTCGGTAAAGCTTGAGATTGTGTGCGAGAAGAATATCTCTTGCTCTTCTCTGCTTTAAGGTAAACACCCCAGTAGCCGGCACCCCTTAAATTTGCACCAGTAACCGGCACCCATTTTTGACAAAGTGAAAAGTATAAGTTTAGTGGCAATACTGGTGTTTTGTGTGGTTTTTTTTTCTGAGACCTCAAGTGGGAAAAAATCGAAAAAAAACACGCCAAACACCAAAACTGCCACTTAACTAATATTTTTTCACATTGTGAAAAATAAGTGCTGGGTACTGGTGCAAATTTTAGGGGTGCCGGCTACTGGGGTGTTTACCTTACGAACTTTTGGGGACAGCATTCAAATGCATACGGATTTCGAAGAGCCCGCTCGGCCCGCATTTCACCACGTAGTTAGAGTCCCTATATATGAAAGAGTCAAGACAGGTGAACAGAAGTGAGGAAGAAGAAGGTGTCTGAGGAGCCTGGAGGCGCGCTTCTTGTTTACATTTTTATCCAACGATCTTCCCGCCAAAGATTACTTATACATTTATTCGTGTTTGAGTAATCTTTGCTAGGTCAACCTAACCTCCAATACCCGTTGGCTTCACTACCTGTTTTAAAAGTAATGCATGCATTTTATTCAATTCTGAACACATTTTCATCAATTTCTAATTCAAATTTCATCAGTACAAGCTAAAAATGCCGAAAGTTTCCTCAAAGCTGGGCAGCAGTGAAGATGGTTCCATGAAGATGTAAACAAGAGGCGCGCCTCCAGGCTTCATAGACACCTTCTTCTTCTTCACTTTTCAGCAGCCAATCAGAGATGGAACCTCGTATGGCGAGACTCTTTCACATATAGGGACTCTACACGTAGTTCGTGGGACAGATAGCGTTTTTTAGTTGACCACTAAACCTACAGAAACCGCTAGTGTCGCCGAGTAGCTCTTATTTGTACACGCCTCCTGCTGTGTATTTCTTATGACAGTGAGCCATCCTCCTTTATATTATGATCCTTGGTGAGAGGCCCTGAAGTAAACGGCGTGTACGGTGTACGTACAAGCCAAAGATTACTTATAGTATAAGAGAGTATAAGTAATCTTTGGTACAAGCGAAGGCTGGAGATGAACTGATGGCTGCCGAGGCTGCGGGAAAAATAGATTTGAGAGCCAACTATGGCCAAAGACCTTGTATACTAGTACTATCTAGACCCCGCGATGTGGCCGACTTTAGGCGGGGAATATAGGGCTGGGTGGAGGTACAGTCGCTCCGGCAATGTAGGCAACCTGTTTTTCGCTTACGTCCTAGTCCTCCCATACAAATCAATGGGGATCCGGACATAAGGGCTCTATTTCCATCGAAAAAACTAAATTTTACCCTGATTGGGCCTTTTCGGGTAGCTGATTTCATGGAAAATTTTGTGCTGAAATTGATTTTACACATTAAAAAGTTGTTCAACGCTTTTTTCATTAAGTTATCGCCTTTTAAAAATATCAGAAAGAGGTTAGGTTTCCTTGTTGTTGTTTGGAAGTCTGTTTGCTTCATGAGATTGGTATTATTACATCTGTTGTCATTTTAATCTAATTTCAATTTACTTCGGAACTTTTAATCTAATGTAACCTTTTCAAGCTGCTGTTTCCTTATACTTTACCAGAACCCTTATAATTTCCTCTTTCACCTGTTGGTCTTTATGTGAATATCTAGGTACTTTTCCGTAACTACTCTTCTCTAAGCTGTGAATCTCTTACCCTTTATTTCTTTCCATTTTGACATTTTGAAAGATTAAACTGAAAAATACTTCATTGTTTTGCGTTATTTTTTACTTTTAGGTGCTGTCGCTTTGCGAAGCACCGACTGATTCAACTTATTTGCCACTTAAACGATAGGTAAGGACCGCAAACACAAAAATATTCTTCCAGCAAAGGCGAAGGGAATTGGGGAGTAAAAAGATCCCTTGCACGCAGAAGCAAAATGGTCTCTAAACTTATTGTAACGTACCGTTAAGGTTGAAACAGCGCCAAACTCCTTAAGCGTTGAATCTGAACGTAAAACATTATAGTTTTTTTTTTTTTTGTGATAAGTGCGCGAAAATAGTGGCGTGAAGTGTAGGCTGTGTGCTACACGTGCTTACGTGAGGTTAGGTTAGCGGCAGCTTAGGAGTGATTAGGATTTTGGGAGGTGTAGATTCATTCTTGAACTTTGGAATAAAATAAAAGTGATTGTTAGAATAGATACTATTCAATGGTGTGGTTATCCATATTAAAAGAGATGGATGATAAAAAGGTAGAATTGGGGATGTTGGGGGATACAAATGAAAAGGGGGTATCAACGAGGGCAATGAAGAGAGGTAATGTTGAAATGATTGATAATAGTAAAGGGGGGAAACAAGAAGTAGAAAGTGTCAAAGATAATAGTGGGGAGGGAATTGAAGACATCGAAATGGATGAGGTAATTACGAATTGTGGGGTTTGTTTAGAAGTGGTCAAGGAGGATAGCCCAAGCATTGGATGTGAGGGATGCCTACAATGGTTCCACACCGAATGTGCGAAACTTAACGAGAAGGAATAGGGGAGACCTGGGTGGGTTGGGACATTTTTTTTTGCCAGCCTCTAGAGGGATCAAAAATATATTTTTTTGAAGTGTTCAAGCACTCACATTATGAGTTAAGACCTAAAGTTTAATTTTATCTTTGGTTTGTAACAATTCTTTGAAATCCAACATTTTAAGAGCAATTTTTTAAAAAGTCAAAAAGTGTCCCAACCCTAACCCCCCTGTTCGGGTTGGGAACTCGTCGGGGAGGGTTGGGACAAAACAATTTTTATGTCAGTTTTGAGACAAAAAAGTTTATTATCTCTAAATAACAAGTTTTACATAAAGCAAACGAGAAATACTGAGTAATACAAGTAAAACAATGTTTAAAAAGGCAAAATACAAAAAAAAATTAGAAAAAACTTGGGGTTTTTGAACCCCTATATAATAAAGTTGTCGTTCGGTCCCCCGGCGCTCCCGTTCTTCGGCCCCGTTCTCGCTATCCGTTGGGTCCCGCGGTCCCCCCCCCGACCCACGTGTCCGCCGCTCCGTCGCGCTCCCTCTGCCCCCGAGACCGACCCTCTTGGGGCCCCCCCCGTTCTCGGGAGGGGCGGTTTTCCGAAAACCGTTTTTCCGCGCTGGTCGCCGCCCCGTTCGGCCTGTCGGTTCCGCACTCGGTCCTTTCGATCCGCCCCGTCGTCCCGCGTTTTCTGAGTGGTTTATCGGTCCGTTCTGGCGCCCGGGGAGGGGGGGGCGACCGGAAAAGTGGCTTCGGACCGAAAATTTTGTGGACAGGGTCAGGGGCGAGCCCTAGCGTCCTGGACCTCGCCGCCCCTTCCGCGTGATCGCCGAGGGTCTGAAGTGGGTGGGTCATCTTTTCGTTTTCGAGGAATCGCCCTGGGGAACCCGGAGGGGCGTTTTTCGGTTTGCGGCTTTTCCGATTTTCTGACCGCGGGGTCGGGGCCCCCGGGGCCCCGGGGTTTTGCGTGTGATCGCGTGGCGGGTAGGCCCACGATTGGGGGGGGGTCTCTATCGGGAGGGTGGACCCTCCGGTCGGGAGGGGCGCGAAACGGTCCCGGTGAGGACCCCGGAATGGCTGTGGAGAGCTCGAGTCTCGGGGGTACGTTAATCGTCGCCCGTGGCAACGCGACGGAGAGTTCGCCTCGGATGGAACCGCGTTGCCGGGTCGTGTCGGATCTGCCTCCTGTGTCGATGAATATTGTATGTTCGGTGAGGTTACCGGAGAAATGGCAACCGTCGCCGTGTTGCCTGATACTCCGGTATTTCTACGTGAACTGTGAGAGACGATTTGATTTTCGGGCACTATTTGTCTACGCTCCGAATCTTCGTTGTTGGATATTGTATCGCGCCACAAACGAAAGTCGACCAAAGACATTATACAGGGTGAACAAAAGAGAATCCAGGCTGAATAACTCAAGTAAGCATTTAAAACGACATTATGTGTCCGCGACATTCACCATCCATCAGTGTTAATTTGACTCATTTTTATTGTTTTAGAATAATTCTACGCCTACCATTTCACCTCACCATCGCTATCTCATGTATTTTAAGATGCTGATTTCAAAAATGCTATCAGTTTTCATGAAACTGGCCTATTTTTTACGTACATTCGAAATTACGCCTTCTTAGCAAGCCGAATTTGAAATCAGCGGGTCAAATACATGGAAGATTTAGCGGGAGGGGTGAAAAAGAGGTATCTTATGATGAGAAAACCTGGCTTTACGTTCATAACAGCCGTACAGTGTACACACTATGACGTTAATGCGTAAAAGTCGAACAACTCGCGAACGTCTTCGATTTTTGAAAAAAAGCTCAACCACATGTTTGCTTTTTTAAAGAGGGACATTTTTAGGAGGGTTTTTTATTCGGCGTCTTCCGGGGGGGGGGCAACGGGGCGCCATCCCCATAAATTGGGCTGTAATATATTTTTTATTGCAGATTTGGGAAGAGCGAAAAATTCCGTAAGTCATTATCGATTTTTGTCTTCGAAATATCGAACCTCAAAAACGCTAACGGCCCATTTTCAAAAATCATTACTCCTCCAAAACAGGTCCGATTAAAAAAAAACTACGGATTTAAAATACTCTACAATGCAAGTATTTTCCAGATGAAAATACACTATTCAACTAAAATGTACACGGTTCCCAAATTTTTAGCCCCTAATTTTTTTTGCCCCTAAACCTGAGATTTCTGACATACGCAGCCTGGCTCCTTTTTTTGTACACACCCTGTAGAAGGAGACTGGCCCCTAGTGGCGAGAATTGAACCCGGGTTACTTTCATGGGCTGGGCTTCCCCGCTGGGGGGTATGGACCTGAATAACATTATGGCTTATGGAGCCGAGACGTAAAACTGGTTCAAAAGAATGCTAATTACTTTAAGTTTTAAAAGTACTAAGATATGATATTCAGTTCATGTCAAGGTTAACATTGCGACGAACTTAAACGAAAGTTTCGGTGAATGTATCCGCGAGATATTACGATAGAAAGTACGGCAGAGAGGTTATGGACGCTAAAGTAAATAATAACCGACCGATCGTTAACTTCGATTTTTCAAGAACCGACGCGCCTTAAATTGGTCCCAATTTTCGATTAAAATGTATATTCCATACTGTGCAACATACGTGATTTGCAACTGACCGGGGAAGTGTCCTGCCCATCAGCCCGTGCCATGACCGCTGACCGGCTTCACTTTTCTCCCATATGATATGAGATAGCAGAGAGGTTAGTTTCCTCTGTAATGTGTTTGGATACAACTGACACTAACAACCGATATGGTCCAACTCAGTCCAAGCAATTCGATACGCGGCTCTATTAATTGACGCCCCTCCCTTCTTTCATGTGTTTTATGAGCTCATTTTTTCGGAGGAGGAGTCGTTCGCTTCTCTGATAAGTATAGTTTACCTAACTATTCCAAGAGATGCTGAATCTCATTGTTGTCCTCTCAATGGACTCCTTCAAAGTTCTCATGATTAATCCCCCATGATGCATTCAGATGCTTAGAGTAGAGCATTAGAGATACATTCAGCCCAGAAAAACCAACAGTCCGTGGTTAGCACAAACAAAATTAGACTCGGGTGCAATTTTAATTGGTACAATCAAAATTTGAGACTACAAATTGGAATAGGCCCTTCTCTTTTCCTCTTTAACCCTCCCTCTACTCTCAACTCTCCCACCACCCTCAAACCCCTTTTTCCACCCTCCGTGATCATCGGTTTTCAAAGTTCGCCCATGCGTTGGCAAAACTCCTCTGCATCCCCCCCTTTACCATCTTTATATCTCTTCAACCACTCTCAATCCATGACCTTCCTCTATTTTTCTATCACTTTCACTTTTTCTCTATCCTTTCTCTCACTCCTGTCGGCTGGAACACTCTCTCTCATTTTTCCCCCCCCTCCTCATGGACACACCCAGAGGGCCGGAGCCCCCCCTTTTCCCCCTATAGCAAGAGGAAAGGCAAGGAAAAAAAGAGGAAAAGGGAAGAGAGAAAAAAAAATAGGAAAGGAAATGAGTTTGAAAAAAGTTTATCAATGTCATGATTTTTCATAATATCGTTTTCCTTGGAGGAACACATCTTTCCCGACAGAAATGTTCGCAATTGTTAATTTCGCTCTATCTTCTTCTGATATCCAGATTTCCTGAAGACTCCGTCTTTCTATCAGCATGATTGGAGATTAAGATATTTCTGTAATTTTTTCAGCATAGTCGCGGAAAATCTAATTTTTTTCGAAGTCTAAAATTTTCAACATTTTCTGGAGGAGGTCTCCTCTGGACCCCCCATCAGCCGGGGGTGCCCTCCAGACTCTCCATATGAAATGACAGCATGCCCCCCATACTGAAATCCTGGGTGCGCTCATACCCCTCCTTCAAACTGAAATCACATGCAGCAAAATGTGAGCTGTTGCCCAGCGAGACGCTAAGCCGGACACAGAAGAATAAATGCAGTTTTTGTGCAGCGTGTCTGAATAAGCTTTTTGTGTAGCGCGACTGATTGTGAGTGTGGTAGTCAGTTGTGTTGCTTTTGAGTTCCAATGCGCGCGCGCATCGTTCGACAGGATGACCCGTACTCGGTGATTCCACAGAGAATTAAAATGTCTGTTTCGAACGCCTCTGCTATCTCTTTGCACGGGGGAAAAGTGGAGCCAGTCATAGCATGGGCTGGTGGGACTAGAGTCCCTATATACTATGAGAGTTGCGCCATTGCTGAATCCATTTCTGATTGGCTCTCAGATTTAGGCTGTCAAGAAAGCTCCAAGAGGCAAATGCAATATGGCGGAGGGTTTGTTTACTTTTCGCACACTAGCTTTCATTACACATTTGAAGCAACAGTGACTGCGGAAATTTTTGTTAATTTTTCCTCTGCTTGAATGTTATAATGGAGAACATTATCTCTTTCAATAACGACCGTTATTGTCGAGAATCTGAACCTAACCTACAAGAGATAGCGAAATAGTGGCAACAGCGCAGGGACAAATGGCCATCCGCCATTTGCAATTTGCCTCTTGGGGGCTCCATGGATCCGCTTCTTCTTCTTCATTTTGAGAGTCTTGTCGCAACTCTCATAGTATATAGGGACTCTAGGTGGGACTTCCCCGCGCGGGGGTATGAACCAATTTAACACTAGCTCTTATGGAGACTGTAACCTAACGACCAATCACAATGAAAGATTCACGCCTACGCCTTAAGATGATAATACGATTCCTACAAAAAGAAAGCGTTTAAATGTCTCGGAAGTTATCATAGATAGCTAACTTGGTTGGTGTTGATTCACTAAACAGATTCTTCTTTAAAGTTGCGGAAAACATTCTACTCTTAACGTTCAGGGACCACATAATGTTCGGTCCCGAGCATTGAATTGCGAGCATCTTGCGTGCGGTTTTGACCAATCATGAGAGCTTACGCACGGCCACATGACCGTGCGTAAGTTACGCTCGGGACCGAACATTATTTGGTCCCTGAAAATTGTATTGATTGTCATTGTTAAAAATGATACCTTCTTCAACAAAATAAAAGGCTGTGGCATAAGGTTGACAGATCCACCTCTATGCGGTTGGAGCCGAGCGAAGCCGGGCAGCCTGCTAGTTTTTAATAAAAAGGAACAAAATTATGTCATAACACCTAAAAACACATACCTAATATCAATTAAAATGCAGGTAACTAATTCTGCAAGAAATGCAGTTTTTTTGTTCTTTTAGATACCTTCTCTCGAATTTACCTGCGTAGCCACTTGGAAATTTTGTCCCAACCCTCCCGTCCCAACCCTCCCTGCCGGCCAAAATGTAAACAATCCGTGATAACAGAAAGTGAGGTCATGTTTTGAGTGACTGTGCATAGTGAAATTGCAGTCAGGTATATAACAAATGCTTACCCCCATTTGGGCAATTTTCATTTAAAAATAAAGTTGAAATTCATACAGTTATTTAAAGTTATAAAGTTACAGAAATAGAGGTGAAAAACTACAAAATTACCTGGCAAGTCGAGAAGTGTAGCTACGACCGCCAATCTTTGTACAACAGTGAGTCATGGTAAAGAGACAAAAAATTACCGCGAACGAACGCAGCAGTGCCAACCTAACCTGAAAAACACTGACTGTCCCAACCCTCCCAGTGTCCCAACCCACCCAGGTCTCCCCTATAATGTGGTGGTAAAATTTAAAAGGAACTTAAAGTGGGAGTGTGAGAAATGTGCGGGGGATTCGATTAATGAGTTACAGAGGAGCGAGTTGAAGATTATAGCGCTTGAAAACAAAATTAAGGATATGAATCGTAAAATTAATAGACTTAATGATAAATTGAGGGGAATCACCAAGGGATTTGACTTAAATAATGACGATGAGGTGGTACGGAAAGGGATATACGAACAAAGAGCTTGATTCAAAATGGGGGTTTTTCTCCCCCCCACCGATTTTCCTGAAACTTTGTATTTTGATAGTACTTGATATAAGTAGTCTTTTTTTTCAAATAAAGTTTTTCCAAAAATAATTAGGGGAGGAGTTACAGTGTTGCAAAGTTGCACCTTTCAAAAATTCATAACTTTCGCGTAAATCATCCGATTGAAACGCGGTTTTCACTAAAAGATGCGGATTGTAAAGCACTTTCATGCCATCTAAACGAAATTCAATTTTAATAATGTTTGACTTAGTTATCGTCATTTTTGTGATTTTTAGGCCACTCAAAATCTACTTAAAGTGAAATAAAAAAAAATGGTATTTTTTGATTTTGACCGGTTTGAAATATGTTATTCCTCTTTAAATTCTGCGTAAAATGAGCCCAAGCAGAATGCAGGGCGATTTTTTGTCTCGGAGTTATGCATTTTTTAGTAAGCGAAAAACGAGTTTTTTAGGGTACCCATGAGCGTTCGATAGAGAGACTCAAGTCAAATAAATGGAAACTGTATTTTTTGATTTTGATCAAATTGAAATATGTTATTCCTACTTAAATTCTGCGTAAAATGAGCCCAAGCAGAATGTGGGGCGATTTTTAGTTGTGGAGCTATGCGCGTTTTAGTAAGCGAAAGTCGAGCGTTCTATGGAGAGGCTCAAAGACGTGGGTAGCCCGGGTAGCCTCAACCACTCGACTTTTGCTTACTAAAACGCGCATAGCTCCACAACTAAAAATCGCCCCACATTCTGCTTGGGCTCATTTTACGCAGAATTTAAGTAGGAATAACATATTTCAATTTGATCAAAATCAAAAATACAGTTTCCATTTATTTGACTTGAGTCTCTCTATCGAACGCTCATGGGTACCCTAAAAAACTCGTTTTTCGCTTACTAAAAAATGCATAACTCCGAGACAAAAATCGCCCTGCATTCTGCTTGGGCTCATTTTACGCAGAATTTAAAGAGGAATAACATATTTCAAACCGGTCAAAATCAAAAAATACCATTTTTTTTATTTCACTTTAAGTAGATTTTGAGTGGCCTAAAAATCACAAAAATGACGATAACTAAGTCAAAATTATTAAAATTGAATTTCGTTTAGATGGCATGAAAGTGCTTTACAATCCGCATCTTTTAGTGAAAACCGCGTTTCAATCGGATGATTTACGCGAAAGTTATGAATTTTTGAAAGGTGCAACTTTGCAACACTGTAACTCCTCCCCTAATTATTTTTGGAAAAACTTTATTTGAAAAGAAAGACTACTTATATCAAGTACTATCAAAATACAAAGTTTCAGGAAAATCGGTGGGGGGGAGAAAAACCCCCATTTTGAATCAAGCTCTTAATAACGAAATAAAAGTGGAAAAAGATAGGAAAATGAGAGAAGAGGTGGAGAAGCTAAGGGAGGGGAAAAACTTGTTAGGAAGGGTAAAAAGTGGTTTGGGTGCTGGAAGATTTCTATACAGAAAAAGTGGGAGATGAATTTTATCTAGATGTATGGAATAAGAATATCGAAGTTAGGGCATTAAGTGGAGGGGGGTGGAGTGTGTCGAAATGGATTAAAGAGGTGGAAGGGAAACTGGATAAAATATTGGAAGGGGATAATCTTGTTTTTGCGGCTGGGAGGAAGGAAGTTTTTGAAGGAAAAGGGGATGAACTGGTGGTGGGTTTGGGAAAATTGGCGAAAATTGCGGAAGAAAATGGTATGGGCTTTTGGTACATGGGTATAACCCATAGATTTGATCTAAAAGGTAATAGTGTGATAAATAGAGGAATCGATAAGGTCAATAGTGAATTGTTAAAATTGTTAAAAAATGTAAGAGGTGGCAAGTTTCTTAATACAAACTACTTGGAGAGGGAGGATTTTCAGATGAGTGAGGGGTGTAAATTAAGCCATCGGGGAAGGCAACAGGTGTCAGGGGCCATTCTAGAATGCTTGAGAAGTGAATTACATGAATCGATTAATTTAAACTGATAAGTCAAAGACAAAAGCTTAGCGCTGGCTTAAAAAAGGAGGAATTGGTGGAAAAAAAGGGAAGATACAGTGGTGGTGGGGTGAAAAAAATGGAAAAAATGGAAATGAACTGACGATTGTAATGATAAACATAAACGGACTGTATTCAAAAATTGATGAAATAAGGGAGTGGGTGAGTAGTACTAGGATGGATGTGGTGGGGTGTGTGGAGACACACATAACTAGCAAAACAGGGGATGGGGAAATAAGTATAAGTGATTACGACTTATACAGAGTTAATTCACACAGTTCTCATACGGGGGGGGGGGGGGGGTAGTAGTGTACGTGAATAAAAAAGTGACGGTTAGGGATATGGGAGAATTTCTAAACAATGAGTGGTGGGTTAAAAAGTTAGGAATTGTGGATGGGGGAAAAATTATTCATATTAATATCTTATATAGATCACCCAGTGGTAATGAAAGAAACTTCTTAAACTGGTTTGAGGAAACTGCTGAAAAACAAACCGAACGGTACCGCGATGGGTTCTTCATGGGAGACTTTAATTTTAGATGGGAAATGGGAAAAGAGAACAGAGTAAAGAGGTTGAGAAAAATAAGTGGGAATCTGGCTATGGAACAATTGGTAAAAGAAAGTACGAGGATAGTTAAAAACTCTGAATCAACTATTGATTTAGTATTTAAATGGGGGGATGGTAATTTGGTCAAAGAAGCCAGAGTTTGTCATACGCCTAAGTTTAGTGACCACAGTTGGGTTGAATTAAAGATTAATATGACAAAAAAGAGAGTAAGTAGAGTGAGAGAAATAGTGAAAACTAAAAAATTAGATATTACAATGATAAAGGAAGTGGTGGAAAGGGCAAGCTTAAAGAGTGAGACTGAAGGAGTGGAAAAGGTTTATTCTGATTTAGTGAGGGACGCAGAGAAAGCAGTTAAAGTTAAAGAAGTGGTGGTGGTAAATAGAAGGGTGAAATGGTGGAACAAGGAGTTGGGGAAAATGAAGTGGAATAGGGACCAGGGGTATAAGAAATCTTTGACCAAAACTATCAGTAAACCTCAAGTAAACTCGTGGCGGCCAAGGTCCAAAAACTTCTCTAAACCTCTCCCTTTTACTACCTTCCTCTTTCCTACCTCAATCTCCTCTCTTTAAAAACTTTTCTTTCAAAACCTGTTATTTTAACCCTACCTGAGAGATGCATGATTGTGCGTGAGGTCTCTCAGATTCAACTTACAAACTAGCTGATATCAAAGCGACCAAGTCCCCTCCCCTCCCCTCTTCCCACCCTTTCTACTCCTGTGTTTCTTCTAGCCCCCTACCCCTTCAGATTTCAGCCTGAGATTTTATCTCTGATCTTCATTATTCAGAATAATTATTACAGTCTGTTGGCTGCGCTCAACGCAAACCATTGCATAACTCATAAATTGCAGGCGCATGAAAGTGCAAAGGATTTAATGCCCAAAGGCGCTGATATCCGAAGAACCAAGTCAAATTTTTTTGTACCTACCGCACCTTTCTTCTGCTTCCTCTTCTACTTCATCCTCTTGCTATAGTTCACCCACCAAAAAAAAAAAAAAATGAAAAAAAATAGAAAAAAACTTGGCGTTGACCTGCAAAAGCTGATATGCGGTGTTAGTACACTCTATGTTGGCAGGTAACGCCAAGTTTTTTTCTATTTTTTTTATCATTTTTTTTTTTTTTTGGTGGGTGAACTATAGCAAGAGGATGAAGTAGAAGAGGAAGCAGAAGAAAGGTGCGGTAGGTACAAAAAATTAGACTTGGTTCTTCGGATATCAGCGCCTTTGGGCATTAAATCCTTTGCACTTTCATGCGCCTGCAATTTATGAGTTATGAAATGGTTTGCGTTGAGCGCAGCCAACAGACTGTAATAATTATTCTGAATAATGAAGATCAGAGATAAAATCTCAGGCTGAAATCTGAAGGGGTAGGGGGCTAGAAGAAACACAGGAGTAGAAAGGGTGGGAAGAGGGGAGGGGAGGGGACTTGGTCGCTTTGATATCAGCTAGTTTGTAAGTTGAATCTGAGAGACCTCACGCACAATCATGCATCTCTCAGGTAGGGTTAAAATAACAGGTTTTGAAAGAAAAGTTTTTAAAGAGAGGAGATTGAGGTAGGAAAGAGGAAGGTAGTAAAAGGGAGAGGTTTGGAGAAGTTTTTGGACCTTGGCCGCCACGAGTTTACTTGAGGTTTACTGATAGTTTTGGTCAAAGATATCAGGCCGGTTTTGCGATTTATTCCTATTTTAAAGGGGGTTGAGGTTTAGGTGGGTCAGTCATAAAGAGATATTTTGACAAAGATGTGTTTCTAAAGCAATGATTAAAATAAAGTTGATTCCATCATAAGGCACATCAATAGAGCAGAATGAAATAGGGAGCGCAATCCCTCCCCCTCTTTTCATTTTATTTTTCTTATTACAAGCAATAGTAAAAAAAAAAGCTAAGTTGCAATGATCTTCTTCTTTAAGCTTTACCAAAACCCTTTAATTTGAATGTCACTGATGAAAAGCTAAGACAATTCTACACGAGGAAAAAATTCCCTTTAAGAATTTAAAAATACTAAACTGTTTCTGATACTTTACTAATAATAGTTTTGCACTATTAATATTATTAAAGCGACAATATTTGAAATTCAGCAGGTATAGAGCTTAAAGTTTAAATTGTTTTTGGTACCCTGAAAAGATCAAGGATCAGTAATGCGTGTTTTTAAAAAATTTAAAAAAAATTTTAAGTTACTTAGTACTCAGCGAGCTGAAAACACGGATGTCTTTACGCCAAGGAATAGAGCTCGAGTCTATGTATTTAATCATTCTTTACTAGTGGTTATAATTATTATTCGGAAGTCATTGGTGAGCTTAAACCAAAGATTTCAATACGGTCTTCCTTTGGGTCTCCCAGTTTTAAAGACACACTCAAGTAAAATTGCAAAAAAACGTTTGAGTTGTGACGGTATAGCTCATCGGGTTTTTACAAGAACTGGTTTGTGCAACAAGAACAGTAAAAATCTGGCAACACTGTATTCCATCCATTCCAACTAATGTAAAGTACTGACTCGAGGGAGTGCACTGTGCATCCTCAAAATTTTGACCCTTTACGAGGGTTTAAATGGATGTATTACGTTGTTGCCAAAGTGCACGCAACAGCTCTGGTTCCTAACATATACAGTATCTCCCATCAGAGTGCTTCCAAAATTCTAATCTTCTAAAAAAAAATTATCACAGGTCTTGACAAAACACCATCACAAGAGCTCACATATTATGAGAGAGGTGTTCTGGAAAGTAGCAATGTGGCAAGTAGCCTGCAAAATTGCTTCAACGGGCATTGTTTTGCAGCTAGTCGCACATTGGTGGATCCAGCCGTAGCGAACGGGGGGGCTAACCTGAGATTTTCCCCCCCCGGAGACCTCCTTTTCCTTTTTTCCCTCATTTTTTTCCCCCTTTCCCTTTTCCCCTTTTTTTTTGGGGGCCGAACGAAGGGGGGAATGGCGACCCCCCCCTTTCCCCCCCCTATATCCGCTAATGCGTCGAAACAGGTTTTGACCCGTTGTAAACAAATAAGTTTGCCCCCGTGTTTTCAGTATAGCGAGCAACGCTACTTGTCAGAACCCGGTATATACTCAGATAATGTGAGCTCTTCTGTAAGAACTATATAGTATCCTTTATTTGACACTAAGAGAGTTAGAGAAGGGTTGGAGGTGGAAAAGAGACTTACTTGTTTAACACTTGATTGATTTGTAACAGTGAGCAAACTAGCACTTCTTGCAATCTCTTTGAAGGAATTGATGATCAATGTAGAAACAGCAATCTGCTAATAAAGGGATTCTAAGACTAGGAGCTCATTGGAGTTGCCTGATCTCAGAATATACATTGCTAACAGAAGCGACAGATAAAATCATATATAATCGTACGGACAGCATTTGTCAACACTTCTATAGGTTGTCCCAAGAATGATTGGACTTGACAACTGTAGCTTTAAATGAAAACATCAGCTTCCATCCTCAGATAGAGCAACCTGATTGGTTAGGAGCCGTAAGAAGCTGATGTTTTCATGAAAACCATAGAAGTGGGCAAATCCAATCTTTTCTGGGACAAGCTATACAAGCGCACAAGCACAGCACAAGACAACAATACCAATTCTTTGAAAATACACTTTGGAAACTTCAGAGGCTTCCAAGAAAGTTACCCGGAGATGGCATGCTTACAAAGAGCGGATTTTTAACAAACATCACTGCACTTTCATTAAAGTATTGAACCACGATTGAACAATAAAATTTTTAAATTATGAAACAGAACTGCGTGAATAACCTCAAATGTCAAATTGTGCTGTTGCCCTCTGATCTGCCAAGATTTGCCGAGAAAAAAAAAGAACTAAGGAATAAACTAATCGATCGAAGAGTATTCAAAAAAGAAGGAATTTTTTATACAGACAATCCATATAATATAATAATGTTGATTGAAAACCCCAATATAATAAAAAAGAACAACAACGAGACAGATCACGCGTTCACTCACTCAGTCAGTCACTTCACGAGTCGCGACGCGCACATTCGCTGCGCAGCTCGCAATTCTTCGCTCTCTTCCAATCTTTCATTCGTCCTCGCGACGATGCTCCTCCGTTCCACCATAGCGGTATGTGGAGAAATGGCGATTTTACGCTAATTTCAATCATTGATATCTCCCTTAATACAGTTCGAAATTCAATGAGACCTGGCCTAAAACCTTCAGAAAAGCATAACGAATCTTTCTATACCAGGTTATATGGGGGTTTCATCTACCGTTATTCCCCCAATCTGAGCGCAAAAAACGAGCGGCCGAAACGCAAAAATTCTGAATTTACGCTAATTTCAATTAAAGCTATCTTCCTTGATATTGCTCAAAATTCAACGAGACCTGGCCTAAAACCTTCAGAAAAGCCTAACGAATCTTTCTATACCCGGTTATATGGGGGTTTCATCTACCGTTATTCCGCAATCTGAGCGCAAAAAACGAGCGGCCGAAACGCAAAAATTCTGAAATTTTCGCTAATTTCAATTAAAGCTATCTTCCTTGATATTGCTAAAAATTCAACGAGACCTGGCCTAAAACCTTCAGAAAAGCCTAACGAATCTTTCTATACCAGGTTATAGGGGGGTTTTCATCTCCGTTATTCCGCTATCTGTGCGCAAAAACGAGGGTGCGAAACGCAAAAGTAAATCGGCAAGAGCAAAAAAAACGCGAATAAATCGATGTTTTTTGGAAATATCTCCGTTGTTACTCATCCGATTGAAAATCTAATTGGGGCGGCACATTACACCTCAAGACGAATCGAACAGTACCAGGTGTTATGGGTTTTAATGAGGGGTTTTTTTGGAATCCTAGGCAACAGATCATATAACGCTTAAATCGAAAAAAACGAACTGATGGGTGTAAAAAAGTGTCCGCGGACCCACCTTCTTGCTGGGGGGTTTTGGATTTGGGCCTGGTGGCTACCGCCACTTATGTTTTATGGAGAGCCGGAGAAATGAGGACTGGAAATTTTTAAGAAATTAAAAAACCAGTTTGTAAAAAAAGAAAGGGAGGCAAAAAAGGAGTACATATGTGGTAACATGAAAAAATTAAAAAGGGAGGGGAAAAAAATTGTGGGGTATAGTTAATGAATTAATTGGATCTAAAAAAGGTGAGAGGAGAGAAGAATAACAGTTAATGGGGAGAGCTTCGGGGGAAGGACGCGGCAAATAGCTTAAAGGGGTACTATTTTAATAGTGTTAAAAAGATTTAGAGATATAATAAAAACGAGTTTTCAGAAACGTAAGAGCTCCGTGTAATAAAAATATATTGCAGGAGTTTAGACTGACGGACGAGTACGAGGTAAAATATGTGAGAGATATGAAGGACAGCATTTATGGGTACCCATTGTGCAAAAAGTTGGAATCAAAATTTGGGAAAAAAAATTTTATAAACTGGTGGCTGAAATTATTAATAAATCTTTCAAGGAAAGGGTGATCCCCAATAAGTTTAAAAGTGGCTGAGGTGACCCCTGTTCCTAAGAAACAAATACTGTAAAGGGCGAAGAGATGAGGCCTTTTAAACTCTTTGCAGTTTATTGATAAAATCATGGAGGGGGTAGTTGTTCGGAGACTAAACGAATTTTTGGAAGAGAAAAAAATTTTATGTGAAGAGCAGAGGGTTTTAGGAAGAGAAGGGTACGGAAAAATTTGGTGCAGATGCTTTGTAATGAGGGGGGGTGAGGTAAAGGAAAAAAAGGTGGTTATGGGGGTTTTTCTTGGACTTGAAGAGAGCATTTGAGACAAAAATAGGGATATTTTAATTAATAAAATGGAAAGAATGGGGATTTGTGGAGCGGTGTTGGAGTGGTTTAAGGGATATTTGATGAATAGGAAACAAGTGGTGAAATGGGGGGAAAACCCGGTCAGATAAAATGGGGGTTAATCGGGGGGTGCCACAAGGGGGTCGACTGGGACCTATATTATTTTTATTTATATAAATGATATTGTGGAGTCGGTTAATGAATGCAAACTAAGACTGTTTGCGGACGACACATTATTATATGTGAGTGGTAAAGATATTAATAAAGTTTGAAATAATAAAGGGGGGTTAAGTGGAAAAAAAGATGGCTTGATAGTAATAGACTGAAATTTAATGTGGATAAAACTAAATTTATGGTGGTGGGGGTAAAGGAGGATGTGGAGATGGTTGAGGTATGGCTAGGGGATGAAAAGGTGGAAAGGGTAAGAGAGTTAAAATATTTGGGGGTGATTTTTAGTGATGACCTAAAATGGGACGCTTATAATCAAGAAGTGATTAATAGGTATAGGAACAAGGTTAGCCTAATGTGGAGGCTAAGAAACAGTCTAAATAGGGAAAGGAAAAAAAATTATTTATAACGCGTTGGTGGGGTTTAATATTAAATTACTGTCCGAGCCTATTGTTTGAGGCAAACGGTAATTTGATAGAAGAACTGCAAGTGGGGCAAAATATGGCCATGAGGTATATTTTAGGGGGTAATAGAGAGGTGAGAATTAGGGATATGTTAAAAGAATTAAATTGGTTGTGTGTGGAGATGTTAATACTATATAAAACTAAATTTTTATTTATAAAATCAGAAAGGGGTATATCGAAAGGGGTGGACAAGGGAAAATTTAAGGGCTGGTTTAAAAAAAGTGGGAACAGGGATACTAGGAATAAGTGGATGGGGAAAAGCTGGGGGGAAAGTAAATTGATAGATTCAGGGATTTTTTTTAAAGGGATAAGGGAATATTTAAGTTCAAGTGTAAAGCGGTTGAAGATGTTGAATTAAGTGTGTTTAAAAAAAAAATATTTAATAAGTTGCTGTGGTACCAGGATGTAAATTGGGAGGGGGAAAAGAATGGTTGCTCATTTTACGGGGGTGGGGGGAAATTAGGGAAAGGGCCCCCCCGTCTAAAAAGTCCTGCGTTTAGGCCGCGCCAGGTGAAGATACCCTTTCCTCTTCCCCACCTGGGTTAGATTAGGGTTTTTTTGGGTTTGGGGTAGTTAGCTGACTGATATGGGATTAGCTGCCGCTAATTAAAGTAAAAAAAAAAAAAAAAAAAAAAAAAAAAAAAAAAGCAGCCAGCAGATTTTGTATCGCAGTCTAGCGATACAAAGATAACATGCAGTCAATCAGTGTAAGCTGCTTTGACTGCGTTGTTATTCTTGTAATACCGCTTTTCATTAAGTTTCATAGCATATAGGGTGTCAATTAAAAAGGAGCTGGGCCCAAAATATCTCGAGAACGGCTCCGGATTTTGAAAAACACTGAAACACGTGTTCAAATGCTTGAGGGGGACATCTTTATGGGGGGTTTCCGATTTGGGGGCCATCTCCGGGGGGCCCGCAGGGCGGATACCACGTTCCTAAATTCAATACTTCAAACAGGGACCCCCATTTTTTATTTATTAATCAAAAAGAGGGTGAAATTATCAGACTTTTGGTGCGAATCGAAGTTCAATATCGGTTTTCGTTTTTTATACATCGAAGGGCAAAGTTCGATTTGGACTAATTTTCAAAAAAACATTACTCCTCTTTGAAGAGTCGGAATTTAAAAATCAAGGACACCAAATACTCTAAAAGTAAGCCCCTTTTTAGAAAAAATTTAATTATGACAAACATTTAGTCAAATTTTTGGGTTTTTAAGCTCCCAAAACTTTTAGACGTTTTTGGCCCCCCAAAGGGGGGCCATCTGAAAAATTCCGAGGTACAACCCCTATTGATTGATACATAAATAGAAAAGGCGTAACAAACTGAGCATTTTGGTGCAAACCGGAGTTCGATATCGTTTTTCACAATCGAGATATCGCAATCTGTAAATTGACATTCGATATCTCAAATGTAAAAACGATATCCACCCCCGGTTTGCGCCGAAATGCTCAGTTTGTTACGTCTTTTCGATTGATGTATCACTCAATAGGGGTCGTAATTCGGAAATTTTTTAGATGGCCCTCCTTGGGGCCCAAAAAAGTCTAAAAGTTTTTTGAGCTTCAAAAACCCAAAAATTTTAATAAATGTTTGTTATAATTGAATTTTTTCTGAAAAAGGGGTTGCTTTTCAGAGTATTTTGTGTCCTTGAGTCGTGAATTTCCCACTCTTCAAAGAGGATAAGTAATGCTTCTTGAAAATGGGCCCAAAACGAACTTGGGCCTTCGATATAATCGAAAACGAAAAATGATGTCGACGTTTAACTTGTACCAAAATCTTAAAATTTTACCCTATTTTGATTATTAAATAAAAAAATTTGGGGCCCCCTTGAAGTATTGGATTTAGGGAGGTGGTAGCCTCCTTGGGGACCCCCCAGAGAGAGACCCCAAACCGGCATCCCCCTAAAAAAATGTCCCGCTCAAAATAATTTAACACGTGTTTCAGCGTTTTTCGGAATCCGGAGCCGTTCTCGAGATACTCGGCCTGGCTCCTTTTTTTAAATTTACACCCTGTATACATGGTGATCCAGAGCACCTGTACCAGGCATTTTCTTGAGAATGGCTGATTGAAAAGTTTTGAAACATGGAAGTCGCATAGGGAATCAACCCTAAATTTTTCATTTATCATATTATCGATAGCTTCCAATACTTAGCCCTTTGAGGCATTTTTGAAAGGGGAGGCTCAATCACATCTATATCTCAAGTTTTTTTAAAAAAAGCTTTTTTAAAGTTATGAGAAAAGCTGGTGCCCTTGAAGTTCAGGCAATTTCCTACATTTTTGCTCCCATGGACATTTCCCAAAAAAACCTCACTTTTTTGAGTTATGGCGGTTTTTTGGAAACAATTTGAATTGGCTTTTGTGGCCACCCTGTTGAGAATTCTTCAAATACATAACAGATTCTGATCAAATGGTTGGAACCATTTTGATTGATGTGCCACTAGTTTGGTATCTTAAAGTAAAAAAATTAGGTGTATTTCGTTAAATTAAAATTTTGGGCAGTCTATGTCTCAGACCATGGAATCGATCCGATTCTGCCATTGTAGTCCCAAAATTTTTGATTTGAAAAAATACACCTTATTTTTTTTCCTCAAGGTAACATGTTGCACATCGATCAGAAGGTTTTGATATTTTTTTCAGAATCTGTCAAGATTCGTGAGAAATTCTCAACTGGATAAACAAAAAGGGGTTTATTCAAAATCTTCCAAGTCCCTATAGCAAAAAAAAATCTGGGGGTTTTGGTAAATGTCTATGGGAGCAAAAATGTTGGCAATTGCCTCTGCTATGAGGATATGAACTTTTTTCGTACTTTCAGAAGATGCTTTTTTGCAAAAAACTTGATAAAAGTGTGTGAACTTCTCCTAATATGAACGAGGAGCTGATAAGGGCTTTTGAAAATATCAAAAAAGAAAAAATTTTTTGTCCATTCCGTAACCGATTTTTTTTTTTCAAAACATTTCGATCAGCCGTTCTCGAGAAAAAAAATTTTGGTGGTATGGTTCCTCTCATCTTGAACTCTAGGCCACTGTCTCTTATTTCGTCACTAGCAGGCGCCCGGCTTCGCTCGGCTCCAACCGCATAGAGGTGGATCTGTCAACCTTATGCCACAGCCCTTTATTTTGTTGAAGAAGGTATCATTTTTTTTAACAATGACAATCAATACAATTTTCAGGGGCCAAATAAAGTTCGGTCCCGAGCGTAACTTGCGTCAGCTCTCTGATTGGTCAAAAACCCCACGCAAGATGCACGCAATTCAATGCTCGGGACCGAACATTATGTGGTCCCTGAACGTTAAGAGTCGAATGTTTTCCGCAACTTTAAAGAAGAATCTGTTTTTGTGAATCAACACCAACCAAGTTAGCGATCTATGATAACTTCCGAGACATTTAAACGCTTTATTTTTGTAGGAATCGTAGTATCATCTTAAGGCGTAGGCGTGAATATTTCATTTTGATTGGTCGTTTGGTTACAGTCTCCATAAGAGCTAATGTGACATTGGTTCATACCCCCGCGCGGGGAAGTCCCATCAGCCCATGCTATGACTGGCTCCTTTTTTCCCCCGTGCAAAGAGATAGAGCAGAGACGTTCGCAACAGACATTTTAAGTTCTCTGTGGACACCGAGTACGGGTCATCCTGTCGAACGATGCACGCGCGCATTAGAACTAAAAAGCAACACAACTGACTACCACACCCAATCAGTCGCACAAAAAGCTTTTTCAGTCACGCTGCACAAAAACTGCATTTATTCTTCTTTTCCCGCTTAGCGTCTCGCTGGGCAACAGCTAAAATTTTGCTGCATGTGATTTTAGTTGAAGGAGGGGTATGAGCGCACCCAGGATTTCAGTATGGGGGGCATGCTGTCATTTCATATGGAGGGTCTGGGGGCACCCCCGGCTGATGGGGGGGTCCAGGAGTCCTCCTCCAAAAAATTTTTAAAAATTTAGACTTCGAGAAAAATGAGATTTTCCGCGATTGTGCTGAAAAAATTACAGAAATATTTTAAATCTCCAATCATGCTGATAGAAAGAGGGAGTCTTCGGGAAAATCTGGAAAATTAACAATTGCGGATATTTCTGTCGGGAAAGATGTGTTCCTCCAAGGAAAACGATATTATGAAAAATCATGACATTGATAAATTTTTTTTAAACTCATTTCCTTTCCTTTATTTTTTCTCTTTTCCTCTCTTCCTCATTTTTTCCTTGCCTTTCCTCATTTTGTTCTTGCTATATGGGGAAAGGGGGGGGGCTCCGGCCCCTCTGGGTGTGCCCATGAGGGGGGGGGGAAAATGAGAGAGAGATTCAAGCCGACAGGAGTGAGAGAGAAGATAGAGAAAAAGTTTAAAATGATAGAAAAAAAAAGAAGGTCATGGATTGAGAATGGTTGAAAAGATATAAAGATGGAAGGGGGGGGGGGGGCAGAAAAATTTTGCCAAAGCGTGGGCGAAATTTGAAAACCGATGATCACGGAGGGGGGAAGAAAGGGTTTAGGGTGGTGGGGAGTTGAGGGTGGTGGGGGAGTTGAGGGTAGAGGGTGGGTTAAAGAGGAAAAAGAAGGGCCTATTCCAAATTTTTAGTCTTAAATTTTGATTGTACCAATTAAAATTGCACCCAAGTCTAATTTTTTTTTATGCTAACCACGGACTGTTGGTTTTTCTGGGCTGAATGTATCTCTAATGCTCTACTCTAAGCATCTGAATGCATCATGGGGGGGATTAATCATGAGAACTTTGAAGGAGTCCATTGAGAGGACAAAAATGAGATTCAGCATCTCTTTTGGGAAAAGTTAGGTATAGTATATCAAAAAGCGAACGACCCTCACCTCCGAAAAAATGAGCTCCTAAAAAACATGAAAGAAAGGGGGGGGGCAATTAATAGAGCCGGTATCGAATTGCTTGGGCTGAGTTGGACCATATCGGTTTTAGTGTCAGTTGTATCCAAAGACATTATAGAAGAAGACTGGCCCCTAGCGGCGAGATTTGAAGCCGGTTACTGTCATAGGCGAGGCCTTCCCCGCTCGGGGGTATGAACCAAATTAACATTGCGTCTTATGGAGCCGATACATAAAACTGTTTCAAAAGAATATTAATAACGGTTAGCTTTCAAAAGTACGCAGATATGATATGCAGCTTATGCCAAAGTTGAGATTGACGAACTTAAACGAATGTTTCGGTCAATTTATCCGCTAGATATTTACGATTGAAAATACGGCAGAGAGGTTATGGGGGCTAAAATAAACAATGACCGACCGATCGTTAACTTCGATTATTAAAGAACGGACGCTTTAAATTGATCCAAATTTTCGGTTTAAATGTATGGTATACTATACTGTACAACATATGTGAGACTCGACACGGTTATTCGCAAGAATAATTGACTAAAATAGGTTTGAAGAGCGAGGCTCCATAAGAGCTAATGTTAATTTTGGGTTTATACCCCCCGCGGGGAAGTGCCCTGCCCATCAGCCCGTGCCAAGACTGGCTTCACTTTTCCCCCGTGCAAAGAGATAGCAAGGGCCAGTCTTCTTCTATAATGTCTTTGGTTGTATCCCAAAAACATTACAGAGGAAACTAACCTCTCTGCTATCTCATATCATGGGAGAAAAGTGAAGCCGGTCAGCGGTCATGGCACGGGCTGATGGGCACGACACTTCCCCGGTTAGTTGCAAATCACGTATGTTGCACAGTAGGAATATACATTTTAATCGAAAATTGGGACCAATTTAAGGAGCGTCGGTTCTTGAAAAATCGAAGTTAACGATCGGTCGGTTATTGTTTACTTTAGCGTCCATAACCTCTTTACCGTACTTTCTATCGTAATATCTCGCGGATACATTCACCGAAACTTTCGTTTACGTTCGTCGCAATTTTAACTTTGACATGAACTGAATATCATATCTTAGTATTTTTAAAAACTTAAAGTAATTAGCATTCTTTTGAACCAGTTTTACGTCTCGGCTCCATAAGCCGCAATATTATTTAGGTTCATACCCCCGAGCGGGGAAGCCCAGCCCATGAAAGTAAGCGGCTTCAATTCTCGCCGCTAGGGCCAGTCTTCTTCTACAGGGTGTGTACAAAAAAAGGAGCCAGGCTGCATACGTCAGAAATATCGGGAAAAAAAATTAGGGGCTGAAAATTGGCAACCGTGTACATTTTAGTTGAATTGTGTGTTTTTATTTGGAAACTACTTGCTTTGTAGAGTATTTTAAATTCGTAGTTTTTTTTACTCGGACCTGTTTTGGAGGAGTTATGATTTTTTGAAAATTGACCGTAAGCGTTTTTGAGGTTCGATATTTCGAAGACAAAAATCGATAATGACTTAAGGAATTTTGCGCTCTTCCCAAATCTGCAATAAAAAAATATATTACAGCCCAATTTATGGGGTCGGCGCCCCCGTTGCCCCCCCCTGGAAGACGCCGAATATAAAAACCCTCCTAAAAATGTCCCTCTTTAAATAAGCAAACACGTGGTTGAGCTTTTTTCAAAATACGAAGACGTTCGCGAGTTGTTCGACTTTTACGCCTTAACGACATATTGTGTACGGCTGTTATGAACGTAGAGCCAGGTTTTCTCATCATAAGATACCTCTTTCTCACCCCTCCCGCTAGATCTTCCATGTATTTTGACCCGCTGATTTCAAATTCGGCCTTGGTTTTTACTCAAAACTCATACTTTTTCCAGAACATCGAATTTTTTGCTAAGAAGGCGTAATTTCGAATTTACGTAAAATATAGGGTAGTTTCATGAAAACTGATAGCATTTTTTAAATCAGCATCTTAAAATACATGAGATAGCGATGGTGAGGTGAAATGGTAGGCGTAGAATTATTCTAAAACACTAAAAATGAGTAAAATTAACACTGATGGATGGTGAATGTCGCGGACACATTATGTCGTTTTAGATGCTTACTTGAGTTATTCAGCCTGGATTCTCTTTTGTTCACCCTGTATAATGTCTTTGGTCGACTTCCGTTTGTGGCCCGCGATACAATATCCAACATAACGAAGATTCGGAGCGTAGACAAATAGTGCCCGAAAATCAAATCGTCTCTCACATAGTCCACGTAGAAATACCAGAGGATCAGACAACACGGCGACGGTTGCCATTCTTCTCCGGTAACCTCACCGAACAAACAATATTCATCGACACAGGAGGCAGATCCGACACGACCCGGCAACGCGGTTTCATCCGAGGCGAACTCGTCGTAGCGTTGCCACGGGCGACGATTACCGTTACCCCGAGACTCGAGCTCTCCACAGTCATTCCGGGGTCCTCACCGGGACCGTTTCGCGCCCCTCCCGACCGGAGGGTCCATCCTCCCGATAGAGACCCCCACCCTAAGTGTGGGCCTACCCGCCGCGCGATCACACGCGCAATCCCGGGCCCGCGGGCCCAACCCTGCGGTCAGAAAATCGGAAAAACCGCAAACCGAAAAACGCCCCTCCCGGGTTCCCCAGGGCGATTCCTCGAAAACGAAAAGATGACCCACCCATTTCAGATCCTCGGCGATCACGCGGAAGGGGCGGCGAGGTCCTAGGACGCTATGCCTCGCCCCTGACCCTGTCCACAAAATTTTCGGTCCGAAGCCACTTTTCCGGTCGCCCCTCCCTCCCCGGGCGCCAGAACGGACCGAGAGACCACTCAGAAAACGCGGGACGACGGGGCGGATCGAAGGGACCGAGTGCGGAACCGACAGGCCGAACGGGGCGGCGACCAGCGCGGAAAAACGGTTTTCGGAAAACCGCCCCTCCCGAGAACGGGGGGCCGCAAGAGGGTCGGTCTCGGGGGCAGAGGGAGCGCGACGGAGCGGCGGACACGTGGGTCGGGGCGAAGGACCGCGGAACTCAACGGATAGCGGGAACGGGGCCGAAGAACGGGAGCGCCGGGGGACCGAACGACAACTTTATTATATAGATTTGTGAGTGTCTATATTGAAAGTTCTCTTTCATTTGGTTTTTCTCTTAAAACTCTGTGCAGTGTGCTGGTTCCTCTTATCTATAGTTATCATCGCTGCATTATGTTCTGTATAATTTCAATGGGTATGCAGAGTTAGTGAGAGCGGTGGAGTGAGAATTTATTTTCTACGTGAAACTTCTGAGAGCAAATGCTTTTGTTCATTTTCTTTTTTAATTTCTATTAATTTCATGTCACAAATTATTTCACCAAAACTTTCAGCTAAACCTCAAGTGATTGCGGCCAAGATCTAAAATCTTCCCCCAAACCAGCTCCATTTTACTTCACCTGCCCCAAACACTTCTTCGTGAAAACTTGCTCGTAAAAACTTTTCTTTCAAATATCTTCCTATATTTATTTCCCTACACCCGGTGGACGTTTCGTTCTGATTCAACTTGCAAGTCATGTGATATCAGAGCGACCAAGTCTTAAGTTTCCTCGATTAGGTGGCTTCAGAGCTCCTTCAAATAATTTGATACTTCTCCTGATCACATTGTCTTTTTTTCGTATAAAGCGCCTTCAATAATTTGATACTTCTCCTGGTAACAGATCTTCCGTATGAAGCTCCTTAAAAATATTTGATACTTCTCCTGTAAACACTTTCGTCTGAATAGCCGCATACAACCAAAAGACATGGTAGCTCTGATTCAACTTGCAAATCATCTGATATAAGAGCGACCAAGCCCTAGTAGCATCAACTCCTTTTTTGTTCAAATAAAATGGCAATTTTTTTTTGAAATGTTATTGATATTTCAAAAAAATTTTTACTTGAATAAATCTCAGATAAATCTTAGTTAGGTTGATATTTTCTTATATTTTATTTGAAAAAATGGCAATTTATTTTGAATAAATTGCAATTTTGTTTGAATAAAGTGCATTTTTAAATTTAAATAAATTGCAATTTACTCCGTTAAATTGAAATTTTATTTGAATAAAAAAGAAATTTTTTTTTCAAACAAACTTGAACTGTACATAGAATTTTGTACTCTTCGTGAGGTGCTTTGCTTCATGAGAACTGTGACTGTTAGTGTAATTTGCCTTAACGTTTAACGTTCAGATCCCAGGTAATCTCGGATAAAGCTTGAACTTGTCTTTAGGTTCCTCTATTTACCATTTTACTGGTGTGAGTATAGTTGGTACAGAAGTGCATCAAAAATCAGAGACTAGGAGAAAATAAAATTCAACCACAAAATCTACACCTGAGGTCACGCCTACCTGCGGTTCAAGTTAATCTGCGCGTTGACTGGTTGTTGAGTTCCATCGTTGATTGTACTTTGAACTGACTTCAGCAAATTATAATAAGGGTTTTGAAATTAAAATTTGCAGCAAATCTGATTTCAAAGTTGAACTTCAGTCAGTTTGGACATGAAGAAGCAAATAAAAGGATGACTGACTCATTCGTGGTTCTGAAGTTTGCACGGACCGAACGGAAGACTTTCATTTCATTGAGAAATTAAGAGTATTCTTCAATAAGAGAGCGTTTATAGTTGAATTGAAAGACTAAAGTACCCACTTAGCAGAAATAAGAAACTACTGTCATCATTATGGCAATAATGGTGCAAGAAATCAATCACAACACTGACTTAGAATTACCAGTATTAGGTTTAAGGTTAGGTACCCCCTAGAACTCTGAAGTGACCAAAATACAGTAATTCACAGACACCTTGTTATGAAAAAAAACCAAACCCAACTTTCTTTAAAAGTGAAGACAACACCACGTCGTGCGATGCACGAAACGGGGCACCAATTCATTATAATGTTATGTTCTTTTACCAAGGATATGGGTGTGGACAAGAAGGCTGTTAAAAAGGTGCCATACTAAAATTTTGCTGTGAGGTTTATCGGAGAGCATCCATCTTGCTCCACTCATCTATTTTGCCCAAGTCAATTCGATTCATCCTAGTCAATTGAGCCACTCGAGTGAATGTTAGCATGAGATTCGAGTGAAGTTCAGTCACAACTTCGTAACCACTTATTTATCGACTGCTTCCAAACAAGAGGGGAAAGTTGCTTTATCCTACTTAAGAATCTTAGGTGGATATACCGCTAAAGTAGTCGACAATTTTATCGCAACCGATTGGACCCAAGGATTCATGATTTACTCACAACATTTTAGAAAAGCTGATTTGATTGGTCCAGGTCAAGATTTGTTTCGACTTAGGTTACATCGAGTAGAATTACACAAATCGAGTTGGCTTTCCCCGATTAGATCTAATGTGTCCAAATTAACACCATCATTTGTACTTGGCTTCTAGGTTTCTCTCTTCAGACTTTGTAAGATTATTGACAAGATTATGACCATTTTCCCTCATGCCCAAACCAAAGCCTGGCATCATAAACTGTGCTGTTCAGTGTCGAACACACTTCTTGCACTTTTTCAGTGTAGCTTCAGATAGCTTCATAATGAAGCTTTTTTTCATCCTCGCAAAACTATCCGTTTGCAAGTAAAACATGTCGAATCATCTTCAGCAGTTTCAATAAAAGATGAGTCACTGTAACCATTCTATTAGAGGGGGACCATTTTGAGTATAGGGTTCTGACAAACAATGGTGCCTGTTTCCAAACCGCATCAAAGCGCATTGATAAGCGCTTCATTAGAAACGAGTTGAAACTCGGCGCAAACCAACCACTCTCCCATGCCCTCTGATGCAGTTCAGAAGCGACAGACTGTCTTATCGGACAGTTGTACTTAGGTAAATAAATACTTAAAAAAGTTGTTACCAAACTCCAACCCAAAATCGTAGTAAAATTCACTTCACGAGTGGCTCAATCAACTTGGGCAAAAAAGATGAGTCGAGTGAAATGGATGCTCTCCGATCAACCTCATCCCACTATTTCAGTCGACATCATTTATCATTGAATGAATGCATCACACAACTTGGTGTTGGTGTTGCCATTTGAATAGTTCTGCTCTCCATGACTGTCATGCAAGCATAGGTACAATTGGTCTGAAATGTAAAGGTCCACCCTTTGCTTTTTTTTTTTATTTCGGTAACTTTACTCTCTCTAGACCACGCTCATCGGTTAACGAAGTTAACTCCTTCAGATCACTCAACTTGAGGAGATAAAGATGAGTAAATCTGTCTCAGGAAGAGAGAGTTTGCTGAGAGAGGTCAAATTACAAAATTTTTGAATAAATCACCACAAACATACCACTTTCACTCTTCAAAATGCCAAGAAAGGCAATGAGTTACGGCATTACGAGGCAATAACACGCACTGTAGAATCTGGCAAATTAAATGAAAGCTATGAAGAACTTGAGTGTTTCAATTAGTAGAAACTGAAATTAAGGCTTTGATTGACAGAAAACACGCACAGTTCATAAAGAAATTCAGATTTTAAAGTCTCTGATAGACTTCGAAAACACGCGAAAATACATTGCGGAGGGAACTTCGGTTTGTTTTCACAACACAAATCTCTAACCTTAAAATCTCCGAGGCAAATTACGCATGTTTACCAAAGCCTCCGAACTAGATATAGCTCGTTGGTAATCACAGACAAAATAATGAAACTACCAAATTTATTCATAACGGAGACAAATCCTTATGAAAAACTTGGGGTCAATACTCAGTCAAAACCTAACTCAAACATTATTGACATTATTCGAACATTTCAAACGGCGCACTATGGATCCAAATCGAGTCCTAAGTGGTCAAAAATACAAAGACATGAGATATCACAAGAATTGTCGATCCATCAAATGATATTCTCCGATAAGTATGGGACAAGCCAGGAATTAAAAACGGAGCCAAATAAACCCCTTGAAATCATCTATAACACCCAGCTAAAATACTAATTTTCCAACTTTGAAAGGATCGAATTTGGACCGCCAAAGATTTGATTTCTATCCATTGTGCGGCGGACCGAAGAATATCGCGGATTCGATATGGCGCGCGATTCGTTTAGTGACTGCTTAAAGGATAGGGAGACTTTTCGCGTTGCCGCTCCGCAATATATCGAACGAAAGGAATCCACCGAAAAGCAGTACGCGATCATTACGCGCGGAAATCTGACAACGCACGTTTGCGACCAAGCCGAAAATTGTCGATTTTTATGCAGGAAGTTTATGGCCAAAATCGATACAAAACCATAACAAAAACATGCAGTACTTACTGCATGTTAAAAAGCTCGATTCATGATAGACGGCAGATGATAGCTCTTTCAGCTTCCTGTGTCTTACGTTCATTCGAGTGTCTGCGCATTGAAGTCAGTGGGCAGAAACACTAGCTCCCCTATTGCACGGTAAATACACCGTTCGTTCATCTGCCAACTCTCATGAAATGACCTCTATTGACTGTCCAGTATGGCGTGACAAAAAAAAAAAATTACTTACTAGCAAAATTGAGGATTTTTACGCTTTAACGACATAGGTGTTCGCCCCCCCCAATAAATACAAAACAAGGGGCCCTAAACACACACGTGGGCTTTCTTCTTTTAATTAGACCTAAAATCGCGCAGACCTCAACATTATTGCTGTAAATTGACCTGCCGAGTTTGAATTTGGCCTTAGTTTTGATCGAAACATTCTGGATTTTCCACACTTTCAACTTTATTACGAACATTTTTTAAAGTAGAATATGCATAAAATCGGGACGAGTTAAGTAGAAAATGATATCATTTTTTAAATCAGCGTCCCAAATACTATTGACTAGCACACTATTAACGAATGTAACAAGAATATTCATGGAAATACATTGAAATTTAGTTTAAAATAAAAACACTGATGTCGCGGACAGTTATGTTGTTAAAGAAGCGTACTTAAAATTAAGGGTCGAGAGTTGTTTCGGTTCAGCCCAGATAGTTGACTACTTCCAAGAAAGATTACTTCCAAGAAATTACTCTCTAGATAGTGAAAGGCCAACAAATTTGCATTGTGCGGGCTCATAGCCTGGCTGAAACTAACAGGTATTGGCGCAATGTCAACCAACAAATGTTCAAGGTGGATTTTGAGATGATGGCTTTAACTGCATATTTTGCATTACACTTCAATTAGTATGAGAGTATTTACATTGATTTATTCCGAGATTCTAGCAAATTTAGTGGTGTGAATGGACCTGGACCAAGATCAAGCATGAAGTCGCAAGCCAAAAGGATTTACAAGTTTGGTGGAAAAGAAGATGATTAAAAGAAAGAAAAAAGAAATTCACAACATGAAATTTACTTAATTGAGAATAATATATTTCGTGAAAGACTCGTTTTCAGGTCAAATTGAAGTGTATTCTTCAGCTGTAATCGCTGTAATCACGGATCCCCGTTCGTAAACAATCTTCCATAACCTCAATCCACTTCGGGATTATAACCACTAATAACTTGGTAAAATATGTTTTAAAACATATTTTTATGGTGAAAAATGAAATCTACGTCCACTACTCTATCATACTAGCGGTATCAGGGGTTTCAATTCCATTTTTCGCGAGTTTTTTTGCACGTTGAAGGAGTTCGGGTTGGTTTCGTCCATTTGATTCCAGCATAGCACTAGGACAGAAGCGGAATGCGGGTTGCCTATACTGTAGGAAACGGCCATGGTTTTCTGTCGGATCCCGGGGTCTAGATAGTATACAAGGTCTTTGACTATGGCACGCATTTTGCGCAAGATGTGCACAGGCTAGAGTCCCTGGGACCAAATAGTGTTACGGCTTGACGGTCCTCCGAAAGACGTTGGATGGTGCGCACGTAAGTATATTTGCGTGTAGTTTATACCCCCCGTAAGTGCTCACCGATCATCTGCGTGCGGGACCGTGAGGACGCAACACTATTTGGTCCCTGTATATCAAAGAGTCTCGCCATACGAGGTATAAATAATAGTGCTGGTTATGCGAGCATTTCAATCCGGATTGAACTAGGATCGAGGGATCGGACCGGACTGGATCGGGTCGCATAAACGCTGCGGATTCAACTCGATCCATGTTCGACTCGATCCCGCTAAACTACGGGATCGGACCGAGGAATCCGGATTGGAAAACTTGTATAAACGATTCTTTGGGATTGGATTGGGTTGGATTGGATTCAAATCGCTGTTCGTAAACAAATCCGCGCCATTTTCTCATCATGTGTTCCTTCTTTCTACTACTAATTTGTCAACTATTGTTCGGTTTTTCACTTCTAGCTAATTTTTGCGTTTAGAATTTACTGTAGAAAGCTTTCATTCCAAATTTCAAAAACTCGTCGTCACTCATCATCTTAGTTTTTGGAAATTTTTGAATTACACATATACGGGCAGCGCAACGTGATAATGAAATTTTTTGCCTCCAGCTGGCGAAGCAAGACACAGAAATTTATAACAACAAATGAAGGGCAAGCTTGCAAAATGAATAGAGAGTAGAGGACATTGTGAGTCATAACGAAGAATACCGCCAAAACGACGATATCCCAACGTCAATGTATCTAAGAGCTATATCGCGAATCATTTGAAAGCGCCCCAAGTAGGAGGCGAATGTGAACCAGAAAATTAGGTGTGGATAGTATACTTAGAACAAGTAGGTACAGGTACCTATTCCCAATTTGAAATTTCTGTTCATTAACAAAGAAGACGAGACAACAGCAGAAAAAAACCAGGGCCCAATAAATTTATGGTACAAACGGCACTTGTTCTCGACCTCAAGTAGCGAATCCTTGGCTCTGCTCTGTTAGGAACCCATCTACCGTTGAAGAACAAGGACCGTCTGTTTGTCCCGAACATTTATTGGGCCCTGGACCTAATTTACGTTAGATATCATGGGTGTATTTGGACATTTTTGTCATAGTATGCTTTCAAGGTTTATAATTGGACATTTTCTAAAAAAAAAAAAAAAAAATAGGTTTATTATGTTCGTTGGGCGATTGGAAATATTTCAATTAGACATTAATGTACATTGGACATTTTTGTATTGGACAATTATGATTGGACATTTTCACCTATCACCGAGAGAGAAGGACAAATTCATGGATCCACTAGAGTCTCTTGGGAAAAATTTCTACAGCACAAGTACAAACATGACGCTTTATTTGTTCGAAAGAAGTTGACCTCATGATCAAATTTGAAGATTAGGTTCAACGTTCTTAGGTTCGTTCTTCTACCCCTTTTCTCCCTTCTTTTGTGTATAACCTTCAATGTGTTCGATTCCTTCTTGCTTCCGATAGAGCCTACTACCGACAACCAAGGAATGCTCGATACTGTACCCTTGAAAGTCGATCAAATTTTTAGGGTCAATAGTAAGGATCTATTAGACACAGGATTTGTCGTTTTTGTGAATGAGCCTTAAAAAAAGAAAAATGACGAAGCACATAAGATTCAATAGTTGCTACTGGGCATCTTCTAATACCGATCAACAGCTGAAGGGTTAGCGGTGTTGCCCTTCGACCCTGAGAATGTAGGTTCTAATCCTGCTTCGCTACCGATTCTTGGAACTGTGTAATTTCCTTCAATGACCAATTTAGAGTCAAATTTTTTCCTCTGATTCTGAAGCCCATTCACGAAACCTACGTAGCACGTGTGACATATAGATTCTTATGAACTATCGATCCTAAAAAGTTAATCAACTATGAAGCGACAGGGATCAGGCACTCCTCCTGTAAGTGTTCTACATTAACTGAAATGAAAGAATAATTTTGAAACAATGGTCTGTGCATTGTAACCAGAGATTTGGCAAATCAGATAGATTTGTATTCTGTGGCTATGCTGACAGTCTTCCCCTACCCTCAATAGTTTTACGAGATATTAGCGACTCAACACCCCGACGACCTGCACGCAAAGCTATCGTTGCATTAAACACCAGTTCACGGAGAATGTAAGTACACTCAATTTTGAAGAACCCTGGTTGAGCTCGATTCATGATAGACGGCAGATGATAGCTCTTTCAGCTTCCTGTGTCTTACGTTCATTCGAGTGTCTGCGCATTGAAGTCAGTGGGCAGAAACACTAGCTCCCCTATTGCACGGTAAATACACCATTCGTTCATCTGCCAACTCTCATGAAATGACCTCTATTGACTGTCCAGTATGGCGTGACAAAAATATCTGTGATTGACGCATTTCATCATGATGACCGATGTGAATGCATAGAAGGCACTCCAAATTTCCTCGGAATGGAAGAAATGTGTGTTGAGTTTTTAGCATTGGCGTAGACGAACGTTATCGAATCAAAATCACCAGCCCTACACATATTGGTGAGACAAAATGAAAGAGGCTGAATCAGACAAAAGATACAGTTAGGTAATTGTTTAATCCGGGGTCTTTAAGTGGACTGTATAAGGAATTGCCGGGACTCCGATAATCGATCCCACACTCTATCGCCCACGCGATCTAACAGAATCGACTATCGGGGCCCGGCTTCAATCACGTTGTGCAAAGAAACATGGGGACAAACACACATATATATACAATGAAGAGAGAAGGGAATTGCTGCTTATTTCCGACTCACCTAAGAATCCTGGGCTACATCGCGATCCGCTAAATTACGTCCTGACGTCACATCACTCGAGGTATTATTAAAAGCTTAGGGCATGCCGAGCCACATGGCGGCCCGGCGGAGAAAAAGGGCGAAAAGCTGAAAAGAAAGGCGGACTAACGAAACTAAAGGGGAGAAGGAAGGGGCGGTTAGACCGAAACTCTTACCCAAAACCCTTTGATGCCGAAAACCATCCTGAAGAGAAGAGAGAGAGAGAGGTAGGGACGCAACGGTAGAGACCACCAGAATCACACACACAAGTGCCGGGTCGCGGGCACCGGTCAGCTCACCGCGGATCAGCTGGACGGGGCCCGCGGCGCGGGGTGCGGGGCGATTCGGTCGGGGTCGGCTAACTTCGGCCTCTGACCTCTGATCGCGGCGGAGCTTTCGAAAACGGCGGCAAATTTAAACGCTAGCGCAGACTTTAGGCGGCGCGAACATTCCCCCGGCCTTGGGGTCCCGTAGGGAACCAACAGACAGGAAAAAACAACATGCGAAAGCGGAGCTACGAAACAACTTACCAAATCAAATTTGAGGCGGTATGCGGGGCCCCGGGGTGGTAATAGCGCTATACGTGGGTATGAAAAGGCGGTGTAGCAAAAAAAGGCGGTGTAGCAAGAGAGGGGAAAGGGGGGGGGAATGCGGGGAAGCAATGGCAGGCGAGATAGCAATAAGGCGGTTAACTTGGGAAAAAAAAGGGGGAAAACGAAAAAAAAAAAAAACGAGAGAAAAGAGAGAAGAAAGAAAAGGAAAAAAAAAAAAACAAAAACAAAGAAAGAAGTTGCGAAAACCTCCCCTAGTGCGACCCGTGGTGCGTGCGCGCTACCTCGCAATGGTAGCACTGGCACTGCGGATACGCGCTAGAGGAGGCCTCGAACACGGACGGGAGCGGACGGGCGTTAGGCGGAGGAACGAGAGAGGGCAGCGGAGAGCGGTAGGCAGGAGAAGACGAGGTAGAATAAGATGAGGTAGAAGCGGTGGGCTGAGGCGGCGATGCGGGACGCGCCCCCACACTTCGCCCCACCGAAGGCACATACGGTGGCTCCGGATAAAAGGTGGCGTGGAGCAGAGTGTGGTGGCGCTCCCCGCAATACGCACAGCCCTTGGTACTGTTGCACCCCGCCCTCCGATGACGGCCAAGGCAGTTGTAGCAGCGCCTCGCTACTTCAACCACCCTGGCCCTCTCGGGGTTGGGGGACGACAGCAACCTAGGACATTGCAAAGTGGTATGCCTATCATCACAGAAGTTGCATCGTACTGTAGGAGGGACAGGCGGGAGGGCGGCGCGGTAGACAGGCGGGGGAATTCGAGGGGGAGGGAGAGCTACTACAGGGGGGGGAGGAGGGGGTTGGATCAAAGCAATATCTACAGGGTGAGCAGGAGGTGCGGGAGCCGGAACCAGGGGGGCGGAGGCTGCCCCCGGGGCCAAATCCACCAGGTCCCCGTCGGACAAACTCGCCGCCAATGAGAAAACTGAGTCTGAGTCCGGCTGCCGGTCACTTTGCGGCTCCTGTGAGCTTGAGCTTGAGCTGGATTTCGAAGTCTGCTCCATGCAAGGAAAATGCAAAAAAAGAAGGAAAAAAAAAACTGTAAGCTTGGCGATAGTCAACTAGTAAAAGCTCTGGTGATACCGCAGCGCGGGTGGGGGGGTGGGTGAAGCGCGCGTGCGATGCCTTGGCGAATACTACAAAAAAAATTTCAATAATATCAATGAAAAGGAGAACACCAAAAAAATACATTAGCGACAAAAAATTGGTGGCTGGTAAAAAATCGATTAATCGACTTATTAGGTCCGAAAGCAGCAAAATGCTGCTCAAAAATGAGAGAAGCTCGGACTGTGTTCTGAATGGCGGATAAGCAAATGGGGAAAAAAACATAGGACAAAGAGGAAAAGAGGGGGAAAAAAAATAAATAAAAAGAAAGATAAAAAGTGTAGGCATTGGAATTACAGCGGCGAGAGACAAAATTCATAAAAAGGCTATAATACCAAAGGCGATCAACGCGCTAAGCAGCAGGCAGCGGATACAGCTTATGTACCGGCCGCGTCAATTCACCAGAGGCGGTACGCACGGTCGCGGCGCGCACGCGCGCGTCAGCGCCGGGGTGCACTTTCGTGACTCGGCCCATTTTCCACTGTAAAGGCGGTGCGTTCGGATCATGAAGGAGTACCAAGTCGTCAATTTTTATTGACGGATGGTCGGCGGTCCATTTTCCGCGAGGCTGCAGCGTATGCACATATTCCAGCTGCCAGCGACGCCAGATTCGCTGGAATAGTGCTTCTACTAATGTCCAGCGGCGCAAGCGCGGAATTTCATCATCACAAAAAAAATTAGCAGGCGGTGAATTTAACGGTCGACCAATGATAAAATGCCCAGGCGTGAGCGGCTGGAGATCGTTAGGATCGGCAGATAAGGCAGTGAGCGGCCGCGAATTCAGCATGGCTTCCACTCGGCAGCACAATGTTTGGAATTCTTCCAAAATTAAAACAGTGTTGCCAAGTGTGCGCGTGAGGTGAGATTTCGCGGATTTAACTGCGCTTTCCCATATCCCTCCTTGATGGGGGGCGGCAGGCGGGTTAAACTTGAACTGCATTTCCGGAAACGTTTGGACAACTTCGGGCAAAGAATTTTTAACGATGCGGGCGAACTCATTGGAAGCCCCAACGAAGTTCGTACCACAATCTGAATGTAATTGCGTGGGACAGCCGCGGCGAGCCGCGAATCTTTGGAGTGCGGCGATGAACGCGGGTGTCGAGAGATCATGGGCGATTTCCAAGTGCACAGCTTTTGTGCTAAGGCATACGAAAACACATAAATAAACGTTCACTGTGCGAGCCGATCTAAGTTGGTGAATTTTAACCTGGAACGGGCCTGCAAAATCCATCCCACTATGTGAAAAAATCGGATTTGGATGAACGCGGGCGGGGGGCAAATCCCCCATCCTTGGATTTTTATTAGTAGGGCGCGCGCGAAAGCACTGTATGCAATCGTGTACGCAAGAGCGGACTAAATTTCGGCAAGATAAAATCCAGAAACGGCGGGCGAGAGTAGCTTGTAGTAAACGAGGCCCGGCGTGGAGGTTCTCCCGGTGGTATTTTTTTGCCAGCAGGCGCACCAGTGCGTGATCGCCTGGGAGCAATATCGGGTGCTTCGCGTCCTCCGATAGAGAGGCGTGGCGTAGTCGACCTCCAACGCGCAGTATGCCTTGTTTGTCAACAAAAGGAGATAAGTGCTGCACTCTCTTAGAACACAGTTGATTTTTTTGAAGGCGCTTGAATTCTTCATCGAAGGACTCGCGTTGGATGTGACTTACAAGCCACATTTCTGCTTTTTTTAACTCAGACGTAGTCAAATGGATGTTTTCTGGAATATTTTTAATTATTGGCGGTTTTTTCACAGGTTTTTCAATACTGGCGGTGCGCACGCGATTTTTAACGTTGTCTATAAAACGCGCGATCCAGCCTAACACTCTCGTAGCACGGTGCCACGAAGAAAAGGGGGGGAAAAAATTCTTGTGGTTCTGCGGTAATCAAGGCGGCGTTGAGTTTTTTTAATTCGGGTATTTTTTCATCCGGCAACGCCGCGATAGGAATTGGCCAGTTTGAGGCAGGTTCCGAAAGCCAAGCCGGTCCGTGCCACCAGAGTGTGTGGTCCGGAAGCTCGGGAGGGAGGAGGCCGCGCGACGCGCAATCAGCTGGATTGTCGGCTGAGCGCACGTGTCGCCAAACTATATCGGCGTTCAATTCCTGAATAGCTGCGACTCGATTCGCGATGAAGGTTTTGAGGCGGTAAGGGGGGAGGCGAATCCATGATAACGCAACAGTCGAATCTGACCAACACATTGTTTTACTCACATCGTACTTCGCTTCGAGTTGCGGTGAAAAGTTTTTCAAGACGTCCGCCAGCAGCGCGGCTGCGCACAGCTCTAGTCGCGGCAGCGAGACAGTCTTTAACGGCGCGACGCGCGTCTTCGCGAGTATCAAGTTAACGGAGGCGGGCGCGTCGCTATCGATTGCTGATCTGAGATATATCGAAGCCGAGTAACCGGCTTCCGATGCGTCGCAGAAGCCGTGGATTTGAAACACTTTCGCACCTGGGCTATGCATAAGGCGGGGAATCGTAATTTTCCTAAGGCGGGAAGCAGAGTCAAAAAACGCGACCATTTTTGCGATATATCGATCGGGAGCGGATCGTCCCAGTCGAGTCGTGATAACCACAGTTGTTGCATAAAAGCTTTAGCACTGAAAACAACTGGGGCGATCCACCCGCATGGATCATAAATGGTGGCGATCGCCGACAAAATACCTCTTTTTGTGAGAGAGGGAGTACTTGTATTTATGGTGTAAGTAAACGCGTCTTTTCCGGCAAGCCATAAGAGCCCTAGTATAGTAAATCGAGGGTCATTAGGGTCATCTAAAGACGGCAATTCTAGTTCCTGCGCGGAAAATTCTGACAAAATTTCGGGATGATTCGACGTCCATTTTCTCAATTCGAATCGTCCTCGGCTCATAAGCGCGGTAAGTTCTCGCAATATTTCACGAGCCTTTTCGACATCATCGCAGCCTGAGCAAATGTCATCTACATAAATATCTTCTAACAGTATGCGTGCGGCTTCTGGAAAGTCGGCGCCGTGATCTCGAGCAAGCTGTATTAAGGTACGTATTGCAAGAAATGGGGAGCTCGAAATTCCGAAGGTCACCGTATCCAGTGAGTATACCGAGATGGGCTCGTTTGGAGTGGGGCGCCACAAGATATACTGATAACAGCGGTCATCTTTATGTAAATCGACTTGTAAAAACATCTGACGGATGTCGGCTGAAAAGACGATTATGTGTCTACGAAAATTCAATAAAACATGGCGGATATCATTTTGCAATTTAGGACCCGGAAGTAAAACGTCATTTAACGATACCCCATTGGAAGAGGGGGCGGAGGCGTCATAAACTACTCGGGTTTTGGTGGTCGTGCTCGAGGCTTTGATAACGCCATGATGCGCTAGAAAATAATTCAAGGCGGATACATCTTCTGGTCTGATTCGGGTCATAAATTTGCTATCTTCATAATTTTTCATAAACTCAACATAGGCTTTGTGGTACTCAGGGTCCCGAGAAAATCGTCGTTCAAGGGATGCGAAACGATTTTCGGCCTGAAACCGAGAACGCCCTAAGGGCGGATGGTTTGGGCGAAAAGGCAAGCGCACAGAATATCGACCATTCGATTGCTGTTCAGTAGTTTTTTATAAAATTCTTCGGCGGCTTCTTCATCGGGGGTTAATTTTGAGGCGGGGCCCACTTCCTCTAGGCTCCAAAATTTTTCAATTTGTTCGGATAACCCAAGGCTAGTTTGCGTAAGCATGGCAACTACGTGAGTAGACGAAGAGGGGGTGGGGTTCCGCGCGGGTACACGTCCCATAATGGTCAGTCCAAAAATGGTACCTAGGCCGATAGGGGCATTGGGACCCAAGTCAATTTTCTGACCGGTTAGAATTTGGGCCACTACGTCAGCTCCAAATAGTGCATTTATGGGACCCGGACGGTAGAACTCATTGTCGGCTAATTTATGGTTTTTAAGGCGGTCTCGCACATCAGAGGAAATCTCAATGGATGGAGCTGTACCAGTGATGCGTTTCACGACTATTACTTTGGTACCGGAAATAACAACATTTTCTTTTCGATCGAGTATATCGATTTTGGCAACACCGTCGACTGAGACGGGAACTTGAGATAATCCCGTGACGGCGGGAACGTCACGCGTTGGGCTCAGATGCAAGATTTGTGCGATATCAGTAGTAATAAAACTGTTTTGAGCGCACGAGTCGAGAAGAGCTCGTATAGACAATTTTTGGCCACTCGGTGACGCAATGAGTAGACGCGCGGTCGGGAGGACCGTGTAGTACGCGTCGGGCAGCGCGTCAGCCGCGACCATATTTGCTGATGGACCGGCGGCCGCGTTGACGGCGACGTCAACCGCGCTGTCATTCGTAATCGATGACTTCGTTGCGATTTCGGGCGCGATCGGAGTTGGGATGAGAGGGGGATCATCTATGGACGCGACATGAACTGTCGTCTCATCAACGTGTAACAGGGAATGATGTTTCTGATTGCAGACGGAACACATTCTTTCCGAATTACAACTTTTGACTCGGTGACTGCTCAGACAATTGTAACAGAGACCCTTTTCTCGTACCCCCTCCCTCCTTTCGTGGACCGTTGCTTTCCTGAACTTCTCACATTGATATATGATATGCTGACCCGAGCACCAGGCGCACATTGGGGCTGGTTTCTGGGCGTTCGAGGCGGAAGTTCCAGAATGGGAATTTCCGTTCCGATTTGCATAGGACGGATACGATTTGCGTCTATTTTGGTTTTGAGCAAGGAAAACTTTGGACTGGCTTTTCGACACGGAAAAAGAACTAGATGAGGGCGTGTCTATAGCCAAAGAACATTCGGCTTTCAAAAAATCGATAACTTCATCTAACGTGGGATATTCCGTAGGCTCTGCTCGAAAATCGTCTAAGCGGCGGCGATAATATACCGACAGTTTGGTAATTATCCTACCAGCAAGTTGAGTATGACGTTTTTTCGTGCTTTAACGCGGTGAGTGCGTGCGTGTGCTCTCGCAATTTAGACAACATACTAGATAGATGGGCGGAATTTGACACTGGCGGTAACTCTAAAAATCCTTGGTAATGGCGTAAAATGCATTTTTTCTCGCTCTGGTATCGATCTTTCAACATCTCATATGCAGCGTCATAATTGGCCTCGGTAATGTCCATAGTGCCAATCATGGAGAGGGGCTCTCCGGTCAAATAGGATAATAATCTTTGGAATTTTACCGTTTTTGAACAAGTTGGGTGCGTATGGACCGCGGCATTGAATAGGTTGAAAAAAGTAGGCCAGGCGGTAGCATCTCCATTAAACTTTGGGACTGTTAGGGGGCCCAGGTTACCCATATTACTAGGGGACTCGGCGTTTGTCGCTGCGCGGGGAAGTTTATATTTTAGAAAATTCATTTGTGCCATTTGCACAAGTTCATCAAATCTCTCTTGCTGCTGTTCGGTGGCAAGGCGCTTCGCGGTGGGCAAACGTGTGTTACAATCAATGATTTCCTCCTGGCAATTATCGTAATCTTCTTGCACTTTTGCTAGGCGGTCATAGGCACCTTGGTACATGTGGTGATTGTTGGCGGTGACTTGCATCGATCCGTCTAACAGCTTTTGCCCACACGCGAATAGCCTTTTGCGCCTCTCCTCAAGGACGCTGAGCTGTCTTTCGAGCTCTACCATGTCCTCGTCGGCCATCTCTCGTGCGTTGGAAAATTCAGTATATATAATGGCAAATATAATAAGGGGCGTTATCGCTGCGCGGTATCACCAGTAAGCATCAAAAACAATATGGAGAAAAATACGGGCAAGGTTCAATAAATCAAAATAATCAAGGCAGTGCGGAATCATCAATCAAAGCATTAGAAGAGCGTTTTTTTCTATAAGAAGTAAGGTAAAAATCACAAGATACCTCGAGTGCGTGAGACAGGACATCTCGAGCGGATGTAGCCCAGTAATAAAAATTAGAAATAAAACGTGCAATTCAAGCAGGTATCAACTAAAATATAAATCATCAAAGCAAACAGTCGGAAATCATCCAGAAAAATGCAAAATCAAGACCACTGTGAGTCGGAAAAAGCAACAAAAAGCGGCGTGTGTTTGTCTCCGGCGGTTTTCAATCAAATTATAAGACTTCAAAAGTTATCTAACATAAAACACGCTATACTGCGCATGAAAAAAAAATCGATTCTTTCCTAACTGAATTAACCTAGTATAGATCAGTACCCCCGGCCGTGGGACACTGATAACTACTCACGGTTGTCAACGATATAAAGCAATAATAAGTATAAAAAGGCGTATAAATTCCAAGCATTTGATCCAAAATTTTAAGTGCTTAATCAATAAAAAAAAGGCGTTTTTTCTCTTAGCATTTTCTCTAGGCGTTTAAGTCACCGCTCCCGAGCACGGCGCGTCACTTTGACCTTGACACGTGTTCCACACGGCAAATAGCATAGCACGTGTACCGGGAGGGCGATTCCGTAAAAAAAGGGCGAAAAATCAACCAAAGGACCGTTTCAATCGAATCCGGCCCGGACTGGACCATGTTTAATCCGGGGTCTTTAAGTGGACTGTATAAGGAATTGCCGGGACTCCGATAATCGATCCCACACTCTATCGCCCACGCGATCTAACAGAATCGACTATCGGGGGCCCGGCTTCAATCACGTTGTGCAAAGAAACATGGGGACAAACACACATATATATACAATGAAGAGAGAAGGGAATTGCTGCTTATTTCCGACTCACCTAAGAATCCTGGGCTACATCGCGATCCGCTAAATTACGTCCTGACGTCACATCACTCGAGGTATTATTAAAAGCTTAGGGCATGCCGAGCCACATGGCGGCCCGGCGGAGAAAAAGGGCGAAAAGCTGAAAAGAAAGGCGGACTAACGAAACTAAAGGGGAGAAGGAAGGGGGCGGTTAGACCGAAACTCTTACCCAAAACCCTTTGATGCCGAAAACCATCCTGAAGAGAAGAGAGAGAGAGAGGTAGGGACGCAACGGTAGAGACCACCAGAATCACACACACAAGTGCCGGGTCGCGGGCACCGGTCAGCTCACCGCGGATCAGCTGGACGGGGCCCGCGGCGCGGGGTGCGGGGCGATTCGGTCGGGGTCGGCTAACTTCGGCCTCTGACCTCTGATCGCGGCGGAGCTTTCGAAAACGGCGGCAAATTTAAACGCTAGCGCAGACTTTAGGCGGCGCGAACAGTAATTGTTTGACCTCGGTAGCTTGGTTTGAGATTTGAGTATATGGACCGTTAAATTACGTAGATGAATGTTTGATCAGACTTCAAAGCTCTCAGTCGGCTCAGTGGCACTTAAGCACTGGGGGGTACCGACTGTGGTGGAGCTTTGAAGGTGATAAACAGGAGATGCTCTCACGCATGCAGCCCGGATTTGCAGCCCGTACTAGACGAGCTTACCAAGCCGACTCGCGAGTAGAGCTAAAATTCGGAGATAAACACGGTGATTAAGTAGATATTTGATTTGACGAAGTGGACTGTATAATTGAAGATTGAACGATTAAGAGTGAGCAAAAACAAAACGATGAATAAAATGATAATAACAATGTAGAACTAGATAACTTGACGTACTCTACAGAGTAATTAACAAGGTGAATGAATTTATAATAAAATGCTCGACGCACTTCTATTATAATACGAAGGATATAGACTTGACGCCTAGCTATAGAGTGAGAAGTGATTTTACAAGAGAGGTCTCGCTCGACTATTCTCAGGGAGTTTGTCTGGGGAACTGAATTCTCACTGTTCAAGGGCTGCGAGTTGAGCCCAGCCGTCGCAGGGGTTGCTCCGCCCGCGCATGCGCAGTGCGCACATGCTTTGGTCAGATCAACCCCCACTCGGACTGCTCAGTCGCAGACCTTGACAGTGAGAGAGATAGATAGAAAAGAAAAGAGAAAGAGAGATAAGAGAGAGGTGGAGAGGGAAGAAGCGAGTTTCAGAGAGAAAGAGAAAGTGTGTGAGAGATAGATTGGAGATGGGTCATCAAAATTAACTTGGAATAAAATAAGAATAAAAATATCATAGATAGAAACTTAAAGTATAAACTGATTAAATTACTTGAATACTTAACATACCCCCCACCTTGAACCCTTGCCGGGTTTAAAAAAAACGATATGCTATGATACAAACCCATATACATAACTACAATTATAACTATAGCTGTATCTATACCTATAACTATAACTATATACATTATTGAGTTGGGAGTGGGTAAACCTTGACCGCAGGTCTCTTGAAGGTTCCCGTTGTGGTGCGGACCGTGACGACACGAGTTACATTGTCCTTGCCGGGGTGGATTGCATCGATGATCCCTTTCTTCCAGTGTGTGGGTGCGGTGTCATTATCTGCTACTATGACGATGGTTCCTGTCTTTAGATTGGTCTGGTTTTCGTGCCACTTGTTGCGTTGTTGCTGAGTGTGGAGGTAGTCACGTGACCACACGCGCCAAAACTGCTGGGTGATTTGTTGCAATAGCTGCCATCGTGATAGCCTGTTAATTGGGGTCTCTGTGAGGTCGTATTCAGGTACAGAGATAAGAGGACCACCAATTAAAAAATGGCCCGGTGTTAAGACATCAATTTCTGACACATCAGTTGACAGAAAGCAAAGTGGGCGCGAGTTCATCATAGCTTCGATTTTCGAAAAAATTGTTGTAATTTCTTCAAAAGTCAAAGTTTGTTCTCCAACGACTCGCTTGAGGTGATATTTGGCAGATTTGATCCCTGCCTCCCACAAGCCACCAAAATGTGGAGCAGCTGGTGGAATAAAGATCCATTCGATTTTTCGTGACGAAAGTTGAGTCCGAATGTGGTCGTGATTGGCCATCAAAAAATCGAAAACTTCTGACAGTTGGCGTTTGGCACCTGTAAAGTTTGTGCCATTATCACTGTATATTTTGTGGCATAAACCGCGGCGGCTTATGAAACGGTCAAAGCAGGCTAAGAGAGCGGCACTTGAGAGGTCGCTCACAATTTCGAGATGCACGGCTTTGGTCGCCATGCACACAAACAAACAAAGATAAGCTTTTGACAGCTTCGGGTTTCTTCGCTTGTGTTCGCAGATTGTAAATGGACCTCCGAAGTCGATGCCGACTTCCGAAAAGACTTTCGACGGTGTCACTCTAGATGGGGGTAGGTCTCCTATCGCAGGATGCGAGTTAACGGGCTTAACTCTGAAACAGGTGAGACATTTGCTCAGTCGTGATTTGATGATTGATCGAGCAGAGAGGATCCAAAATTCTCTGGCTAGAAGAGACTGGAGAAGTCGTGGACCGGCGTGCAAATACCTTTGATGAAAGGCATCAATGAGTAAATTGACAAATTGATCATGCTTAGGCAGCAAGATCGGATGCGTTGATTTGAAAGGCAAGTTAGCGTTGCGCAGCCTACCCCCCACCCTGAGGAGACCCTGGTGGTCGATGAAGGGTTGGAGCGCCTTCAAATTTTTTGATACTTCACGGCCGTTCCTTAAGTTTTGAAGGTCAGCGGCGAAATGTTTGTGTTGTACCAATTTAGCGAGAGCTGATTGGCCACAGTTGAGCTCTGTGACTGAAAGGGTTGAGGTTTTGATTCGTTTGTTGGCTGCGAGGCGTAAATTTGAAATAAATCGAAGCATCCAAGCGGCTATGCGTTGCAATTTTGAGAAATTTGAATATTTTGCAAAAAATTGATCAGCGAATTCGGAGTTGACTGCCAAAAGGACAGGAGGCGTGGTGCTTGATTTGATACCGGTTGCAATTTGAGTGCGATACTTTGAACCATTTCCATAAGAGTTGGGCCAAGTGTCGATGGGCGATGTCAGCCATTTTGGGCCTGTCCACCAAAGATCATGATTTTGAAGATTTTCTGGTGCACAGCCCCGTGATGCCACATCTGCAGGATTATCGCCGGAAGCCACGTGTCGCCAGGCGGTCGGCTCGACATTTTCTAGAATGAATGTCACTCTATTTGCCTCAAAAGTTTTGAGCTGACACGGTATTGTTTTCAACCAAGCAAGAACAACCTCCGAATCAGTGAAAGTGAATAGATTTTCGATGCTTAATTTGTCATTCAATAAGGTTTTACAATGGTTGATCAATGTTGATAGAAGCTGAGCTCCGCACAGCTCTAATCGAGGAATTGAGATAGTTTTTGTTGGCGCCACTCGAGACTTTGCGGCAAGAAGTGCAACCTTTACAGAGGAAAGTGTCTCAGAGCGCAGATACACTGTTGCAGCGTAGCCAGACTGCGAAGCGTCACAAAAACCGATGAGTGAATGACTGTTTGCGTCGTCTAACGTGACGCAACGGTCGATTTTGATGCTACTGATGGATGGTAAATTTTCGCAGAATTTGCTCCATTCAGTATCGAGAGGTGGCAACACTGGAGAGTCCCAGTCAACCCCTTGCAACCAGAGTTGTTGCATGATGATTTTGCTTTAAAGACGACTGGTGAGAGCCAGCCAAGAGGGTCATAAATCTTGGCGATTTGAGACAGAATATTTCTTTTTGTGATTTTGTGTGGAGTTGATTGCGCGTAATAGAAAAAACTATCAGAACTTGCGTCCCACCGTATGCCTAAAAGTTTTAGGATAGAATTTTCATCGGTTAAATCAAACGATGTGACGCAATCCTCGGGAGGAATTTGGCTAAGCAATTCAGGGCGATTGCTTGCCCATTTTCCGACCTCAAAGCGACCCAGTTCAAGGAGAGAAATGGTCTGTTGCTGAAGCTGAACAGCTTCTTGAACGTTGCGACACCCTGTAGCAATGTCGTCAACATATATATCTTCACGAATGACTTTTGCAGCTAATGGGTATTTGTGACCCTCATCGTGTGCAAGTTGGTTGATGGTGCGCAGAGCCGCGTAAGGAGCGGATGCAACGCCGTATGTTACGGTGTTAAGCTCGTAATCTTTGATTTTGCCATTTTGGCGCCAAAAAATGTGTTGATATTTTCTATCTTCGGGGCTAATTAAAATTTGTCTGTACATTTTACGAATGTCGCACGTAAAAACTACCTGATGGGTTCTGAATTTAAAAATTATATCAAAAATGTTTTGCTGAAGTTTCGGACCAGCATATACAATATCGTTCAAGGAAATTCCCGAGCTAGTGCGCTGAGACCCGTCAAATACCACTCGGTATTTTGTACTAGTGCTATCTTTAACTACACAATGGTGAGGAATATAATTCGCTGCCTTGAAAGAGTTGTTGGGCAAGACCTCAGTCATGTGACCCAACTTTTCATATTCATCTAAAAAGCCCTCATAACCAGCTTTGAGTACCGCATCCTTGTTGAGTCGGCGCTCAATGCCTGATAAGCGATTGAGAGTGAGACTTTGAGAATCCCCTAATTGATGAGATGCATTTTCACGTAGTAAAAGTGGCACAACGTAACGCCCATCGACAGTGCGATAGTGGCGCTCCTTGTAGATTTTTTCGCAAATGACGTCATCAGGGTGAACATGAGCAATTTTCGGCATCTCTTCTACTTCCCAAAATTTCCGCAAGAGTGAGTCTGTGGTGGCAGTGGATGATAGTAGGGCGGTAGCGCGAGAGGCAGCCTTACTGTTGCCAAGACTGACTCTGCCCGTAATTACCCAGCCAAATATGCTTGAAAGTGCGGGAGGAATTCCTTCCGGACCCACCTTCTTGTCACCTGTGTAAATAAATGGAAATGCGTCTCCTCCGATGAAGAATTCCACTACATTGGGAGAATCAAACTTATCATCAGCCAATGGCAAGTTCGCATAATGAGACCGAACCGTGCTTGGCAGATGAACGCATGGTAGATTAGATGTGATATTTTCAATGACCAATGTCTCTGTCGATAGAATTGGGTCATCGCTTTCGAGTGGCTTGAGATAGCAAGTGGCCTTGCCTAAGATGTGAGCTGAGGGGAGACCCCCGATTCCAAAAACTGGATGAGCGACGCGCTCGTAAAACAGCCGGTTCTCTTAGCACATCTGGTTGTGATGAATGACGTGGATGCGGCCGAGTCGATCACTCCTCGGACAGAGTGAAATCGCCCCCCGGGTCCTTGAATTTGAAACAATGCCGATCCTAAGACAACTGTGCACTCATTCGCGCCTCTTGCAACGGCTGCTAAAGAGACTGAGGGGTCAGCCTTTCCCTGGGTGGCATTGCCTTGTCTCCAATTCGATGCACTATTGAAAGGCGCAGCATTTGGAGAAAGCGTTGTTGACGCAACGTGCAACATTGAGTGGTGCGCAGCGTTGCAGATTGAACAACGTTTCTCGTTATTGCATTTCTGGACTCGGTGCCCTGGTCGAAGACAGTTGAAGCAAAGATCCCACTTTTGAACGGAGGCTCGCCGATCAGAAATATCCAAGTCTCTAAACTTGTGGCAAGAGAAAAGCAAATGTGGACCATTGCAACACGGACAACCTTTGGACTTTTCTGGTGCCACAAGAAAAGCGCTTTTGATATTTCTGTTCGGATGACGAGCTTTATCTGATTTTGATTCATTTCTCACATCTTGAGAACTGATTTGAGCAACTTCGTGAATAATTGATTGCTCACGAATAAAATTTAGAAGTTGTTTGATGGTTGGTACTTTAGTATCAATAAAATCTCGTTCAAAGGCCTTTTTTGTGCCGATTGGGAGAACGCGCAGAGCAGAAAACAAAAGCATAAAATCGGCAAGGTCTGCGATTTTAAGCGATTGTAATGATTGAATGCCCTCCTCAAAAACTGTAAGAAAGTTGGAGAGTTGATCCTTGGATTCTTTATTGATTGGCGAATAATTAAGCAGTTTACCAAGAATTTCAGACGCTAACAATCTAGTGTTTTGGTAGCGCTTCACTAAATTATCCCACGCAATTGGATAATTCTCAGAAGTTATATCAAGTTCCGTGGCGATAGTTAGAGCAGGACCATTGAGCGATGATATTAAATAATGAAACTTGGCAACGTTGTCCAAGGATTCATTGCGATGAATCAAAGATGAGAAATTATTGTAGAATGTTGACCATTCTGAGAGAGCTCCACCGAAAATTTTTAACTCAATTTTCGGAAGACGCACGTGTGAGTGTGGGTTGGAATTGTGAGCCTTTTCATTGGTTTCAGTCACAATCGGTACTTCAGCAGGGCGAAGTTCTTCGTATAATGAGAGAAGAGGATAAAACATATTCTCGAATTTTTTAGACTCTTCTGAAACTTTACTGTCAATAGTATTATGATCCTCAGGATGTTCCTCAAAGTAAGCTTCATCATAGCGTTGTAAGAGCTCTTCGAATTCATCCTGTGCTGTCGTAAGTTTAGAAAACCGCGTTATGAACTCCTTTTTACGTTTTGAGTCAGAGTCAATTAACTGAGCTACGTCGTGAGTCAATTGAAGTCTCTGAGACAATCGATCAATTCTCTTCCATATATTGATGTGCGACATTTTAAGGGCAAGAATTTAAACACAATTTAAGAGAGAATGATTCCATTAAATAACGAATTATTAAACACGCGAAAAAACATGAATTAATGAATAAAGTTTAACGAGTTAACAACGATAAATGTGCGAGTAAAAACATGGATGATTAAAAAACGAAGTAAAATAACAAAAACGGATTGTTATTTACAAAACGATTAACTGATTAAAAAAATCCGGCCCGGGGTAACCAAAATGTTTGACCTCGGTAGCTTGGTTTGAGATTTGAGTATATGGACCGTTAAATTACGTAGATGAATGTTTGATCAGACTTCAAAGCTCTCAGTCGGCTCAGTGGCACTTAAGCACTGGGGGGTACCGACTGTGGTGGAGCTTTGAAGGTGATAAACAGGAGATGCTCTCACGCATGCAGCCCGGATTTGCAGCCCGTACTAGACGAGCTTACCAAGCCGACTCGCGAGTAGAGCTAAAATTCGGAGATAAACACGGTGATTAAGTAGATATTTGATTTGACGAAGTGGACTGTATAATTGAAGATTGAACGATTAAGAGTGAGCAAAAACAAAACGATGAATAAAATGATAATAACAATGTAGAACTAGATAACTTGACGTACTCTACAGAGTAATTAACAAGGTGAATGAATTTATAATAAAATGCTCGACGCACTTCTATTATAATACGAAGGATATAGACTTGACGCCTAGCTATAGAGTGAGAAGTGATTTTACAAGAGAGGTCTCGCTCGACTATTCTCAGGGAGTTTGTCTGGGGAACTGAATTCTCACTGTTCAAGGGCTGCGAGTTGAGCCCAGCCGTCGCAGGGGTTGCTCCGCCCGCGCATGCGCAGTGCGCACATGCTTTGGTCAGATCAACCCCCACTCGGACTGCTCAGTCGCAGACCTTGACAGTGAGAGAGAGAGATAGATAGAAAAGAAAAGAGAAAGAGAGATAAGAGAGAGGTGGAGAGGGAAGAAGCGAGTTTCAGAGAGAAAGAGAAAGTGTGTGAGAGATAGATTGGAGATGGGTCATCAAAATTAACTTGGAATAAAATAAGAATAAAAATATCATAGATAGAAACTTAAAGTATAAACTGATTAAATTACTTGAATACTTAACAGTAATGATCCTTCATAACAGTGAAAGCTGATGACTAAATTGAAGCAAAAGAAACCGAGCTCATTGAAAGGTCCTTAACCTGGGGTCCACACCGGGCCCCAGCGAACACCGTTAATCGTTTTAATATTATTCGTAAATCAAGGTTGTGATTTGAGGTCTGAAGAATGGCTAATAAAGGGGAGGTGAAGCAGAGACTCACAGAAGAAAATCTAACTTTTGAGCAACCAACAAAAATGGACCTCTGAAATGATATGCCAGGCGCAATTATTTATTGATTGAGAAACAATAAAATTAATTTCTAAACTCAGAGAATAATAATAATTTTTAGATGGATTTGCCTTCCGAAACTCAACAAATTATCCGCTTTGAAACTAAACCTAATGAGAAGATAGGACATATCTAAGAAACAATACCATTTAAAAATATAACCTAATTTCATTTCATTTCATTAGAAAAATGTCAACAAACAAACTGGATCCCCTCTTACGAACAGCGCGCATAAACGAGGATCGAATCACGTGGATTGAGTTCAATTTCAACTCGGGTTCAATCCTCCGCATAAACACGAGGAACGGATCGAGTCGGATTGAGTTCAATCCGGATTGAAATGCTCGCATAACCAGCACTAATATCTTTGGTTCTTCCATATACCTTGGTCTATAGCAGAGATATACTATATAGATACTGAATGAGGCCCTACCTCAAAGAGTAAACAAGAGTCGCAATTGAATGGAAGGCCTGCGTGGTCAACGTAGATAAGGGATCCGAACGCGGGCTGGCCTTGGCTGGCCTCTGATTGGCTGCAACGGGTGGAGCAAAAATGACTCGAGGTATAGGGAAAATAACACGGGATTTTCGTTCCGGGGCGTTTATCTCGAAACCTAAGCAAAACCGTATCTAAACAATTTATACGAGTCGATTCAGCAGATTTTTACGAACAATTTGATAGGTCATAAGTGCCACTTCATTGCAAATTCGAAAAGACTGTTTCAGTTTAAAAGTACGCACAATAGTGTGATTACATGCTTGACGTGTGTTTGAGCAGTGTTTGAGTAACTCACTATTGTGCGTACTTTTAAACTGAAACAGTCTTATCGAATTTGCAATGAAGTGGCACTTATGACCTATCAAATTGTTCGGAAAAATCTGCTGAATCGACTCGTATAAATTGTTTATATACGGTTTTGCTTAGGTTTCGAGATAAACGCCCCGGAACGAAAATCCCGTGTTATTTTCCCTATACCTCGAGTCATTTTTGCTCCACCCGTTGCAGCCAATCAGAGGCCAGCCCAGGCCAGCCCGCGTTCGGATCCCTTATCTACGTTGACCACGCAGGCCTTCCATTCAATTGCGACTCTTGTTTACTCTTTAGTGCTGGTTATGCGAGCATTTCAATCCGGATTGAACTCAATCCGACTCGATCCGTTCCTCGTGTTTATGCGGAGGATTGAACCCGAGTTGAAATTGAACTCAATCCACGTGATTCAATCCTCGTTTATGCGCGCTGTTCGTAAGATGGGATCCAGTTTGTTTGTTGACATTTTTCAAATGAAATGAAATTAGGTTATATTTCTAAATGGTATTGTTTCTTAGATATGTCCTATCTTCTCATTAGGTTTGGTTTCAAAGCGGATAATTTGTTGAGTTTCGGAAGGCAAATCTATCTAAAAATTATTATTATTCTCTGAGTTTAGTAATTAATTTTATTGTTTCTCAATCAATAAATAGTTGTGCCTGGCAGGCGTATCATTTTAGAGGTCCATTTTTGTTGGTTGCTCAAAAGTTAGATTTTCTTCTGTGAGTCTCTGCTTCACCTCCCCTTTATTAGCCATTCTTCTTCAGACCTCAAATCACAACCTTGATTTACGAATAATATTAAAACGATTAACGGTGCTCGCTGGGGCCCAATGTGGACCCTAGGTTAAGGACCTTTCAATGAGCTCGGTTTCTTTTGCTTCAATTTAGTCATCAGCTTTCACTGTTATGAAGGATCATTACCTAACTGTATCTTTTGTCTGATTCAGCCTCTTTCATTTTGTCTCACCAATATGTGTAGGGTTGGTGATTTTGATTCGATAACGTTCGTCTACGCCAATGCTAAAAACTCAACACACATTTCTTCCATTCCGAGGAAATTTGGAGTGCCTTCTATGCATTCACATCGGTCATCATGATGAAATGCGTCAATCACAGATATTTTTGTCACGCCATACTGGACAGTCAATAGAGGTCATTTCATGAGAGTTGGCAGATGAACGAACAGTGTATTTACCGTGCAATAGGGGAGCTAGTGTTTCTGCCCACTGACTTCAATGCGCAGACACTCGAATGAACGTAAAACACAGGAAGCTGAAAGAGCTATCATCTGCCGTCTATCATGAATCGAGCTCAACCAGGGTTCTTCAAAATTGAGTGTACTTACATTCTCCGTGAACTGGTGTTTAATGCAACGATAGCTTTGCGTGCAGGTCGTCGGGGTGTTGAATCGCTAATATCTCGTAAAACTATTGAGGGTAGGGGAAGACTGTCAGCATAGCCACAGAATACAAATCTATCTGATCTGCCAAATTTCTGGTTACAATGCACAGACCATTGTTTCAAAATTATTCTTTCATTTCAGTTAATGTAGAACACTTACAGGAGGAGTGCCTGAGCCCTGTCGCTTCATAGTTGATCAACTTTTTAGGATCGATAGTTCATAAGAATCTATACGTCACACGTGCTACGTAGGTTTCATGAATGGGCCTCAGAATCAGAGGAAAAAAATTTGACTCTAAATTGGTCATTGAAGGAAATTACACAGTTCCAAGAATCGGTAGCGAAGCAGGATTAGAACCTACATTCTCAGGGTCGAAGGGCAACACCGCTAACCCTTCAGCTGTTGATCAGTATTAGAAGATGGCGAGTAGCAACTATTGAATCTTATGTGCTTCGGCATTTTTCTTTTTTTACGGCTCATTCACAAAAACGACAAATCCTGTGTCTAATAGATCCTTACTATTGACCCTAAAAATTTGATCGACTTTCAAGGGTACAGTATCGAGCATTCCTTGGTTGTCGGTAGTAGGCTCTATCGGAGGCAAGAAGGAATCGAACACATTGAAGGTTATACACAAAAGAAGGGAGAAAAGGGGTAGAAGAATGAACCTAAGAACGTTGAACCTAATCTTCAAATTTGATCATGAGGTCAACTTCTTTCGAACAAATAAAGCGTCATGTTTGTACTTGTGCTATAGAAATTTTTCCCAAGAGACTCTAGTGGATCCATGAATTTGTCCTTCTCTCTTGGTGATAGGTGAAAATGTCCAATCATAATTGTCCAATACAAAAATGTCCAAGCGTAAAAAATGTCCAAGCGTAAAAAATGTCCAATGTACATTAATGTCTAATTGAAATATTTCCAATCGCCCAACGAACATAATAAACCTATATTTTTTTTTTTTAGAAAATGTCCAATTATAAACCTTGAAAGCATACTATGACAAAAATTTCCAAATACACCCATGATATCTAACGTAAATTAGGTCCAGGGCCCAATAAATGTTCGGGACAGACAGACGGTCCTTGTTCTTCAACGGTAGATGGGTTCCTAACAGAGCAGAGGCAAGGATTCGCTACTTGAGGTCGAGAACAAGTGCCGTTTGTACCATAAATTTATTGGGCCCTGGTTTTTTTCTGCTTTTGTCTCGTCTTCTTTGTTAATGAACAGAAATTTCAAATTGGGAATAGGTACCTGTACCTACTTGTTCTAAGTATACAATCCACACCTAATTTTCTGGTTCACATTCGCCTCCTACTTGGGGCGCTTTCAAATGATTCGCGATATAGCTCTTAGATACGTTGACGTTGGGATATCGTCGTTTTGGCGGTATTCTTCGTTATGACTCACAATGTCCTCTACTCTCTATTCATTTTGCAAGCTTGCCCTTCATTTGTTGTTTTAAATTTCTGTGTCTTGCTTCGCCAGCTGGAGGCAAAAAATTTCATCATCACGTTGCGCTGCCCGTATATGTGTAATTCAAAAATTTCCAAAAACTAAGATGATGAGTGACGTGTGTTTTTGAAATTTGGAATGAAAGCTTTCTACCACATTGCTCGTACGATTGATGCCAGCTAGAGTGAGATCATAGACACTCCAAAGTGTAGGAGCAAATCTTGGAGGAATCGCAGGAGCAAATCTCCATGTACCCCTACGCCGGACAAACATAGGACTTTTTTTTACATTTGGACATTTACGTACGTGCGACTTTTTGTACGCTTGGACATTTTTGTATTGGACAATTATGATTGGACATTTTCACCTATCACCTCTCTCTCACCGCCCATTTGAACGCATTCGTCAGGTAAAGGCAGATTTGTTTTGATATGAGTTGTGCCCCTTTTGTCTCTATCCTCCTCTAACTCATGAGTTTAAGTAGGAGAAGGGAGAAGGAAAAATTTCTAGATCCGCCAGTGATCTTACCAGGACAAGGGCAAAAGTTGCAGAGGATGAGATTTATACTTACCTCTGACGGCAAAAAGATTAGAAGATAAGAGATGATTATCTTTAGTCTTGAGCCCTAATATTGAAGATGATTAAAAATCATTCAATAGTTAGTGGATCAAAACTAATGTGTCGCAGTGTAACAACAACAGGTAATCCTTGGTGTGCGAAGGCTGATAATAGTTGTTCTTGAACTACCACCAAACGTTAGATAGGATAAATGCCAGATGCGAAAGTGGCTCTTGACATTCAGCGCATGCCGAGAATCTAGATAGTAGACTTGCACTCGCAGAGACATTATTCGACGAGTGACGAACGTTCGCCACTCGGCTCGGGACTTGGCAAACTCCGAATAGTGTGGAGCCGTCTTTAGCTGGTCAGCAAACACTGATGATAACTGTCGGAGCTGTGAGCGACAGTAGAGCTCATTTCATGAAAGATGGTTAGTGTCAGCTCAATTTGCTTACTTTGCAGTGGAAAAGTCTAAGTTTCTGAGCACTGCCATGAATGAGATGCTAAGTGCAAACGCACCTGCGGTGTAGATTATAACCAAGGCGTAATCTGTCATCTTTCAAGAAACCTGCTCTCCTGTTGCATAATCACATGGACCGTAACAGTAGGGCCCAGTCACAGTTAAATACTCAAAATGATGTCCAGACTGAGCATAATGAAATCTTACAATCAACGCTATGAGGTCTCAGATAAGTAATGAATCAATCGAGCGGACGATCAATGATGCACAGCAGTCTCTACCCATCATGTTTACTTAGCTTACTGCAGCTCTGAGCAAAAGTAGATCGTAAATGCTGAAGTGTACTTGAATATCATGTCAAAATGCATACTTTAAACCCTCAAATTACATCTGTAGTGGGAGTTAACACCAAAACTGAGAGGTTGCTTACTAAACTTGCAGCCAGAATCACTTATCAAAGTCATGTAAAATTCTAATCGGAGAAGAGGTCACATATACAGACCGAACTTAGAGTGAACGAGAGCTCGCCAGGAAAAAAATTATGGCAAAAAGGAGTCACATTCTGACAGCAAACTTACAAATTTACGCATTTAAAATTAAATCGGCTGCAAGAAAACGTACTTCCGACACACGTAATTTTAAACGGAACGAGTAGGTAATTGCTGATGGCTTCCAAATAAATTAAGACCTAATTCACATAATTATAATTAATTAATTATATATAATTATTATAATTATAATTTCTTCACATAATTATAACACCGGGTACAGTAAATTCTAAACGCAAAAATTAGCTAGAAGTGAAAAACCGAACAAAAGTTGACAAATTAGTGGTAGAAAGAAGGAACACATGATGAGAAAATGGCGCGGATTTGTTTACGAACAGCGATTTGAATCCAATCCAACCCAATCCAATCCCAAAGAATCGTTTATACAAGTTTTCCAATCCGGATTCCTCGGTCCGATCCCGTAGTTTAGCGGGATCGAGTCGAACATGGATCGAGTTGAATCCGCAGCGTTTATGCGACCCGATCCAGTCCGGTCCGATCCCTCGATCCTAGTTCAATCCGGATTGAAATGCTCGCATAACCAGCACTTTTGTATTCAACATCAACAACAACAAAGATTTACAGGTTACATTTAGAAAATAGAAATCGTGGTTGCGAAATATAAGCAAAATTGAGTGACGAAACTCGAAAGTGAAAAACGAGTAGTATCAATCGTGACTCGGTGTTATTATTTCGAAGCGAATGTGAATGCTATAGCATGTTGACATTAAATCAATGAACAAGTCGGTAGGTATGTGTTCCAGCGCTGCCAGGCTCTCTGCTCAGTATTTTCCGTCAATCATCATCATCGAGAGCAGCAGTCCAGGAGTAGAAGTTATTACCAAAAATTCGACATTTTTTTCTTGACAAGGCAAAGTAGATGGAGAATACCCTTCCTCTGGTTTCCTTTTTGATTGTAATATCTTCAGGCCAATTAACTCTGTTCACTTGCTCGTTTATCAATTTTCTTTCAATGCTGCAACATTCTGGTGACCTGAAGAACTATTCCGTTTCCAAGTACCCTGGTAATCATTGAACAACCACTCGGCCTCCTTTCAGAATGGATTCAGGAATGCGAACCATCGACGGTCTATCGGCAAGTCTTCAGGAGTGTTATCAAGAGACGAAGCAAAAAATATCAGACGTAACATCTGGTGTTCTTCCTCAGTACTGTGATGTGATCTGTGAGTATTTGGCCGAACATCCCTATGTTGCTCTTACGTTGACAGCCATTGTCATTACTTCCATCATTCCGATACTGGTTTTTTTGCTTTTTGCTGGAGTCTCAATATTTGTCACTTTCTTCCTTTTCTTCGCTGCGGAAGGTAATTTATTTATGAATTTGCTTCTAGAAGTTAAGTACAGTCCGGTACAGTCAGGTCCAGATTTAGGGGGGGCAGAGAGGGCGGCTGCTCCCAGCGGCAAATTTGGGCGGTGAACGAAGAAAAGTGGGGTGGGGAAGGGAAAAGAAATGAAAAAAAAAAAGGGGAAAAAACGAACAAAGAGAAAAAAGGGGAAAAAGAAAAGAGAGAAAAAAGAAAAAAATACCACAGCCTAGAAATTCTACGGTGAAATAAAATTTTAGTTCTTAACGTGAGGCGATGACAGGGGGTGCCGTGGTCTCCAGAGGTGGGGGGAGGTTGATATTTTGCCGCCCATCAAAATTATAAATTTGATGACTGCATTTGTCTTTCTTTGTGCACACTGATTTTGCCACCTTATGAGACAAAGTTTTCACTTTGATCACACTTTCTGGTTTTGTTTTGTTTTTGTTTTTTGCTTGTTCACCCTAATTTTGCCGCCCTCAGAGAGTGATGCCCAGGGCAAGGGTATCCACATCGTATAAATAAGCGGGGAAACGAGATCACTACGAGGTTGATTTTATCATCAAAAATTGGCCAGAATTGTATCTTAGAGCTCTAAAATTTCCTAAATTTCTGGGAGAGGACCCCCAGACCCCCCACTCGTGGATAAATAAACGATGGGAGCAGCACTTTCGTCCTCGCCCACAGGCGGCAAAATGGTAAATCCGGGCCTGTGTACAGTATTCAGATATTGAATAAAACTGGGCCTGCCGCAAAATAGTTAGCTTCGTGATACTTTTAGTCACTCCGTTGACCGATACTCATTGTTGATCTGTCGCACTAATGACTTCATTGCCCATCCTGCGTTTGAAGAATGTAAAGAAAATTTTGAACTTAAAATTATGTACTATTTTTTCGTCATTTTTAAAAATGAAGGCACATCCATATAATTAAGACTAATAAGTAAAATAATGGGGCTCCTGAAAACTTTTGCTATAGGGGATTGAAGAGTTGATTCTTGCGTAACTGTAAAAATGACGATGAGTACACTAAAAAATCACGAAATTCACTCTTAAAATCACGAAATTCACTCTTAAAATCGGGCTTAATGGCGGAGAGACGCAGGTATCATGGGAGATTCCTATCTAAATTGAGACATATCTCTGTGTTTCCGTAGAGAAAGTGAAATATTAGACAGGCATCTCCCATTATACCTGCGTTGAACCCAGAGACAATATATAATAGAGACCACGCCTCACTATCTATCTTGCCCATGTTTGCGCGCGGTGGCAACTTTTTTTTTTCGGGTTCTCAACAGAACACCACAAACATGGACCAAACGTTGACTGATGAGAAACAGTGTTGAGATTTTTGCCTGGTGAATCCAAAGCACCGAAATTGCATCAGTCAATGTATGGTCCATGTTGGATGGTGCTCCTTCATGCTCCCTACGTTAATTTCTGTTGAGCTCCGAAAATAAAATCAGCCATCGCGAGCACGGCTAGTGCGTGGTCTCTATTACATATTATCTCTGGTTGAGTGTCAATTCAAATTAGCAGATCTCAACTTGACTTGGTTGCAAGTGAATGGTTTTATAACTGAATCAGGTTGAGATAGCAGCTGTCTTAAGGTGATTCCTCAGTGACCTGTGGTGACATTCAAATCTGCAAGATTGCACTACTGATGCACGTTCTCTGAAACCACTGGTTTGCCAACTTTGACCGTTATTTGTAGGAGCTAGAGTCAATTTACTGTAAATCTTTGAACATTGCGTTCAAGATCGAATCTTACGGAACACTATGATACCATTTTGAGCTTTCTACACCCAGTTTTTTGGGTCGAAACTCGAAAGTATTAGCAGGAAATTGTTGGTTTGAAGGTGTTGATAAAATTCGTACAAAAGCTTCAAATTCACAATTTCCTGCCAATACTTACGACCCAAAAAATTGGTCATAAAAAACTCTAAATGATATAAAAATGTTTCTCAGGATTTGATTTGAGAATGCAACATTCAAACATTTTCAAAAATTTGATGCTAGCCCCTGCAAATGACGGTCAAAGGTGGCTAACCTATGGTTTCGAGAAGGGCATAATAGTGGCGTGATCTAGCAGATTTGAATGTCACCACAGGTTGCTGAGGAATCACCTTAATAACTATGTCTTGCCCCTTGCCATGCTGCTGTCTGTTTTTAATCATTTGATCAGTGTCTCTGATCTCACTTAATTCAGCATAAAACAGTAGACGGCGTATCTCAACCGGTCGGGATATTTTCAATCAGACAATCTGGCGTTTAAGTCATTTTTGCTCAAATAAATACCAAGATTTTTGAACTTTAACAAAATATTCTCAATCTAGAGGCTTTGACATACATTTTTGTGCCATAAAAGTCTTTCTAGCTTCAATAGAACTGAATTCATAAGCTGATGATTTCGCTTATTTCGTTTTTGCTTTCCTAAAAGTTACAAAAATCGACTTACGCCTATGCATCAGATGGACGACAGTGTCTGTTGAGTGCTTTTAGAGCGCATCGACTAGTTTTTAAAAAGACACCAGCTGTTTTATTTATCCTTTAAAGCCATTTTTATCTCTCTGCTGTTTCAGGAACTCTCATTCTCATTGGGTTGGCAATATTAATTGCTGTCATCCTAATTTTATGTTCAGTATTACTGATTGGATTGGCAACAGCGACCTTTGCCTGGCATATTTTTTCTCATTTTTCCGAGCGCATCAATCTCTCGCTTGATTCAGACGTTTCAACTTCATCTCGCGATCGGAGGAGGTGAAAAGTTCCCCAGCCTCAGATTTTGATGTTTTAAAACTAATTTCATCAAATCATGATTCTTCTCATGACAATGCACAACGGTTGCTTAAATCAAAGGCTTTAACATGCAGATATAAGAAAAGCTATCTCACCTGTGTTGGGTAAATAACAGTCAATAAGCCGGCTGTGATTCATAGGGTGTCCTAAAAGTACTGAGACTGACACTGTATCTCTGAAACTAAATGTAAGCTAGCAAACTTATCTTGGAATCATCTGAAATATCAACTTTTTTTCTATCGATTGAGCTCAAGATAAGCCCATCTGGTGAAAAATTGACAAGGTTACGACAGTTTGAACAACAACAAAATAGTTGACCCCCTACGAGTTTTAAAGCAAATATTTTCTCGAGCGAAAAGCGAAGCACCAAATTGTCTGATGCTTCCTTTCTCAGTGCACGACTTGGCAGCACCAAAAATACTACCAAAAAATGTCATCATGGTCGTCTAACTCAAGATGAGACTGATAATGCTCATTATGGGATCACACTGACGTCTGACCACAACATTGACTTCAATGCTTCGTTTGGCGCTGCGAGGAAATAAATGCTAAAAAAAAATTTGGGGGATAACTTCTATTTTTGTTTGAAACTTTGTCAATTTTTCACCAAATGGGCTCATCTTGTGCTCAATCGATAGAAAATGAGTTGATCTTCAGATGAGTTCTAAATCAGTTTGCCTGCTTGTTTAGTGTTGAAGTTATAGCATCAGTCTCGGTACTTTTGGGATACCCTATTGTATAACCCAGTATATATAGGAGATATAAAGATTACAGAAATACAGCATAAAAAACATAGTTTTTGTAATCTTTTGGATCCCCTCCGTAGTTTAGAGTGTATCATTCGGCATTCCCAGCGTTGTTCCTTTAACATAGTTTGGGCTCATGCCCATCTGCAATTACAAGTAATCTTTGGCTTAATCTCGCAACCACTCTCAGTTCTAGTCTCTGTTTCTGTTTTCCATGACACTCAATTTTAAGCAGACAGCAAGAAATGGATCCAACTGTCGGGATTTTTTTGAAATCATATCTCAAAGGATTCATTGATCCACAATTTACATTCAGGATAAAGACATCATTCTGAGGGTCTTATCGACCTGTATTCCACACACCTATTTTTATCTTGTGACTCAGTATTTTTAATCCTTTTACAACCAAACTTTTTCTGTTACTCTTGAAATACATTAAAGCTTTAAGCTTCTCTCCTAGATTCTTGACAATTAATAAGATTTCTTGTTCATTCATAAATGAACCTTTAGTACATAAGCACAAGTGCAATATTCATGACTAATATTGAAACTATGACTCAAGCTACTTAGACATTTTTGCCACAGTTTTCGACCACTTTGGAATTTTAATTTTTATGTGAAGTTTTAACAAATCCTGTTTTTATTTTTCCATTTTGCTATTGGTTCCTTTCCATCGACAAAAGATTGGTGGTGAAATTAAATCTTTAAAATGTGTACCTTTAGGAAGTGTAAGTACAATTTTAAATACTATGTATCAAAAAGATAAAATTTTATTCTGACTTTGTTAATTTCTTTGTTTTATTAGATTTTATGTTTCAACGCCTATCAAAATATACCTTGAAAACGTTTTAAAAACCATTTTCAAATGTTTCTTCTCAATTCTGTTTGGTGGGCCATTGAATTTACCAGTTAGTCAATTTAAATTGAAGGGCTCTATTGTCATACAGGCTATATTTCTGCCTGTCAAAATCAAAATTTGAATCAAAGAAATTTTCAGTTCAAACAAGTTCTCTGGCAACTAGATTCACTTTAGCTCCAAGCACACTTTGCAAAAGGATGAAATTTTTGATTCAACGGATTTTTACCTTCTTTTTTTTTTTAAAAGAAATTAAAAAGAATGAACAGCTCACTTGTTTTATAGGTACAATTTTATTATACTCTCAATATTTTCCTTAAATAAAAAAAAAAAACAAGGTAGTAAAAAGTGAAAAATAAAATTAGAGACAGAAAACATTCTATCATAAACATGCCACCCTGGAGTGACAAGACCTAGAGGTATAACTTGAGGTAAAAATGCATTTCCAATAACTCCAAAGTTAGAGATTTGAAAATTTTGCGCTTTCAAATTTTCTTTACCACGAGTGCCGCAATAGAAAATGTCTTCATTTCTAGAAGTACGCAATTTCCACGCATCTGGGTGCTTCCGTGGTAATCAGGACTTTACACTGACGTCAAAAAATACCATAGAAATTGCATCATACAACCATCTAAAGCTACCAATCGGATGCAAATTTCTGTTGAAGGCGTTTCTTTTTCAGCAAGTTCTATAATGACTTCTATCTGTTTATTTATTATTTGTTTTGTACTTGGGCAGTTTGCCCGTTTTGTTATTTTGTATATAAAGAAGTAGTAAATTCTAGCCGCCGAAACACAGTGGTTTGTAATGCTGATATTTCACAGTGAACAACTGGACCACATAAAAAAAGAAGGGGTAGGAAAGACAAACAAAGTGTTCTCAAAACAAAGGATTAGGAAAGAGGAGAGTAACGGCGATCTGCCAGGGCCAGGGACTCTCAAAATCGGGAAGGAAGTACCTACTGATGGAACGTATTTTTTCTCCCTCTTTTCTATAAATAAACAAATAAATAGAAAGATAAATCTGACATCTACCATACCTTCACAGACCAAAATTTTCTGGAGGGAAAATATGAGATTTTAGGGTCGAAATTATGGGTTTTCATGCTCTCTGGTAGCCTTGAGGGAAACTACCCAAAGGTTTCAGTTTATAAGTTAGCCGCCGATAAAGAGTGTAAAAAAGCATGTGAATCGATACATTTTGCTGCTAACTATTGACTTTCCAAAACATTAGCTCCGTTTCTCTCAGAATCACATTGTTTCTGTTTAAAACCTCAAAAGGCCTCCATTCCGTCAATTTTTTTAACTTTCGCATGATTTTGGTCTTAAACTGTCCGTCATAACCTCTCTTATGCAGTGGTCCCAACATTTCAATTTTTGTCCCGGTAAAGATGTAAGATGTCCCGGTTGGTTTTGTCAGATCGCATCACATTTACAATTTATAATTGTAGAACTCGCAAAAAAAAAAAAAAAAACAATTTTGACAGAAATATTCATTAGTTCGGGTAGCTTCAAACGTTTCAATTATACAATTTCCGCAATAGTTATCAGCGTCAGCAAAAAGTCGAGTTATTGGGGAATTACCAATAAATGTACTGTTGATGGCATCCACTGAAACTTGAAGGGTTTTATCCTAAATAACGGCTACACAGGGAAAGAAGGACATGAAAACGTGACATGTTCACATCTTCAATTTTATAATGGAACAATTGAATTCAACATGAAGAGTCTCGGAAACAACGGGAATCCACTATGATCGTCCAGATTTTGAATACCGATCTGCCCGTAACTCAGCAACAGAACTATCACAAGCAAGACAAAACTCAAGAGCTTGTAGCATTTTCTGGTAGATAGCGTCACTCGCTTTACTAAACATCCGCAGTTTTGCCACTCAGAGTGCTACTCATGCAGAATGAGCGCATAAGCACTGTTGCCGATCAACTTTTATAAAATAAATCATGATGCAAATGGGTTAAAGTTGGTTTTACTTTTTTTTTTTTAACAAAAGATGCACAAACAAGATGTGTCCCATTAGAAACAGGATTACTGTCAAACTTATAGTCTGAGCGCTATAACTAGAGACCCGAGCGGGCAATGAAAGAATTTCAGAAAATGAAGAATGGCAACACTTCAATGGGTTGTCAAAGCCCGAGAGTCAGACAGCAGCCCTGTCACCTCGACCGACTGACAGGGGTGAGCACTCCTTCATTGCCACAGAAGGCAAATTTACCTGAATTGCCGGGTCTCAAGTTAGAGCGCACTGACTATAGCCTATTATGCGTTCAAATTAACTTTTTCTTTCCTTTCAAGAAAGTACGTTCAGTTCACCGAATTAGAAAATTATAACTAGCTTTGTAGATACATACATGGTTTGAAGTAAGGCAACCTCATGAAACCTCATGGTCTGCAATTACATGTATTTCTAGCAAAAAGTAATCACCCATTCAAAATTATTGTTTTCAAAAAGCAATTATAAATGAAAATTGTTATTAATCAATAATGAAAGATTGATAATCTATAATTTTGGTGCCATTAATGGGTCTTCTTCAAAATAATCGCCGCTGACATTGATGCATTTCTGCCAACACCGCTTCAATTGTGAAAAACACTTTTTGAAATCCTCAGTTTGGATTGAACGGCTTCCTTTCATAATTTTTTTTTAATTTGTCTCTGGGTCAAACCGTTGACTAATCGACACTGATTTCAGCTTAGGAAAGACAGTTTTCATTTACAATTACTTTTTAAAAACAATCATTTTGAATAAGTGATTATTTTTTCTGGAAATACACGAAAATCGCAGACCACTCATGTGAATACCTCACTTTAAACCATGTATCTACAAAGCTGATTAAAATTTTCCAATTCAGAAGCTGATTAAAATTTTCCAATTCAGAAGCTGATTAAAATTTTCCAATTCAGAAGCTGATTAAAATTTTCCAAGTCAGTGAACAGTAGGTTATTGACTTTCTAAAAAGAAGTAAAAATAGAAGTAGAAAGTCCAGCCGCCCCAGCTGCATGGCTCCTTAATTTTATGCTTCTGTTTCAAAGCGAACGACTGGACTGGTTTTTTTTTTTGGAGGGTAAGTTACAGGAAGAGGAACTTCGACAAACCAGATGCTCTGCATTGCGAAAGGTACGCATGAGGAGAGAGGTACATTTGAAAAACAGAACTTCAACAAAAGAGATGCTCTATGTTAGACGGGGGAATAGACCTGATTAGTGTGATGTCACAAAAAAATTGGATCCAAACAAGTGCTCCATCTCACTCACTCTCGTGGGTTTATCCATAAGAAACAGGATCCAAATTTTCAAATGCAAATGGGGATATTGCACACTTTTGCTATAAGCGATTTAATAGTCGATTATGGCGTAGAAACCTCTAAAAATAACGATGGCGGCACTAAAAACTTCCAAAATCCACTCCTAAAATCAATAAACGCAGTTATTTGCGCGAGCGTAATGGTGGCCGAAGGCACTGACAATGGGAGATTCCCATCTAACAATTATGAAACTCCATCAAGAAGTGACCAATAAGAGACTACTTTCATTTGACACCGGTGTCACTAGGTGTTGTGGCACCATTCATCGGATGTGGATCATCACTCTGATGACTATAATTACTCTGTGAATCATCCTTGTCAACTTAGAAAGAGTGACGAAATTAAGATAGGAATCTCCCATTGTTAGTGCCTTCGGCCACCATTACGCTCGCGCGAATAACTGCGTTTATTGAGTTTAGGAGTGTATTTTGGAAGTTTTTAGTGCCGCCGTCGTTATTTTTTGAGGTTTTTACGCCATAATCGACTATTAAATAGCTTATAGCAAAAGTGTGCAATAGCCCCATTCGTGCCAGTAAAGAACAAGTTTTCTCAGATCTTATCACACCATTGGATTCCACGTACCTTAAAACATAAGTACGTCACAACAACATTTTCGAAACATCACGCATCAATTTACTATCAGTTATATCGAAGAAAGTCCTATGTTTTGTCCTTGTCGCACTCACAGTTTCTTGTGGGTACAGAATTCTAGGAAATAGGCGCATTGGCACCATCACACCACGTGTTATACCTCGAACAAGCTTCGATACGAAGAGAGGTTAGGATGATTGATTGTCATGGCAGTGAGACGCCCAAAAGAGTCCGTGAGTAAGACAAGGACAAAACATAGAGCATCTTTCAATATAACTGTGATTGTAAATTCACTTGCGATCTTTCAGGATTTATGTCGGAGTGACAAGATACTTCAAGGTACGTGGAATCTAATGGTGCAATATAATTTGAGAAAACTGGTGTTAACTAGTATGAATTTGCATTTGAAAATTTGGATCTGATTTCTTATGGGTAAATCCACGAGACTGAGAGAGATAGAGAATTTGTTTGGATTCAATGGGTCTGTTGCAAACTCTTGCTACAACAATTAAGAGTGTGTAATCTAATGTAAAATCGCCTGAAAAGGTCATTGATGGCATCAGAAAGTCATAAAATGCAATAATAAACTCACAAGAGGCGTTTAATGAAATCCAATATGGCGGAGAAATATCGAGCAATTTGTATGCATGCACCACGAACATCCAAGGATGGCCAACTTTGACAACCTCACTAAAGGTAGAGGTTATGTGTTTGTTGACGTTGTGATTGGTTGTGATCGATATTGTGAGGTTGGCTATCCTAGGATGTTCAAGGTGCATGCATACAAATTGCTCGATATTTCTCCGCCATATTGGATTTCATTAAACGCCTCTTGTGAGTTTATTATTGCATTTTATGACTTTCTGATGCCACCCATGGACTTTTCAGGCGAATTTACATTAGATTAACTTCTCTTAATTGTTGTACCAAAAGTTTGCAACAGACCCATTTTGATCGTGACGTCATTACTAAACAGGTTTTTTGGACTTGGGTGGCAGAACTCCAACAAACGAGATGCTCTTTGTTGATTAGTGGTATGGAGGAAATAAGAGGGGGGAAGTATAAAAAAAGCCTTAATTTGAACACACAACATTCTAGTTACGACAATAATTCAGTTCGTAATTAGTAATTAGACAAACCTCATAATTTAAAAAACATGGCAGCAGATATCGTCCTTTCCCTCTTGCGTAGACTCTTTAGTCTTCACTTGAGTGTTGCAAAACAACTTCATACAATCAAATGCAATTTTTCAAAACAGCTTGAGATGAGCTTTGAAAAACAGTACGTGCAATCATTAAAAAAAAAAAACAATCAAAGTTTAAAAAAAAAGTCTCAATAGTGAAAAAATAAATACTTTGAGAGATAAAACAAATTTAAACAATAACTGAGATTTAGAAGCAGGAAATAAAATAATGGGAATTCTCACTGAAAGCTCACAGCTCATGATATGCGTTCTCGGAGCTAACAAATCAGAAAACCAGGTGAGCCTATACCATACAACTTAGCGGCAATAGAATGGCGGAAGTTCGACTTTCCTCTTCTTGCGCGTTTCATTCATTCCGGAGAAAAACTCTTTGATGTCTTCCTCACGGACAACTTTCTTATTCTCTGCAAACTTGCGAAGATAGTCACTTAGATGACTTTTTAATTCATTGTACTCTGTAACAGTTAAAAGAAGGAATATTCATTATTCATTGACTAATAGAGTTGGTATCAACTTTCCATATTCACTTTGGAGACATTGATACTGTATAAAGGGATGTTTTTGGTTAAGATCTCAAAAGTACTGCACACTTTTATGTGGGAGGGGGGGGGGGGCGAACGGAGGTAGATATCCGAATGTGGTATGAGTATATTTTAAAGTTTTTTTTTACCACGGAATCGTGAATTAAAACGATTTCAACCTTCAAAGTTGTGAAAATTTAAAGCAATTTGAAAAGGTTTGCGTTTAGCCAGGAACTGGTGATTGCATAATAGTAGACATACAGTGACCAGTATTCGGAAGTAGTCAATTTGCGTGCCATTGCGTCCATTGAAAGGTCTTGGGTTTTAAGGAAATCATTCCATTTAGTGTTATTAGTCTACATTCTGATAATAATGTGAACTAATTATTTGTGGCCGCACCAAATCTGCCACACTCGAATCTCTTGGGCATCTCCTCAAGCGATGCCTGATAGCGCTCTCTGTAGGCGCCTCGCTAAACTACAGTGATCAGCGGCAACTCGCCGCTTCGCGAAAGATCTGGAAATTCTGGACTAGACTAGTAGCTCCACCTCTCGGATTTCTCCAGAACCTTCTTGAGCCTCTCGAATGTTCTAGGGCTCCGAGCTGCAACTATATAAGCGCCGCGGCCGACGCACCTAGGCAATCAGTTACTCACAAGCATTCGTAGGCTTCACACGCTCAACGTATCATTCGCTACTTCTCTCTCTCATTCGATCTATCAAACTCGACACAGGAATAACGACGTGTTATCCTATAAATTAATTAATCTACAATTGGCAACAATAGCACAGACCTAAACTATTGCGCAATCGGCACTTTCGCGTCATTACTGGCATTTGTAAATTCATTTCGCAGTGATCCTCAACTTGTTATTACTTTTTCTGTATCAGAATGAAAGTTTCAGGATTTTTTGTGGTTAGTATAAATTTTTTCATAAAATTTTACTGCAGAATCAACTATTCCTGCCTCATTAGGCCCTTGTGCACACTCAAACTAGGATCGTCAAAATGGCATCGGTGAGTTAAAATCCACCACAAATGGCAGGTGAACCAACCGTTGAATGTTTGGTTGAAGTTCCGTTTATCAAACAACTGTGCAATTTGACAGCCTATCAAACTGCAGAGTAATTTAAAGATGTATGGTGTGTTATCTGTTCACCAATCTTCAGTCAACAAAAACAATGAACCTGTTTTTAGAGGTTATGCTTGAATTTTAGAAACATCAGGTTGGCAATTCGGCAGTTTGAGCAAATCCATTTGAGCGTGTACAAAGGCCTAATGTAGCAGAAGCGCGCAACAGACCCATAGTTTTTAAAGGCCAGGGACCCAAAATCGGTCTCTCGCCCAATAGTGTTACTTATGTTTAGTTTTATCCATCCGTTTAACTATGAACTTCTCGATCGGTTCACTGCTTAAAATAGGGAGAAAAAAAAAAAAAACTCTTACCAGTTAGAGCTTCTACTTGCTGAACTCTATCCAAGGAGGAAAGAGCGCGTAGACCCTGTTCATACTGTCCTTCTCTCTCTTTGTTTTTACCTCGTTCTTCGTACGCAGAAACCGTATCACCTTCGTCAACGAGATATTCCACACCATTGCTCTTGTACATAGCCTAGAAACATAATAATTCACAAAAATGCTAATGAATAGCTTAAAATAACAATGAAAATTAGTTTAATGACAGCAAGCTTTGACTGGACAATGAAGGAATTGGAAATTGAAAACAAAATACTTAAACTACAAAATACAAAAAAAGGCTCTTGCAAACTTTTGCTACAAGCAAATGAATGATCAAATCTGCCAAAAGCTGCAAAAAATTATTCATCTAGCGATTTTTAAAAAATATTGAAAAAAATTGATAAATATTCAACATGAGACTAATTCATTCTTATCTGATTCGAAAATCAATTTTTTTTTAAAAAAAAAATATATACATTTATAAATCTTTGATTCAATTTGAAAATATGATGGTTGATTCATTTTTCTGTGAATGTGTGCTATAAGCTAAAAATTTATCTACTACATACTACATTGATATCTGTAGTTTTTTTAAAGAGCTGAAAGAATGAAAAACTTAACCATAAAATTAGGATTTTTCGAGCACCGAAATTGGAGCAAAGATAAAAAATAGGGACACTTGTTTATTTGTACGACCCTCGTACAAGAGAAAAAACAAGAGAAAAACTGAACAAAAAGAGACTTACGATACATTCATCACATTTACAAAGTTGCTTCCTCCAATCCAAGTTGAAGAAAATGGCTACGTTTTCAGGCGCTGTATCATGAGTCTCTTTAGGTAAGATACACTTCTTTGAGACATCATCACTATTAGTTTGTTCCGCTACTGGAATTGAAGAATCACTTTCATCTTTATGGTGACTAGAGACGGGAGTAGGAATTTCTTCAATACTGGAGATATTGTTTTGTTTGTCTTGAGCACTGTTGCCAGTTTTTGTGGATGCATCTATTTCCAATTTGATTGCTTGATCATTTGGAGGAAGGTTTTCAGGATTATCTTCGGGCTTGGGCTCCGATGAACTAGAATTTTTAACAGGCGATACAGAGGTAACATCCACCATGACTTCTTTATTCACTGTAAAAATTAGAGAAATTAGATAAGGGGGCGGCATTGCTCATCTGTGTATTTCTGAAGATGAATGTTCTATTTTCATTACACTTGTGGTTACAAGCTTTAACAATAAATGTTCAATCCAAAGAAAATCCATTTTCTTGGGCCTTTGGGTCTAACCAGGCCCATCACATCTTACTACCTCGCCCATAACAAAACGGTTTTCAGTCAGTAGGTCTACAGTAATATGGACTACGAACAAAAAGTCTACTTTTTTTTGGTCTACTTACAAAATGTCTACGCAAGCGTGTCTACGAAAAAAATGTCTACTTAGAAAAATGACTATGTACAATCTAAAAAACATCTACATATTTAATGTCCCCAGTATATGATTTCCCTCTTTTGAAATATGTTCACTTTTTTTTACAAAATCGTCTACAAAACAACAATGTCTACAATTTTGTAATATAAATAGACACGTGGAAAGAAAATCAGCGTGCTGGTTATAAGAAAGAAATTAATATTTGATCATCGATAGTTTGAATGATAATTATTTTAACGGTTGTCATACCTAGTTTTTAGGTGAGCGACGAAGTTGCCAGACTATATAATCATTTGTGTAAACTTTTAGTTGCACTTTTGTAACATTTCTCATAGAATTATTTATTTTTTTATTCAGCCTTCTTCCTTAAGACAAAACTGTCTCTTTTCAATTTAAATACTGAGTGAATTAAATATTGGTTTCAATTTCGCGAATTCTACATTAAATTAATCCGATTTCTGTGACGCAGTCTTCAAAATTTACAATTCAACATTACGAAGATCTATGAATGAGGGGAGTTAACTAATTTAAATTATATTTTCTAATTCTGTCACAAAATTGTAGACATTGTTGTCTAGAGGACGATTTTGTAAAAGGAAGTGGACATTTTTTGAAAAGAGGCATTAATATGCTGGGGACATTTATTTTGTGGACATAAAATATGTAGACGTTTTAAGAATATGGTAATTTTCCAAAGTAGACATTATTTTTGTAGACATACTTCTGTAGACATTTTGTCAGTAAACCAAAAAAAGTAGACATTTTGTTCGTAGTCCATATGACTGTAGACCTACTGACTTGAAACCAACAAAACACTACAGTCAGCCTGGTTCCAAGAGATTCCGTCCATTCCTAATCAGCAGGCTGATTATGAACAATCGTATCATAATGCTATCGAGTCGATGATCCAGTATGAGTTATCTTATGGGTGGTGCCATTCCGATAGAAACCTTCCCATCTCTGCGGAAATTAGCCGATGACTCCTGAGCTATCGGAGAATTTCCATAGAGATGGGAGGATTTCTGTCGGAATGAAACCTATTGTAATGACAACACCCATTAGAATAACACTTACTTGATCATCCACTCGATAGCATTGCGATACGATTGTTCATAATCAGCCTGCCGTCAAAAAAAAAAAACCAACCATCGTATATTTGTCCAATTTTACTAGTCCATTAATAATTCGTCCAAGTATCTATTTGTCCGATGTACAGCCTGCCCACAAATTATTCTGTCCATTTTTTAGGGAAGCTAATGAACACATTGACAATTTTGTCCAATAATTTCAGACACGTACGTAAAAATACAATTCCATTGAACACAGTATTAAAAATAACGAAGCATCTTGTTTTTTCTATCAAAGCGGCCCATTCAACTATCCCCTTGACAAAATAAAGAAGGAAGAGCTGGAAGCGCAAAGTTAGCAGGAAGAGCAAACTTGCATATTATTGATGAAATAAAAATCTTTCTTTTCATCAACAAGGGGTTACAAAGAAGACATAATTTTCTGACCAAGTTTCTTGTTAAACGGAAGCAAACTCTGGAAACTTTAAAATTAGGACATATCTTTGTATTCAACAAACAAAACATCTTAAATTGGAATAATAAGTCTTTTGAGCTTACAAGACCTAATTAAATCACTGAATTTTAAATATTCTTTCCAAGTTACAGTCAGCCCCCCCCCCCCCCAATGACTTATAAAGTTATGTGAGGTATTTGAGGTAAACTTAAAGATGATGACATTATACATACCATGTAGCTTAGGGTAACGAAGAAGGAATCTATTCAGCTTCACACATGCTCCGCAGACCATCTCCGAATAGTCAGTGGTTGACTTTATTTCAGCATTTAAATGCTGCAACAAACAGGTGAGAAATTGGTAGTGATAATAATATTGTTCTCACTAACAAAGCAAGGACATAGTTGGGCCAACTCTGTTCGCATTAAATTCTTAAGGTAGCCGCCATAAAGACGCTCATCAACGCCTCGTATTAATTTTTTGTGAATGGGCCTTCTTTTTTATTCCAAAAATAAACATTCTCATAAAAAAAATGCTGATTTCACAAGATAGGGGTAGCAGTTTGAAAATTTTGAGTTGGGGAGCAATCTACCCCGTGCTCTAGATGTATTAATTTTTTCTTTTCCCCACAATCTCATATAAAATATCATCACATTTCCAAATAATACTCCCCTATTTAAGCTTTCCTTCAATTCAATTCAATTCAAGTCATTTGAATAAATGAATAAATAAGAAGAAAGCAGTAGTAGTAAAGTCTAGCCACCCAAACATGATGGTTCGTTAAATGTTGATACTTCACAGCGAACGACTGGACTGGTTAAAAAAAGTGACAGGAAAAAGTGACAGGAAAGACAACCAATGTATTCTCAAACAAGGATGAGAAAAGAAAAGAGATAAAGCAACCTGCCAGACACTCTCAAAAATGGGAAGAAAGTAAGTACTTACTAGGACTTTTAAAAGAAAGTTCCCTCATCGAAATTCTTACTGTTCAATTTCCCCACTATTTCCAATAGACGTTTCGATTTTTCATGATGTATTTTGAAAGGGGCATTCTGATTACTGATTAGTCGTTAAACACTTAAAAGCTGCAAAATTGTTTAAACGTTGCTAAAATTTAAAGGAGAAAACATTTTGACCAGGGAAACTTTCTTTGGAAAGTCATATTGCCTAGAGCACACATGGAGGTATAAAAATAAATAAAAAAAAAGCTGAAAGGCTTTGCATCAAAAGAAACCATCTGCTATTGACTTCCTATGTAGGTGGCTTCTTTCTGCAAAAAACGATACGACTATTTCAAGTACTTACCCTAAAATGATACCAGTCTTCGCATACAATGCACTGAATCATAACATCCTCAGTATTATCTTCAGGATCAGGATACGGTCTGTTACAACTACAATACAGCCCGATGAAATTTTGATTGTAGCTATTTTTTTCGTTCCGTTCTACCGGCTTGTCAGGGAGAAGCGAGCATTTTTTGCCGTTGAACGGCTCTGTGCCACAGTCACATCTGAAGTTCCTTTTAGTGTACAGCTCAACCAACTCATGGTCTTCATGACAGTGATAGCTGCATGCTAAACAGATACCGGCTGGTCGACCCGAGTTTGCCGGGGTGCACGTAAGACAGGCGTACAAGGCTTGCCGCTTGATATAACCCTAAAATCAATACTGACCGTTTAGAAGAAGCAGGATGAAATAGAAAATTGGTGCATGTAAGACAAGCATAGGCTTGCCGCTTGATAGAGCTGGGGAAAGAAAAGAATGGACAGATGTCAAAATGGTCCGAGTCGCATCGGTAACAAGCGATCAACAAATGCACCCAGTTCCAAACATACTAACGTTTCCAAAAACATTCCGCACAATTTAGCGGCAAATGAACGAGTCATGCTAAGCGTGTCATGTGTTCAACGAGGCTAGTACAACTTTGTTGAATGTTGACAGTTACCGGTGCATCTCCGCCAGTTTTGACATTTGCCCATTCTTTCTTTTCCCCAGCTCTATAATCCTGAAAACAATGAAGACTGTTCAGGCTGATTTTTTTATCACGAAACACAACGAAAGGGGTTACTTAAGGTTACTCCTGATTAAGTATGCTTCGACAGTTTCAGCGTAAAAAACCGGGCTCTATCACACTCTTGTGTTCCGTTTTTGTTTACCTTTCTGAACTGCACTATGCATTCATTTTCTGCGCAATCTTATAAAGAGAGACTCTTTAAATTCGTTTTATGAATTGAAATTGATGCTGTATCAACAAATTAACAGGTCAAAGAACTCAAGAGTAGACTTGAGTCCCTAAACATGAAAGAGTCAAGACACGTGAACAGAAGTAAAGAAGAAGAAGAGGTCTGAGGAGCCTGGAAGCGCGCCTATTGTTTACATTTATATCCAACGATCTTCCCACCAAAGATTACTTATACATGTATTCGTGGTGATTCGTAAAAAGGTCAACCTAACCTTCAATTTCCGTTGGCTTCACTGCCTGTTTTAATTTACAGTGAAGAGTAATGCGTGAATTTTATTCTGTTCTGAACATACTTTTATCAATTTCAATAGAAAATTTCATCGGTACCAGCTGAAAATGCCGAAAGTTTCCAGCGAAGCAGATGGTTCCATGAAGATGTAAACAAGAGGCACGCCTCCAGATTTCATAGACCCCTTTTTCTTCTTCAGTTTTCAGCAGCCAATCAGAGATAGAACCTCGTATGGCAAGACTCTTTCATATACAGGGACTCTAGAGTAGACAGGTTTAAATTTACATTTCACTAGAGAGCACAAGTAACTGCGATTGTTGGACGGACTCATCAGAGCAGTTAGTATTCCGTATCACACTGTTTCACACAAGAGTGGAGCACTTAGACTGCAATGGCTAACCACAGTAAAAAATAGGAGTGTTCCTTTGTGTTCCGAATAAAAAATAAGCCTAAAGTGAGCCAGTTGGTCAGTTTAAGAAGTCGATCAGTGTAGGGACTCTTTTCAATGAACAGTGTTTTTCCGTTCATAATTGCTGGTTGGGTGAACCAACTCTTGTGACTAACCTATGAGCTCCAGACTAGGTAGATAAAAAAAGGTATGTGCAACTCTCGCTCGCGCCGCCTCAAAAGCTAGCACTTTTGCTAAAAATAAATGACTTTATGTGGGAGAAATCTAGTGGCACACTGTTCAAGTGTCGGTTGGAAAGAGGAATCATTCCTTACTGCAGAGGAACATGATTGAAATTTTAACTCGTAATTTATTAACTCTGAAAATAGAAATCTATAAATTGACAACTTTGACCATCTTTCGTGTGCCACATCCGTTACCATCAAAATAAACACATACATTTCAAACCTCCCACTTCATGAAACTGGGTGAAATCGTTCTGATTGGCTAACAAGTTTTAAAGCGGCTGCGGGAGGCGCAAGTAAGTGCTGCAAATACCTTGCTTGATCTACCTGTAGGTCCGGCGAGGGATATATCCTACACAACGCTCAACTAAGACTAACACATCTGCGTGTAGTCATTTACCTTCATAGTGCATCAATCCATCCTGACCACAGGAAAGAAAAAGTGTAACAATTGATGTTGCATTGGTGCGTAAAATCGTTCTGTCCACAAACTCAAAAGAGGCAATTCTTAACCAATCAACACTGATCAGTCCGAAATTTTTCAGATTGGGCACAAATTAGGTCCATCTGACCATCAAAGCTTTCCAGTCGGTTTCTAAGCGTACGATGCAGATTGAAGAGGTTAGGATATTTGCCGTTCGTAAACACAGATGTAAACAAAGAAGCCTATCATACCAATCCCATCAATCTCCAGCACCCGAGGCCACTGGAGAGATGGGCATCGGATAGAATCTTTCTAAGAGCAATTGGGATTGAGAGAAACAGTTAGATTGCCTATCTGAGACAGTTTCCAGTCGGTCAATAAGTATCGGATGGGAAAAGATTCGGGTCTAAAGATTTTAGTAAGTAATCCAAATATCCCTTCTCTCAAGTTTGAGTGGGGCAAATTAAATTGAGAGAAATTGCAGCTGAGTCAGGAAGGAGAGTCTGAGCTGCAAAATTGCTGACACTGTAGCATAAAATTTGAGAGAGGGAAAGAGATATGTGTACATAGAGAAGAGAAGGAGAGACAACAGATCAATCTTAGGCCTGACTGAACTCACTTGAGGGAAAGTGCAATTTTTATCGTCTGAGTCGCCAAGCACTGCGTTGGCATCTTCCTCGAGAGCTTTTTCATCGGCAAGCACATCTAACATGGTGACACAGTTAGATTCGTCAACTTCATTGGATTGGGCCTCAGAGAAACTTGATTCTTCAGCCATTTTTGTGGATTGACGAGGGTACTTATTTTCAGCAGGTAATTTCCCAGTCCACACAACTGAAAGATATTTCAGAGACACAGAATAACGTGGTTTAATGAAGTCAGAACATGACTGCGAATAAGGTGATGTAATGGCACGAAAGTAACTGGCGATAAGAGATGGTTGAAAAACAAATAAAATGATTTGAGAAATTATTGGGAATGAGATGGGGAAAGAAGACAACACAGATGAATTGTTTGTAGAGTTGAAGCTTTGAAGGTTAACAAATGGCGCGAACTATTACAGGTTTGCTTTTTCTAACAGAGAGAAAGTTCTGATGGCAAAGCAAATAAAGTCAGTGATCTAATTTTCTCGAAGATTTGAGCTGCTATGGTTCAAATAATTTTTTTAAAAAATATTCACGGCTCCCCATATAGTCCGCGGGTAAGAAAGAGTCAACGATTATTTGAAAATGTTCACACACGATGCGATTTTTTTTTTTTTTTTTCAGCTGTTCTGGTACCACTTTTAAGGAGGGAGAATTCAAACAATACCGCCTCTACACCACCTCTGATTCAAACCATGAATGCTGTCAAATCGTGCGCCAAAGAAGTCGAATAGAATTTTTGGCAGAGCGAAAATACACGATTTTTTGGAAAATGTCCTCGTTTCACACTGTATCGATCTTCACACTTTTTAAGTCTGACATTTTGATTAAAGATACAAAATTGTCCAAAAATGCATGAGAATACGTTGTCTCTGATTGCAGAACATGAAATCATATGGTTGGATTTTTTGCTTCAAATATACACCAACTTGGAACAGTAAAAAGTTGGACTCTCCGGTTTCCCTATCGACTATTTTTCTTTCTTCTCGAAATGCATTTTTTTTTTTTATTTTTCCTAAAAAAACCATTTTTTCTTTTCATCACACTCCAAACGTGACACGATCCAAATGGTGGGTTCATCTCCACTACCCTCTGACAGAAGCAGTCCATGGGTTCAAAAGCGGGGGGGGGGGGGGGGGGGGGGGGTAAAAATGTGACTACCTTTTTTTAGCTCCTCACTTTTCTTGAGTCCTGATAAAAGTCGGGGGGGGGGGAGATTACAACTTTCGTTTTTCGTTTTTCTTTTTTTTTGAACCCCTTTCCAAAAAAAGTTGCTCCCCCCCCCCTCCAACTGCTCTCCAGATGAGCGCAAAAAAAGTGAATGTTCAAGATCAAAATATTTAAGTCTAATAATCAAGATCAAAATACTGAAGTCTAATAATTACCTTTCACTTAAGGCTGGTTAAAGGTGTTCTTGTAGGCATGTACTTAGGCACATAATCTTGCACACCTAGTCAAAATTTCTTTTCAACCACTGGCCGCATTTTTTTCGTGCATTTTCTTGGGTCGTCCACGGCAATGGTCTTTGATCAAGCCAATGAGATTTCTCTTGATCGTAAGTATTATAATCTGGTTTTGTGACAGCGAATTCGTCATAAGTGGCCAACATTTGCCACAGACCGGACGCACTATTGAGGTTCGTTTTGTCCAGCTGCAACTTCCTCGTAGAATAATCCACTTTGTGAAGCAACTTGACGTCCAATAATTTTTTATCAATGTTATACTTATTCAATTTTTTTCTGAATATTCTTTCAATATTTACAGGAACGGGTTTCGGATAATACTCCGGTTTCACTTCTAGCTCGTTGTCAAGGTTTTTTGGTGAAAAAACTGTGAGCTTTGATAAATTTTCCGGCCTAGTTTTCAACGTTCTTACAATATTTAGATAATAGTCGGAGAATTCTTTATCATCGTGATATTTTTTCGGTTTCTCAGTCGAACAGTTGTCTGCGTAAGACGACAAGATGGGAGTGTCATCATCGTCCTCCGAGGGGTCACAATCGAATACTTTGCTATCCGCGGGTAACAGGGTCAATTTGTCGATTGCAAGCTCTGACGCGTCTAATTCGTCTGTCTCCTTCAATAAACGCTTCCTCCATATGCTCGTTTTTTTCTCAACTCGTTTACCAGGGGTTGGGTTTTGACTGTCGAGGTTCATTGATTTACCGAATTTCCGATTGGATGAATACTTATTTATTATTATTATTATTTTTTTTTTTTTTTTTTACACCGAGTAAGTACGGCGCTGATTGGGGAAACGCAGTTTTCACGGGACTTTCTGATAAGATCACTTTGATGCAGTAACGTGCTGACACCGCATGACACTGATGGGATATGGTCCTGGCCTGGCTCATTGATTTCTTAGATTTACCATGGTAACACATCAACATAAGTTGCATCAAGCGTTCCTCACTGAATGAAAGCAAGGCGTCCAGTGGGGGGGGGGGGGGAGGCAGGGCATAGAAACATGCGGGGTTTCCTGGACATAATGGAGCTGTTGCAAACTTTTGCTACAGGCTAATTAATAGTTGATTATGGGGTACTACCCAGTAAAAATAACGATTAGCGCAATAAAAAATCGCGAAATCCACTCCAACCCCCCGTTGCGATATTTTTTGCGAGTAAGTAACTCAGGAACACACTTCCTCCCTATGGCGCCCGTGTTAAGTTGGGTGCGAAACCGCGGGGGGTCAGTTACGTCGTTGATTTCTCTCAATTTTACCAACCAATAAGTTTCAAATTTGACAGAAGGCCTTCAGTCGTGTCTAGCTTACGTTCGAGAACCCCATAAAGCCGTAAAAATACTTCTAAATGCTCAAATTCGCGATCTAAGGAATCCGACCGAAATGGCCGCACTGTGGTTTATAAAGTCACTGTAATAGGGAGCCCCTATGAAAACCGCGGCCCCGGCCGCCATTACGGTCTCGCGTTTAAAGTCATTTTTTGAGTTCAGGAGAGGATTTCGTGATTTTTTCGTGCGCTAATCGTTATTTTGACAGGGTTTTACACCATAATCATCTATTAAAAAGCCTGTAGCAAAACTTTGCAACAGCTCCATTGGAAGGATAGTAAAAATCAAGATTATATTCATTTAAGGGCTTAGAATGAGTCAAATAACAAGCAGGGTCTTGCAAGAAAATATCAACTCTGAAATGTTTTCAAAGCAAATTAATAACACCTTTTCATTCCCGAAAAAATCCCTGTTTAGATCCAGAGTGAGCGTTGCTGGGAAGCGTTCACGCGAGCGTAGATTTGCAGATGAGGCTGAAAGCGGAAATCGTACTTGCGGGTATTTCCGCTGACAGTCAAATCGCCGAATGGATTTCAGATAAGCCTCAACGAATCGAGCGAGCTTACGGAGTCGGGAGATAATTAGACATGAAACCTTGATCATTTTTAGCGAAGGGCTGGAGAAAGTTCAGATTGCAGAAATTAAAAAAAAAAAGGGGGGGGGGAGTCGGGCTCACATATTTGGAATAGGGGAGGGTTTTTTACTCACTCTAATCAGTAGCGTCGCGTGCAATCTGGCAACACAGCACGTTCCGTCCATTTAAACGCATGAAAAAGGTCGAACTATGGAAGATGCACTGTTCACTCTGTCGAGTCGATATTTTTCATGGGTGTAAATGGACGAATCAGATCGTTGCCAGATTGCACGTGACGCCATGCACTGATTCTCATTAAATAATTGTCAGCCTTTTCCCATTTCCGATGTATCTAGATAATCAGAGCATGCTGGTTCGCAGAACCGAGCGAATTACTTGTAAGAGATGAGACCAATATAAAAATTCGAACAATTTTATGAAGCCACACCGTATCGTTGTTTTCAGCGGCACTAATCGTCACTGCCAAAGTACATTGTGTCCGTTTTGCCAAGTTAAAATTAAATGAACGAAAAAGTATGAGGAAGTTTATTATTTTTATTGGTCCAGGACTAAAATAATTGATGATAACCGGAGCTCGAAGGTAATCGATTTAAAACGGTATATGTATAGATAAAAAATAAAGAGTAGCTATGTATAATAATAAGTTCGAGAAGGCAACCGCTAACCCTATTAACCTCACTAAACATTCCGACTGAAGGCAGCTAGCAGTTGTGTTTTACAATGTAGACATCTCTTTTAAAAACTCGCAGACTCGACATCACGCCAGTGTTGCCGAATTGGCATAAAATTCGACAATTTCACTTTGATTTAAAAGTAGGAAAATTGGAGGTATCTCCGGAAAATGGCAGCACTGCATCATGGGACACTATCTTCACCTTATCGCGGTTAGTTTTAGTAGGGCAAAGGGAGTAGCCCGCTGTTGCCAGCTTTAATGTTGAAAGTCGTATATTTTAAATTTATTCTTATGGGAAATATACGGTCTCAAGCCTCCGCACTTCTGATGGCATTGGCGAATCCAGCAATCTGGCAATACTGTATTCTTCTCATTTGATTGCATGAGAAATAATCGATCAGTCACGGAGCTACAACCCCTTCGGGAACTGATCGTTTATAAGACATTCAGAAGAGGAAAATGCGCAGTTGCCAGATTTCTGGATCCGGCTATGAATCTAGCAACAGTGGGGTAATCAGTCAGTAGGAAAATAGGGAGAGTGGAATTTAGGAAGGGGAAGTGGACTGAACTTTGAAAATATTCCTAACCCCCCCCCCCCCCCCCCCCATAATGATACAGGGGGAAATTACAGTTTGATTCTTCCTTTGGTTTTTCAAAACATACTTATATTTTTCTCCATTGAGAATACTTCAAATGCTGGCAAATCAATTGAAAATAACTTTCACGGACCAATACATGTTCGGTACAGACAGTCCCCGAAAGATGTTGAATGTTGAGCGACAAGTGGTTTTCAACAGCTGTAAGTGCTCACCAATCATCTGGGGGCAGGACCGTCTGTACCAAACTTTAATTGGTTCCAGAGCATCAGAAATTTCCAATATCCACCCACAAGATCAATAAATGAAGCGTTGAAATATATAATGAGGTATGCGCCATCGCCCATCAGTTGTTGCAAAGATTGTGCATCTTTTTTTTTTTTATTATCTACAATACTGATTGTGAATGTGTTTACCAAAAGGGTATTTTTCTGGAAAAATCATTAATTTAAGGAGAAATTAAATTCAAATATTTCATTTCAGTGAACGTCTTGGGTAACATTTTTGACAAAGAAACAACGGCACAATTAATGCGGTAAAATCGCCGCCGTTTGTTCAATTTTAAAGATAACGAAAATCTAAAAAAAGGATCTTAAAGCGGAGGATACGACACGTTTAACTCTGTTTTCAGATTTTCTCTAGAATTAATGATTTTTTTTAGAAGAAAAAAAAGATACTTACTTTTGAGACGACCCTCATAACTCTAGTAGAGAGTAAAGAAAGTTGGCGTTATTCTTTCTTTACCTTTTGATTATTCTTTTCTTTAATAAAAATGGTTGAGAAGAGAACCGAGATCAGAATGAGAAGAGAAATAAACTGGAAAATTGAATAAGCGATTAAAATAATGTAATATCTAAAATCAATAAAATAACTTACTATGATCGATCAATAGTAACATTTTTTTTAACAGTAAATAATTGCGTGAGAATGAATAAAATGGTCTTGAATGATTCATGCATGAGTGGTGAGCTAAACTTTAAAAATAAATACAACAAAATTAACTGAAAATAACAAGAAGTCTCCGTTGATTACTTCACTAGGAAAACAAAATTACATAACAATCATAGAAATAAATTGTAAAACGAATTACGAGTACATCATCTTCGATTGTAAATGTACCATAGGAATTGAGTTAACATAGGAGATGGTCTCTGAAGGAAAAGGTGTGCTCGCTCCAGTCGCGGCTCCTGCAATACGGCAACAACGGATTCCCTCCATTTAAACCAATGTAAAATAATCGATTCATTGATAGAATCAATCCTTTTGCATAGATTTAAATGGCGAAAGAGCACTGTTGCCAGATTGCTCTGGTCGCTGTTGGCTTGCTTCGAGAAATCAACTTGGTCTTTAACATTAGGATTTCTTGGGAAGAGCACACTTCTTGTTTTCTGGCAGCGGTGGCTCATGCAATTTGGCAACCGTGTTTTTCTTCCATTGCAATCTATACAAAACAGTTGATTGTTACAAAACAGTTGATTGTTGATGAGGCACTACTACGCTGTCAAATCAATTGTTTTACATAGAATCAAATGGAGGAAAAAAATATTGTTGTCAAGTTGCACCAGCTACCACTATCATCTAAAGGCCAATCATTTACTTCATCGTTAAACTGATTGTTAAGACCGTCTATAAGTGACGCTATTGATCGAACCGTCTATAAGCGAGGCTATTGATCGAGAATTGTAAAACTTGACGATTATTATAGCAACCGGCTTAAAGTGCCCGTTTTTAAAGGAAATTAAATGAATAGCCTTTAAATAACGGACATTTCAACAATGGTTACCGTAGCAACAGTTAAGTTTTACAATTTTCAGCCAATAGCGTTACTCATAGACGGTCTTAATGATTGGTTTAACATAAAAGTAAATAATCAGCTTTGCTGGGCCGTTCTTTTGGAGACCACCTGGTAGACACCTGAGAATTACACAGTCTAAAATCGCACTTAACGAGAACTTACAGCCTCGGACAGTTGAGGCAAGTGAAGAGAAGTAAAGTGCAATTCCAATTGGAAAAAAAAAAGTTACAAACTAATGATGCAAAATATTTAGTTCAAGCTGTACAAAGAAAGGCAAAAATTTCAAAAATTTTCGAGATCATGCAAGGCACGGATTGAAATTCAGAGCTCACAAATTTTGTTCAATCTCAACAACGATTACCATTGTATTCATCCACAACTTAACATTCAGACATCATCGAGTTCAAAAATCAAGTCGTTCATGACTTTCAACTTAGCGTTGGCGCCAGAAGTTTTCTGCCAGTTCTTTCGATTCCGATTTTTGCTACTCTTCTGAGACAGTTTAGACGGCGCTTGATACTCGTTGCTTTCGCTGCCATCGGAAGTATCGCCAGAGGTTTCCGAGACGGAAGCGTTGCTTTCACTGATTTCGTGATTGAGATTGTCAGGAATTTCACGGTGACATTTCGAGTCCCCGTTCGAAACGCCTGATTTGGAGTCAACCTCACATTCCGTCTCACTTTCACTGGCTCTTCTCTCTTGCAAGCGTTTCTTGAACTTTTGCTTCTTTTGCTTCCTCTTGTTCTGACTCACGATGCTGACATTGCTCCTGCAAACAGAACAGACGCAGAAAATCAATTGTATGACAATAGTGATATTAATGATAATAATAATGATAGTAATCTTTTGTCATTATAAAAATACATTTGGGACCTGCCAAACAATCAACTTTTGTAGCTTGGATTCATACTTAAATGGGACTTAACTTGGTTACTTTTGCAACATGCAATTGAATAATTTATTCTAGCGTGAAAACCAACAGAGTGCAAGGGGGAAAAAATGAGACCGCAAAGGGTTAAGGAATTCAGGCAAGGCAACACAAGTCTTTACCATGGGAGATTCCTATCTAATAGGAGACATTTCTCTGTGTGTTTCTACAGAGAGAGCGGTGAATTAGATAGGAATCTCCTATATGAGATACCTGCATAGCTCCGCAATCTTTGCTCTTGAATGGCAGAACTGTGCAGTTGTCATGGGGATTCAATACATACTTGCTTCAAGTTTTTTTACTTTTAAATTTTTACTGTCTTTCTTAAATGTTTTGATAGCTTTGTTCATTTCGTTCTCTATATATTTACGTTAATATTAGCCTCCTTTAATTTGCCTGTTTAGGGAGCAGAGGACCATTCTTCCTCCAGCAGTCTGAAGATCAAATTCACACTCTGATTCTGTAACACCTTGCTTGAAGAGAAGTTGGGACACCCTCTCCCTAGAGTCCCTTGATGGAAATATTGTATAAGGACTAAGGACACAAGCTCAACGAGTTGTGATTGGTCGTTGGTTTTAGGCTCTCACGGAGTCGAGCAGGAGTCGACGACATCGAAGGCTCCGCACGAAAGGAGTCGATTCGTTGAGGAACGTATGGGAATGGACCGGAATGCCAGCAAATCGGCCTGTCCACCACTGGTCCACTGTCAAACTTAACCTTCGAATTCGTTCAGGCGATCGACTAAATCGACTCCTGTCAAAATGCATAGAGCGTCGTGTCGGTACTCCCTATACAAGATTTCCAACAAGGGACTCTACCTCTCCCCTGACCTTAACAGTTTAGAAAACAAAACTTTCTTTTAAAAATTTTTCAGGAGTTTCAGTTTCGACTCTTAATTTTTTTGGTTTGTGTTAATATTTGAATTCCAACTGATTTGCCTTGTTTTGATTTATAACAGTACTAATTTTTAATTAATTTAATTTATTTTTAGAAAATTTTTATATACTTCACCCCGGTAATTTTGAAAATTGTTCTTTTTGTTCGTTTTACATTTTCATTTGTTGCAGTTAGTAATTTTATACTTAGAGATTATTGCCTAAATAATAAAAGACCAAATAAATAAATGGAGAGGTGATTTGCTTCCAGAAAAAAATAAAAAACAAAAAACAAAAAAAAAAACCCCAGCAGCTCAGGAGTTTTGTGAGACCTTACATAAGAAGGCAAAGGTTAAAATTTGATTTAACTTATATTTTTGTTGAACAAAAACTGGAGATTAACATACCTGAATGTTTTAATGCTAACGCTATCACTGAATCGGATCCGCTTATCACTGATCTTCTGGTTATTATCATCGTGAGCGCAGCGATCTGTGCACTCGTGAAGTGAACAAGAATAGTCACTTGAGTAGAGATTAAACTCCGTTGGCTCGGATTCCGAAAGACTACGGCTGTATTTTAAAATACCTCTCCTCTGTTTGCTTGAATCCGAGTTGGCCAGGTTGTAAGAATCCACTGAGCTTGCGAGATCGCCAGTTTCGAATCCAAGATCAGAGCTTGTGGAGTTACATCTGCGCTTTTTTCTACGAGAAGATTTTTGGCTAGTTTTGATGCTTGCTTCATTAGGACTTGAAGTTGGAATTTTCGCCTTGGAATTGACAACAGTTTCATTTTCACGCTCATCGTTGTCATCGTCGCTGTCAATATTATCATTCTCGTTGGAGCTGTTTTCGACAAGAGTTTCCGATTCGCTGATTGTAGAGAGCTCCAAAAGGACTTCATCTGGTTCGTGCTTGGTGACAGCTACACGGTAATTGTTACCAGAATCAGGATCATTCTAGAAAATAGAAGAGCAAACAGGTAAAATTGGTCCAAAAGAGAAATGAGTTTAAGTCGCTTGTTTAAATTCAACATTTTGATTTTTTCTTTCAGTGAGTCTATAGCAACAAGCTTTACCTATAAAGGGGCTAGAGCTGGGGAAAGAAAAGAACGGACAAATTTCAAAGTCTGGTGAGCTCAACAGTCATCAAACATTATACATTTGAAATGCAGGCTGAAAGGTGTTGAGTGATGATGATTTGGAACTCATCAGTATTTAACATTTGTCCATTCTTTTCTTTCCCCAGCTCTAGTACATGTTTCAAGTCCTATCCGACAATGAAGCAGCATCCGCAATCTAATTCTGGTTTGTTTGCCTCATACTTCAAAACCTTGAATCGAAAATTTGAATAAATTCAGAGGAAATTGGTCTTAGATGAAAGAGCAAGTGTTTTAAAGAAGTTATCTGGACACAGCATTATAATAATAACTATCCAGGTAAGAAAATTTTACTTGTTTCTGTCATGAGTCAGTTTTTTTACTGAGCAAATCCTTTAAAGCGAAACAGATATATCCATTTCCATGTTTTGATAGCCACTGAGCCACTCTAAAACGCTTGCACTTTTGTTTAAAACCAATTTCAAATTTGTCACAACTTCTTTTTTAACCTTTTAAAGGTTTTAAAAATGAGGATAACAAACTCCAGTGTGATAACGTACATAAGAGATTTCTATCATGGCTGCCTTAGTGCTGACCAAAAACTTCTAATACTATCTAGACTGGACGTAAGGCCGATTTTAGGGCGGGGAAAGTGAAGATGAGGAGTGGGACAAAAATCGCATGTTGCGCCTGGCTACGCCGCATCCACGATTACAGTATGTGCTAAGATTTTCAGAAATACATTGATTTAAATGGGAAAATGACTTTTTTTTAAAAATTAATTAAAAATACTAAAAAAAATATTTTTCCATAAAACTTGGTACCGTTTGAAAGCTCATGATATGCAGATTTCGGTTCGGGCCAGTTTTTATACCGTTTTTTCAATCGTAAACATTCTACAGAGGCTCAAAGTTAGGTCAATTTTCCCCGATTCTACGGGGTGTTCCACCGTTTCGGTATCCCGCTGAGACAACCTACATAGCTGTATATACTCAATTTTACGTAATCTATGTTATGATTAAAGTTATAATTATTGTGTGTCTCAATAATTTATCGCATAAATTTTATTTTTTTGAGCTGTAACCATTCAAAAAAAGTACAAAGAAAACAATTTTATGAAGCACCCTGTAGAAAATCGGTACCCAACTTTAAGCCCCTATAGAATGTTCCTCGTTCAAAAATCACATATAAAACCGGCCCGAACCGAAATCTGCATATCATGAGCTTTCAAACGGTACCAAGTTTTATGGAAAAATATTTTTTTTAGTATTTTTAATTAATTTTTCAAAAAAGTCATTTTCCCATTTAAATCAACGTATTTCCGAAAATCTTAGCACATACTGTAATCGTGGTTGCATACCGATCGGTTTCAATGGGCAGGCGTTATGTCCAGTTTAGATAGTATCAGAAGTCTTTGGTGCTGACTGCTGCCTCAAACATGTGACATTGGCATTTCTTATGATTTAAAGCCGAGAGAGCATGGGGGGGCGCACCCAGTATTTCAATAGGGGGGAGAAATATGTCATTTCATATGGGGAGTCTGAGGGTCCTCCCTCAAAATTCTGAAAATTTAGCTCTCCTTAGACGCAAAATTAGGCTACTTCTATGCAAGAACTATAATGAATTAACTCTCCAGAAAAATGAGATTCTCCACAACTATGCTGATATTATTATGGAAATATTTTCATCTGAAATCATGCTGACAGAGAGACAGAGTCTTCAGGAAATCAGGATTTCAGAAAAAGCTTGGGCAAAATGAACAATTAAGGACTTCGCTGTCGGGAAAGATGTATTCCTCCAAGGAAAACAATGTTTCATGACATTGATACTTTTGTTGAACTCATCTCCTTTCCTATTTTTTCTTTTTCTCTCTTCCTCTTTTCCTCCTTCTTTTTCTTGTTACAGGGGGGGATTTGCCCCCTTGCCCTCCCCGGCTGCGCCCATGCGAGACTCCAAACTTTGATTTTAACCATGGCTACGGCTTTGCCTCCCTGTTATTGGATGTGGATGAAAAATAATACCAACCTCCTTCCCTGAAAAATTTTTGGCGACAGAAGCAGGATGAGGCAATGCAAGTTTGGAGATGTTACTATCATGTTCATTGAGCCCAACGTGGTAATATGTGATGTCTCTTAAGGATTCCGTGTCAAGAAGCAATTGAACGATGACGCTGTTGTCCCAGACTTCCACCTTGACAGAACTCGGTTCGATAGGTTTAGTGATATCAACATAAAAACTAAAATAGACAGGGAAATGACCAGAACCAATGGAATACAGATGAAATAGAATGGCAGTGTTATCTTTCAGGAACTTGTACGAGACAGAAGCGGGATCACTGTTTTTGATATGTAATGTAAATGCGAGAACGGAATTGGTATAGTTGGAGCTGAATTTAGGAAATACGTAATGGATATTTTTATCACTGAAGGCTGATGCTTCCAAACTATCACAATTTGGTTGCTCATTCCCATTTGTCGATGGAGGAGCGCAAGCCTCTGTTTCCTCTAGCACGAATTTCTTTTCGTCTGAATGGAATGCCGAATCGTCTTCAATAGAACTGCTACCACTCCCTCGATCACTTTCAACTCCACTATCTTCACGTAGATATTCAAACGCTTTAACAAGGTTTTTCTCTACTTGCGCTACTGGCAATGTAACAGTGAGCACCCTTTTACTTCTATCGAACACTGCGTGGCCTTTGCTTTCATATACACTGTAAGGTAAATCAAGTTCTAACTTATATTTTGCAGGAGTTTCGCAAACTAACAACAACTTTTCACCAGTGATATCAAGATCTGCGTCTGAAGCAGATTTCAACAGTGGTAAACATATCGTGACGACAAGCTCTTTTGGAGTGGCGGCATTGATTTTGGAAACGGAATCGTTGGTGAAATCTTGCATATCAATGTGGCTGCGATGTTTCAGCTCATATTTAGGTACAGTGAAATTGGAGCTCTTCGGTTCGTTTGCAGATATATTCTGAGTTTGTACTTGGTTACATTTCTTGGTGGCCACTGATTGGAAAACATTTCGTTCTCCAAACTGGACATGATGGGCTTCGTCTTTATTTTTTTCTTTCCTCTCACTTGCTACACCATTTAACTTTTTGCGAGTGACAGTCGGCTGACTGACGCCTTTGTACTTGGTGCTCAGAAACTTCAGGTTATTCGTATCGATTTTGATTTTGAAGTTGGATTCGATACCTTCGATCGCTGTATTGACAAGCACATTTTGGAACTGATCGCTTTTACTGGCAAGATGCAAAGAATCGGGATGGAAAATCGCATCGTAGACATGAGAGATATTCTTGTTGCGGCCGTAGTTTTTCTTCAACGGAGTCAACAGATAAGGAATGGACCAGCTCAAACCGCCACAGCCATTCTGACTAGTTTTCTCTGAGACCGGAGGATCAATATTTGGATTACTGCAAATATTTATGTACGTTTTTGTGGTACCATTCGAACTTGTTTTGATAAGAAATCCGAAGGTAGGGTGAATGAACTTCACTTCATACCCCCTTTCTCTCTCCAATTCGGTAATTTCTTTCTCGTACAATTTCCGATTCTCCGGGTCGTTGATTTCTTCGACGTACGATTTAAAGAGATCACGAAATTCTTGCTTCTTCAAAGCCTCTTTGATCTTGTTGAATTCGTCAGCGGTAATCTCAAAGTCTTCGAGCGTGTCATGTTGGGGCTGCTCGGACATTACACTTTTCAAACCTCACGCGAATGGATATAGCACCACACTTGCAATTCGTAAGGGCACGAGTTCGAGAAACAAAATGAAGCACATGCACTAGTTAGGGATCAATGACTTCAGGGATCGCAAAATAAATAGACTTAAAACAGACACAAATGAATAACAACGAAACGATTTCACAGGATAATTAGCGACAACCAATACTAGAAGCGGCAATAACGGAAGTCGGTGACACAGAAGCGAATTAATTGTTCCGAACGGAATTAAGACAGAGTGAAATCTTGTCAGGCAATTAAAATGAGTTATCGATTGACCGCACACTATGCAGTGCACACCGGCTATTACAAGGTGCTAAAAGCTGACGAAATTAAAGTTCAATCTCTAAAATGGACACTGAATAATGAAGGTGAAAATACTCTTTGCACACTTTGCAGTTTGCAGATAAAAGTAAACAGATCACCAAAACAGAGACACCGAAATGGAAAATTTTCATCGATGAATTCAGTTTCCAACAAGTTTCTTGTCGGAATCAAACGTTCGAGATTTGGAAACGAACTGTGGAATGGACCGAGGACTACATCTCTCGCGGCAAATTCAAATATTGTATAAAACTGGGCTTGCCGCAAAATAGTTAGCTTCGTGATAGGTACTTCAAGTAGCTCCGTTACGCAATGTTGATCTGTCGAACTAATAACTTTATTGCCTAACCTGCGCTTGAAGAATGGAAAGAAAATTTTAAGCTCAAAATTATGACCTATTATAGTCATTTTTTAAAAATGAAGGCGCATTCATATGATTAAGACTAATAGGTGAAATAATAGGGATCTTGAAAACTTTTGCTCCAGGGGATTGAAGAGTTGAATCTTGCATAAATGTATGACGATGAGTACACTAAAAAATCACGAAATTCACTCTCAAAATCGGGCTTAATGGCGGAAAGACGAAGGTATCATGGGAGATTCCTATATAAATTGAGAAATATGGTTTTCCAAGTTGATCCCGTAAGCGAACACGAGTGCTAGAGAGAGATCGTTTAACGAAAATGGTCTCTCACTCGAACTCATTGCGTCTTATCAACGTCTTATGGCGATTCGATCCGTTTTCTAAGTTGTTCCGGTAAGCGAACACGAGTGCGAGAGAGAGAGACCGTTTTACTAAAAAGGTCTCTCACTCGCACTCATTGCGTCTAATGGCGGTTCGGTCCGTTTTCCAAGTGGTTCCCGTAAGCGAACACGAGTGCGAGAGAGAGACCGTTTTACGAAAAAGGTCTCTCACTCGCACTCATTGCGTCTTATGGCGATTTTGTCCGTTTTCCACAACGATCTCTGGGTTTCCGTAGAGAAAGTGACTCAATAGACAGGAATCTCTCATGATACCTGCGTTGATCCCATGATCCGGTTGAACCGCCATTACGATCTTGCCATTATAGCAGTTTGGGTAGTTTATTATTGAATTTGAGACTTTCTTTGTGTGATTTTCGTGAATTCCGCTGGTCTTTACATCAGATTGGACTATTTATTTGCCTATGGCAAATGTTTGCAAGAGCCCCATTGCGGGAAGAACTTTTGATTTTGAGCATTTAATTGAATCAGATTGCGTCATTAGTAGTAGGCAACGATTACTGTACTCCAGATATGGCACTAGCTATCTGGCCAGTGGCGCGGGCGTAGCGTGCAATTTGGCAACGTTGCAGTTCGTCCATTTAAACCTGTGAAAAAGATCGAACTATTGGGTGTTCGGTGAACACCTCCGCATTCGACCTTTTACATGGGTTTAAATGGACACAATACAATGTTGCCAAATTGCACGCTACGCCACTGTATCTCGCCTGTGTTAAATTTTGTTGAGCGCCTTCATTTCTAAAACCGAGCTAAAACACATACACTGGCCCACAGTTTGTTTACGTTTCGGTGAGCGAAGAATGTGCGGGCGGGGTGGGGGTCGTGGGCCAGTCAACTGGCCCCACCCCGCCCTCGCGTCTCTCGCTCGCCGAAACGTAAACAAACCGTGGGCCAGTGTATGTGTTTTATAGGAATGAAGGCGCTCAACAAGATTTTAGCTAGTGCCATATCTGGAGTATAAGTAATCTTTGGTAGTGGGTTTGAAAATAGTTAACTATTCGTACGCGACTGTACCGTTTTAGTCTACCTTAAAAAATGAAGGCGCACCCATAAAAGTAAGACACAATTTCCCGATCGAATTGCTGGATCTTTTGGCAGAAGTATTTAAATCAGGGACCAAGTTATGTTACGGCTTGAGTCAAGCCGCTTGACGGTCCTCCAGAAGACGTTGGATGGAGCGTACTTAAGTATGGTTGCTTGTTGTTTTAACCCAGAGACAAATACCAATACCGTCTCTACTAATACCAGGTTGCTCCGTTGGAGATTGGGAGGCAGCGGCGGCTCGTGCAATGTGGCAACAATGGATTTCCTCCATTTAAAACTGTGTAAAATAATCGATTACTTGGTGAGGCGTAGCGCCTCACCTAGTATCGATCTTTTTGCATACGTTTAAGTGGCAAAAGTGCACGGTTGCCAGATTGCACGAGCCGCCACTGTTGGGAGGCTAGTGTTTGTCTTGGTATAAAATTTACACGCCTACTCTTATGGGAGTGAAGTAGAAAACTACCTTTTATTTAGTTTGAATCTAATTTTAGGCGCAGAAACCTCTCAAAACCGTTTAGGAAGTGGTCCTTGAGTGCTACCAGAGCAAATAATGAAATTCATGAATGCTTCTCCAAACCAAGAAAAATTTAATTTAATTACTGCTTCCAGGCGGGACGGGTGGTGGAGGTGTAACGACTCTCTCCACCCCTCCCACCTGGAGATATTCATTAAATTCAATTTTCTTAATTAAATTACTTCTCTAGAGGATTTTTATTTTGCTCGTTGTACTCCAACAACCTTTTCGCATAGAAAAAGGTTTAAGAGCTGGAAAGAATGGGTTCAATTTCCATTATTACAGTTTTACTCTCAACTCCCATGAGAGTATGTGTAAAATCCATACCACGACGACCCTAACCTCAAAAAAGCAACTTGGTATGAGTCAAAGAGTAAACAAGAGTCCCAACAAAACGGAAGGAAAGCGTGGCAGGTAAGGTTAGGTTGGCGATATCGAAAAGTCGGCCTCTGATTGGCTGGCGGAAGCCTGGGCCCTGTGAGATCGCTCTAATGGAGATTTAACATGGGGTTTTTCGACTTTGCCTCATGTAAAGTCAAATTCCAAGAAAACTATTGCTCCTTACCTTCGGGAAATTCAAATTATATTTTTTTGAGGATATATAACGAAGATATTGATGGGTCATACATATCACTTCATCGAAAAATTAACAGAACAATATGAATTTGAAAGTAAAATTACGGGCAATTTTTTTCCGCCGTCACGTCCGATAGTGATCCGATAAACTCCGTATTACCTTGTATATTTGTGGTTAAATCTTCGGTTTTCTTCATGAAATCGGCGTATTTCCTTCTAAGAATGAATTTTGCATGCATTTCAAACTATCTGCACTAAACTAAAACAAAACAAAAAAATGGAAAAAACAACCGCTACACCACACACTCGGCCCGACCTGTGCGAAGACTGGAAAACACGGCAAAAAAATTGCGCGTAATTTTACTTTCAAATTCATATTGTTCTGTGAATTTTTCGATGAAGTGATATGGGGTGTATGTCATTTCGCCTACTGCATTACACATAAGAAACAAATTGCCTACTGCCAATTAGCCTGTGCCAAAATGCACATACAAAATTGCATAAAATGAATCGGCCTCCTAGCCTCCTAGCCTCCTAGCCTTTAAATGAAGCCTATATTTGGGCGTATTTAGGCATATTTCCGAACATGAAAAATGACTAATGAGGCGAGAAATAAAACAATAGAATAACATCTGGTAGGAAATGAATCAAAACTCAACCTAGTAAAATTCCATGGATATGAAAATAAAAAAAAAAATTCCATCATGAATCAGCATGATCCTTTCCTAAAAGGGAAAGCTAAATTACACTCTCCTGCCAGATGGAGATTTCAGGACAAATGACCTGATCGAAGCTTGGCACATAGGCGCGCGTTTGAGTCTCATAGTTGGGAAGAAACAACCCAGTTTTTATCATCTTATTAAAGAATTGCAGAAAGAACTGAATGATTCTGAAGTTATGATTGAAGAAATTTAGCATGGACAACAAGTTTGACGACCCACAAAAAAAATTTAAAAAAAATACTGGAGAGTTAATTTCCGTCTAAGTTCCCTGGCGGAGCAGTGTGCAAACTTTGTGGCACAAGATTGAGTCCTGACATATCTCCCCCGTGTCGGATACAACTTTACTCAGTAAATCACAAGGTTAAAACTGTACGCCTAAACATGGATTTCTTACATGCTAAATTGCTAGTAGGCCGATTCATTTTATGCAATTTTTTATCTGCATTTTGGCAAAGGCTAATCGGCAGTAGGCAATTTGTCTCTAATGTCTAATGCAGTAGGCGAAATGACGCACCCCGAGTGATATGTACGACCCATCAATATCTTCGTTATATCCTCAAAAAAATATAATTCGAATTTCCCGAAGGTAAGGAGCGATGCTTTCATCAGAATTTGACTTTAAATGAGGCAAAGTCGGAAACCCCATGTTAAATCTCCATAAAAGTGATCTCACATGGCCCAGAGTCCCTTGATGGAAATATTGTATAGGGAGTACCGACACGACGCTTTATGCATTTTGACAGGAGTCGATTTTGTCGATCGCGTGAACGCATTCAAAGGTTAAGTTCGACAGTGGACCAGTGGTGGACTGGCGGATTTGCCGGCATTCCGGTCCGTTCCCATACGTTCCTTTACGAATCGACTCCTTTCGTGTGGAGCCTTCGATGTCGTCGACTCCTGCTCGACTCCGTGAGAGCCTAAAACCAACGACCAATCACAACTCGTTGAGCTCGTGTCGGTACTCCCTATACAATATTTCCATCAAGGGACTCTAACATGGCCCAGGCTTTCGCCAGCCAATCAGAGGCCGTACAATCGATAGTGACATTCGATAGTAATTCGACTATGCCACGCTCTCCTACCGTTTTGTTGGGACATGGGCGTCGGTTAGGGGGGGCTGGGGGGGGCAATTGCCCCCCCCCCCCCAAGGATTTGAAGTCAGGCTCAAAAACTGGCACGAATTATATTGATGAGCAAAAAAAAAAAAGGTCATCCGATTATTGCCCCAAAAAGACGGCTCTTTGGTTCTAAAATTATATTGATGAGCAAAAAAAAAAAAAAAAAAAAAAAAAAAAAAAAAAAAAAAGTCATTGGATTTTTTGCCCCCCCCCCCCCCCCCCCCCAAGCCGAACTTGAAATGACGCCCATGTGTTGGGACTCTTGTTTACTCTTTGGTATGAGTAGAGACGGTATTGTTTTAACCCCCCATAAGCGCTCACCGATCATCTGCGTGCGGCACCGTGAAGAAGTAATATTTGTTGGTCCCATTGATAGTGATACCAAGGACCAAATAATATTCGGACCGAATATTATTTGGTCCTTGGTTCGGTCCAGAGCTTTGAATTGCGTGCATCTTGCGTGCAGTTGCTACCAATCAGAGAGCTTACGCACAGTCATGTGACCGTGCGTAAGTTACGCTCGGGACCTAACATTATTTGGTCCCAGGAGTTGCGCGTCGCGGCGCGCGGTGGGTGGTCCTTCTGCCTCAGCCCTCCTCCCAGAGGTAATCTTTCTCCTTCAATTCGCAGTTTATGCAAAAACCGTACCATCGTGTAGGAACAGTTATCTCACGCTAGCTCCATTAATTCCAAGTGTTTTTTTGGAGCAGGCGCTACGCGTTAAGGCTACCAAATCGTACCCGTAACTGCGCTCTGTCTGTGGCAATAGCAGAGATGTTGATACTCATTCAAAGTTTAGATTATTTAAAAATTACTTGCGTAGTTCAATTATTAACAAAGTCTGGTCCTCTACTCCTTGGAAAATTCCAAAGCTCGGGAGTTGGAATTTTCAATGGGGTAGTTGCAAGGGTCTGAAATGTTGTATTTTTTTTTTTTTTTTATATAAAGAAAATGAAAGTACTTGATGAGCTGAGAACAAATGTGCCTTTGATTTCTAATAAGTCCCATTGTTCCGGAGATGAGATTTTGGCCCAAAATACATTGTTTTGAATGGGAATTCCGTGTAGTGACGTCACTACGCACCCGATTTTTTAAAACTTTACACGTGTGTACCTATCTACAAAACCGGGACACTTGAGAAAAAACCAACATCATTGTTCTCAGCTCATCAAGTACTATCACTTTCTTCATAATAAAAAAAAAAAAAAAAATCTAGACTCTTGTAACTGCCCCATTGTAGTCAGCTTAGGCCGGTACCTTGGTATGAGCTTAGTCATACTTTGTACCGACTTAAGAAAGGGGAAAACCTCTGCGGAGAAAACTTCCAAGTTCTTTCGATTCTTTTGTGACACCCTACATTGTCACAGCTTCTTATGAGGTACTGTACTTATACAGAATTGATCAGTGGTGGACCCAGAAAATTGTTCTGGGGGGGGGGGGGAGGCACGCTCTTTTTAAGCGTAGCAGGAAGAAATTATGGGGTACTTTCGGTTGAAAAAAGGCAACATTTGAGGCTTCTCTCCCCGCCTCCTGTGGATCCACCACTGGAATTTTCTGAAAGTGAAATCGATCCAAACGCGCGTTTGAGCCTCATTCCAGGTTATTCTCCCTATACGTTTTTCCTGAACAGGAAAGTGCATCATAAAAACTTTTGCAGCGTGTGATGCTTCGATCGGATCCTCGAATAGACAAATTAGGTAGGTACCTATGGTTTATTGTTTTGTAACAAATCGATATTTTGCTCAAAACAAATTCACAACTTTGTGATGATCTACAAGCTGTTGTTTATTTACACACGCATATCTTACTTCTTGACGTACATTCGACTTTTTACACCTGCGCGGCGCGTATGGCGGCTCAAAGCGAGTCATCCCTCACATCAGAGGCGTCATCTTCAGCAATCTCTCTCCTCTCTCTTTCCATTCAGACAGATGTGTTAAAAAAGGAAGGATACACTGACAATCACGTGACTTTAGTCCACATCACCCTCCTTTCCTAACCCATGCGTTTAAATGAGTTAGGAGAGAGACAGAGTGATTCCTGTCACCTAACATGAGTAATAATATCGCATGACAAGAAAAGTTGGGCGCAAACAAAAGCGCTTTGAGAGGAGTGACACGCAAAAAAAAAGCCCGGAACAACAAACTTTGCCATTGGATTCGCAGTCAGCGGATCTCCTATGGCCCAGTATATAAACGGGAATTCGTGAGAAACAGTGTAATTAGGGCAATTGGAGACTTTTTTGGTTCGACGTGTGGGCTTGAACCCGCAAAATTTAAGTGAGATCAGAAGCATTTTAGCAAGTATGGGACTCAGCTCACTGAAATTTTCGTCGTGCCGGATCGCGTTGGTGAGTATAAACTTTTTTAAACTTTTTTTTTTACAACATTTTGGCAACGTTTCAACCACATGAAGAACACTTATTTTTTTTTTTTTTTATTTTTTTTTTTACAGCATATGAATATCAGCGCACCACGTCTGAGATCGGAAAAGAGTTGCCGAAAATTAGAGAAAAAAAAGGAATAAAAAATCATCGTTTTTGACCCATTAAGCTTAATTTACAACTTTTCAGTGACATGACCCATGACCATGCGCTTAGCTGGACAATTTTTCTGGAGGGGGCCAAGTTTGGAAACTCTACTATGGGTGGTTTGAGGGAGGAGGGAGACGCCACCCGGCTTGTGGGAGGGGGTTCACTCGGAATATCTTTCAAATTAAGCCGCTCTCAGACGTGATTTCAGGCCACTCCATCTCGCAAAGCATAATTTTATGTGCCTTTGCCATAAAAACAAAACAAAACAAAACAAAAAACAACAGCAAAAAACAACAAAAAAACAACTGATCAACTAGATAAAAACAAACTCTCAATTTTATTCTTTGCTGCTCGTATATGTAAATGATAATGCATCGTAGAATATGAAATAATGCCTCAACATCAGTGTTTTTTATTTTAATTCTTTTAGTTGGTGTATACTTGGATATTTCGTTGAGTGTTTTTTTTTCAACATCAGATTTTCTGCCTGCCCCCCCCCCCCCCCCCCCCCCCCTCCCCCTTGTGTCAACGCCCATGGGCATCGCTAGGTTTTAGTTACTCATTGTTTTAAAAGTGTTCTCTGCGATTAATAATCTCCAATTTTTATTGGTACTGAAAGTTTAAAATGATAAATTAGTAAGAAATTTACTTTGTTACTTTTAGCCCCTTTTTGACGATCTGAGAACATATTGCTGCGGGGGGTGGGGGGGGAGGAGCCAAGTTTTATCGCAATTAAATTATATAAAATAATCGTAAAACATTATTTTCTATCGACCGGATTTGTATCATTTCGAATACGACAAAAACCGAACATCATGTTGTACTATCGCTACCTATGATTTACGAAAATCTGCCTGGATTAGTATTTAGTAAAGTCTTCAAAAATCACAGCTGATTCAGCAACATAGTTAATGTAATTTAGCAACAAAGAAAGTTGCTACAGTATAGAAACACCGATTTTATGCATTTTAGTATTATTTACAAATTTTCCCAGATTGAACTCGACTTCATTTATTAATCATCAACTTTTTCAACATCAGTCAGTTAACGAAACGTGCAACCAAGCGCCTTCAATATCTCGAGTAGGCAAAAACAACTTGACCGAGCACGAAATGTTAGCTTCATAGTTTCTTAGATTATAGTGTCAGTGTTATAAATAGTTGCAGCATTGGGCAAATGGGTATCGATCGCTAAAATTGAGCTGCTAATTACTTTTTGTAATAAAGGCGACTCTCTAATAGAGATCGTTCCAGAAGTGTAGGCGCACCTCAATCGATAATCTTTGGAATTTTTCAACATTATGTTTACAAAATGAAAATTATAATGAAAACGAATCCAAGCGTTGGCATGTCATTGAGGAGCACTTAAAAATCAAAGACTTAAAGTTGGAGGCAAGTTTTGTTTTGATTCGAAGGAATGAAAAATGAAAATTCGCCAAAGATTGAGGCCTATAGATGCGTCTACACTTTGAAACGAGCTCTAGTTTCCAAATCGTTGTTGAAATGTATAATCTGGAAATATGTTTCCAAAATCAAGAGTATACAGTCTGGGTATGTTTAATCTTACAGCAAACAGTGGCGTAGCGTGCAATTTGGCAACGTTGTATTTTGTCCATTTAAACCACTATAAAAGGTCGAATGCAAAGGTGTTCACCGAACACCCAATACTTCGATCCTTTTCATGGGTTTAAATGGACGAACTGCAACGTTGCCAAATCGCACGCTACGCCACTTACATCAAATTAACCGTAAAAAATATTTTATTTTTGAAAAGAAAAATTTATAAATGAACTTACAAGCTGCAGGTTTTTTCTCCGTCGGTAAATTATTTGAGTGACTTCCTTCTGCACTTAAACAAAACACTTGCTACTGAGGGCTAAGTCACTACTAAACTGATTGTGATTTGTGAGTCTTCTTCAACTCCGTCCCTTTCTATTTACAGAGGTGAGTGACCGTCCCATGCACTGGCGCAACCAGGATATCTTCCATCTCTCTCATTTCCCATTTGAATGTATGAGTAGGAAAAGGACAGAAGGAGGGGGTTTTATCCCCTTGTCCATCCTTGTCTAACATACGTTTCTTAATGGAGAAAAGAGAGAGATGAAGAAACTCTCAGTGCGCTACTGGTCCCATGAAACTACCACCGGATCGCGTCTCGTGACCCGTGATTGGTTGTTGAATGAAGGTCACTGAAGTCGGTCATCAAGATGTATTAACCCAATCAAAAGCTCCTCCTCCCCCCAACCCCTTAAAAATGACACAAACAAAACAACAAAACACAAAAAACACAAAAAAAAAAAAACACATGACAAAGACACATGTAGAGTGACAGATGGAGGAGTCTAAATTTAGGTGCTTTTTCGTGAGCAAATGAAAGTGCTCAGTGCAGTGAGCTGAGAACAATGATGCTTTTGGTTTTTAACCAAAATTCATAATTCTTGGGTTACAATGGGGCTATTGCACACTTTTGCTATAAGCTATTTAATAGTCGATTTTGGCGTAAAAACCTCAAAAAATAACGATGGCGGCACTAAAAACTTCCAAAATCCACTCCTAAACTCAATAAACGCAGTTATTTGCGCGAGCGTAATGGTGGCCGAAGGCACTAACATCCTATCTCAATTTCGTCACTCTTTCTATGCTGACAAGGATGATTCACAGAGTAATTAGTCATCAGAGTGATGATCCACATCCGATGAATGGTACCGCAACACCAAGTGACACCGGTGTCAAATGAAAGTAGTCTCTTATTGGTCACTTCTTGATGGAGTTTCAGAATTGTTAGATGGTAATCTTCCATTGTTAGTGCCTTCGGCCACCATTACGCTCCCGCAAATAACTGCGTTTATTGAGTTTAGGAGTGGATTTTTTTTGAGGTTTTTACGCCATAATCGACTATTAAATCGCTTATAGCAAAAGTGCGCAATAGCCCCATTTTGTCCAAAAATAGGCAAAAAGCAAATTTTCGGAATCGAATATGATTAACAATAGAGCTCGTTTCAGAAGTATAGGCGCGCCTGGACTAGCGGCGAGGCGTAGCGTACTATTTGGCAACGTTGCAGTTCGTCCATTTAATCCCATGAAAAATATCGGACAATAGGGTGTTCGTGAGCGCCTTTGCATTCAACCTATTATACAGGTTTAAATGAACACGATAGGTACAATGTTGCGAAGTTGCACGATACGCCACTGACCTAGACCATAATTTGAGGCGAATTTCCGATTTTTATTCCTTTAAATCAAAACAAAACATGCCTCGAACATTAATTTCATGATTTTAAAGCGTTCCTCAGTTAAAAGTCAACACTCATTTTTATTTTTATCGATTTTTTGTCCATTGGCAATTAATTACGTATGTCTCCTTACAAAATAGGGTCTACTTGCTTAATAGGTCTACCTTATTCTTTCGCCTACTAACGAATAACGTCTAAGCTGGAAAGTTCATTGATAGCGCGAATAGCTCATGTTATTGTAGGGTAATGGGTCTGTTGCAAACTTTTGCTACAGCGCTATAGAGTGTGCAATCTAACGTAAAATCGCCTGAAAAGTCCAATGATGGCATCAGAAAGCAATGAAATGCAACAATAAACTCACAAAATGCGTTTAATGAAATCCAAGATGGCGGCAAAATATCGAGCGATCTGTATGCATGCACCACGAACATTCAGTAATAGCCAACCTCACAATATCCATCACAACTAATCACAACGTAAATAAACACATAACCTCTACCTGCAGTGAGGTTGTCAAAGTTGGCAATCCTTGGATGATCACGGTGCATACATTCAGATTCCTCGATATTTTGCCGCCATCTTGGATTTCGATAAACGCCTCTTGTGAGTTTAATATTGTACTTATTGACTTTATGATGCCACCAATGGAATTTTCAGACGATTTTACATTGGAGTAAACACTTTTTATCGCTGTAGCAAAAGTTTGCAACAGGCCCATTCTCTGGAATCGCGACACCCTTATGTCCCTGCCGTTTTAAAGTTCTTCTTTCCTCTTTCCACCTCTTTTCACGGAAAAAAAAAGATTAGTGAAATTAACCATACGATAGCTGATTTTGGCACCTGCTAGATGTTATGGTAAACTTGACCAGAAGTACTACATTTACCGATACTTTGAGTAAACTCAACATGCAATCAGGTAACATCACCTAGTACCTAGTCAAAACATAGTATACTTTTGGTTAACATTGCCATAACATCTAGCAGGTGCCAAAATCAGCTATCGTATGGTTAATTTCACCGTAGTTTTTTTTCCGTGTTTAAGCCACTTTTTTTTTTAAAGAGCTAACTGTTAGAAAACATTTCTCAGGCTTGGTTTAGGTATAAAAAACCAATTTAACTCTCGCGTCAGTCTCTCATTTAGTCCTCTAAAGAAGGGCCCCTCTCCTCGTCCTGGGCATAGGTCGGAGAATTTTGAGTCAATTTTTGTCATGAAACGCCAAGAATTAAACTAACAGTTGTTTGTCTCGTGTTATTAGATCTATTCTTGTGTAAACGGGTCCTCACCGCAATATACTGTTTTTTTTTTTTTTTTTTTTTTTTTTTTTTTTTTTTTTTTTTTTTTTAAATTTAGTAAGTATGATTGGTCTGCTCTTAAATCATCAACAATAAAAATTACACAATGGAGCTGTTGTAAACTTTTGCTACAGGCTAATTAATAGTTGATTATGGGGTACTACCCTGTATAAATAACGATTAGCGCACTAAAAAATCACGAAATCCACTCCTAAACTCACAAAATGCTTTTAAATGCGAGACCGTAATGGCGGCCGAGGCCGCGGTTTTCTTATGACAATTGTATGCTTCTTCTTCTTCTTCTTGCGTGGTGTTGCGAGAACATCTCGTGTAGATGGCGCTGATTGAAGATAGGGAACCCCAATGAAAACCGCGGCCCCGGCCGTCATTACGGTCTCGCGTTTAAAAGCATATTGTGAGTTTAGGAGTGGATTTCGTAATTTTTTAGTGCGCTAATCGTTATTTTTACAGGGTATTACCCCTCAATCAACTATTAATAGGCCTGTAGCAAAAGTTTGCAACAGCTCCATTAGTTCGAAAATAATTGAATATGAAAAAGAACAAAACAGGATCAAAGCTAAAATATCAATTAAAATAAAATGATCGAGGGACGTTTCGAGGCTCAAACGGCGCACTCTTCCTTAGCCAATGAACGAAAAAGTTCGGCAAGCACACAACCAGAACCAAGCAAAGACAAAAGCGACGAAAAAAAGACATGTAAAAACCGGAACACGGTGACCTAAAAGTACGAGTCCACCGGTCATATAGGTTTGATTTTGACTGTGCGTTAGTGTGTTGGACGTGGAGATGGTTGATATATCAAGGAACAGGAGCAAGGCATGCAATTTCCGAGCAGGGGGGTGATCACGGAGGATCGTTTCGTTTCGTTTTCGTTATCGTTATCGTTTACGTGTAACCTTATGGGTGGCTCAACTGATCGAATCGTTTTGAGCCTCTCGTAACGATTGAAACGGTCGAAAGGAAGCGATGAGTTGGAGGCTGTCGTTTACTCGATCGTTTGAAGTAGGAAGAGGTGAGGAGGGGATCACCTGCGCGAACAAGTTGCGCAGAAGCAAGCCCATTTGATTTAATGCAAACGATAACGATAACGATACCGAAACGAAACGATCCTCCGTGATCACCCCCCAGATGTGGACAATTTAAGTTTAGTATACCACCAGTTTTTTCAAACTTTGGAGCCACCCGGTAGACAGCCTCCGTGATTCGTACTTTCGGGTCACCGTGTTTCGGTTGTTTACCTGTCTCGTTTTCGTCGCTTTTGTCTTTGCTTGGTTGTGTGCTTGCCGAACTTTTTTGTTCAGTGAGTGCCGTTTAAGCCTCGAGACAACCCACGATCATTTTATTTAATTTTAATTGATATTATAGCTTTAATCTTGTTTTGTTCTTTTTCATACTCTTAAATTATTAACAAATTTTGCGGACTAATTGTTTAATGGCCGTATGTGTTAAGTAGACTTACACAACGTAGACCTGTTTTTTTGTACCAAAAGCCGGTAGACCTTTTGGTAAAGTAGACTTATTTGATGATTAGACTTATTGTCTGTGGACCTAATAAATGATACCTTTTGTCATTAGACGTAATTCGTTAGACCTCATGACTGTAGACCAACTTTTAGTAGACCATACGACCTGAAATCTTCAAAGCAATATCCCCATGATTCGTGGTTAAAACAACCCTTCAAAGCATGATTTTTTTCCCAAACAAATACGGATTTTTCAATTGAATAGTGGTCAAATGTATGGGGGAAAATAGTAAAACAAAATATTTGGACTTTTTTGGTCTTAATACTCATTTATCTATATCTGACTCGTTTTTTACGCGTGCTGTGACTTTTTTACTTTCTCGGTTTTTTTTTTTTTTTTTTTTTTTTTTTTACTTTCATTGAATTTTTCAAATAGCAAATGCCATCAGCTTGGTAAAAAAATAATGAAATTGGGGTGGATTTGGATAAAGAGGCAAATTAACCTCCTCTTCTTCCAAAATGATTTCGATTACCTACTAAAAGCTTTAAAATGAGTGCTGTCAGTCTTCTGGAAAATATTTGAACCGCAGTTTTATGTTTTCCGACAATGTAACACTGATGGTAGGTGCAAGGTGAAAAAATTTAAAATATTCATTACAGTGTTTGAAATGGGGCTTTTTACATTATGTGACACTAGTGCGCACTGTACACTTTGGTCTGAGATCGTCAAAAAGTAGAAATTAAACTTGTCATCAATTTATCTTTTATAAACTTTTAAGACCAAATTTAATCACATAGAGAACATTTTTTAATATAGTAGGTTACTTAAACTTAAAAATGTCACTGAAGTTTTAAATTAAGCTTAAAAAGGTCGATATTGATGATTTTTGGTTACTTTATTTTTTCACTGATTTTTTGTCACTTTTTTCGATCTCAAACTAATGAGCAGTGTCACACTATGTCGTGAAGGGATAGTAATTACCTAATCATTTACTATCTGCTCTAATTTTGAATCTTACACAAACAGGTGTGCTGGTCGTTGCTATGCGTGAGCGCACAAAACGCCGATAACCTCCTTGCAAACCAGGGCCAGCAAGCCCCAATCGAGCAACCTCAATTCAACCCCGAGACGTTTACAGGGCCCGGCTCTTCTGTAGAATCGGAGCAAAGCAAACCATTCAACACAGTCGCGGCAGATCAGACAACAGTCCAACCTGCCGAGGGGAAACCTGAGGACGAAAATAAAACCCCAGTGGTGCCTCCAAACCCAGTACCATTACCCAACAACCAACAGGTACCATTACCCGGCAACCAACAGGTACCATTACCCGGCAACAAACCAGGGTATCCTGGTTACAGACCCGGTGGAGGCAACCGACCAGGCTATCCAGGTTACATGCCCGGCGGAGGCGGTAAAGTTCCAGCGGTAAAGCCGGGACAAAATGGCGGAGGTAAATATCCGGCCGGAGGAGGACCAGGAGGTGAGATCCCTCCCGAGCTCAGTCCCCTGATCCAACTATTGAAAACATTGTGCGGTGGAGGCCGTATGAAGTTGCATTTTGGCGGCGGCCCCATGGGTCCGGAAGATGAACCACCATTTCCAATGGACATGATGGGTGGTATGGGGATGGGAGGAGGCCCCCCTGGCCCTGGTGGATTCATGGGTGGCGGCGGTCCTGGTCGTTTTCCTGGCGGCAGAGTTGCAAGGATCATGATTTTCCGAAGACCCAGAGGACCAGGAGGCAATGGAGGTTTTAATGGAGGAGAAAGATTTATTGGAGGTGGTGGATTTAATGGAGGGGGTGGATTTAATGGAGGAGGAGGTTTTAGCGATTTTAACAAATAAAAAATTGAAAAATAAGAAAAAAAAATAAAATAAAATTGAAAAAAGACATAAATAAAATAAAGTGAGAAATAAAATTTCATTAGTTTGAGATTTGAATTTAACAAAGTCTAATTTATTTTGGTCTATTCTACCACGATTCCCGAACCTTGATTATTATTATACTCGTATTATTTATTTTTTATTTTTTTATTTATTTGTTTTTATGAGACGGAGGAAGTGGATGCAAAGGAGAGGGTGAATTTAATGGAGGAGGGGTTTTTAGTAATTTTAACAAATAATAAATAAGGTAGGTGACCCAAAGGTGGCCATACCCAAGCTTGGAGCCAATTTGCACTAAGAAGGCATGAGAGAGAGAAAAAACGAAATACGTCAATTTACTCTTCAGACAGTTGGCTATCATTTGTTTGTTTCAATTTTTTAAAATTTGCTAGTTTATGAGGTTTTTTTTCGTTTGAAAAAAAAGAAGGGTTTTGATATCGCGCAAAACGTGCACCTATAAGGTGGGCAGTGGCCACCTCTAATTTTTTTGATGCGCCTATAAGGTGGCCACCCCTTTTAAATTTCATGAATACGCATTCGAATGCTATTGTATCGTTCACAAATGGAATCAATACCTTCGTTCAATCAAAAATTGCAATGACAATGATAAAGTTATAATGTTAAAGGGGGGGGGGGGGGTTTTTAACCCTCTTTGGCTCCTCACACTTTTTCATTTTTTTATCACTAATTTTCCCATTTATAATTGATGTTAATATTCCAAAAATGGTTGTTAATATTAATTAATTATTAGCTGAAGATAGTATTTATTTAGCTCATCTTTACTAATTACAATTACAGGGAATTATAAACTAATAGCATCTAGATAGTTTTTGCTAACCAGTAACCAATGTCATACGTCACATAGCGTCGGATCAGATCTTTCAAAGCTGTGGAGTTAATTTTCTTCTTTTATTTCTTTTTCATCCTCTGTGAGTGAACTTTACTTATTGCCGGGCTTTCCGACGCGACTGCGCTTTTAAAAACACCGTCATTGGTGCCTGAAAGGTGGCGGCTTCCGTCAAATATGACTCTAATGAGGATAGTCATGACGGTTTAAACATTTTTTTTAAATGAAAATATCAATGTTATCCCCCTCCCGCAAAAAAAAAAAAAAAAAAAAAAAAAAAAAAAAAAAAAAAAAAAAAAAAAAAAAAAAAGTTTGCTCCAAAGAAAGAAAAAAAAATTAATCCCCAGTCGGCCCCTTAAAATCACTTATAACGTAATTAAGGTGGCAATTGATAGTCGACTATGCTGAGGCTCAGTAATATCTCACAGGATGCGCTAAAATAATGAACTAACTACTAAGTAGGAGAAGTTACATATACGCAGCTACATCTGTATACTAAGAGGAAAATCACGTTGCCGAATGACCTTGCCTCCATTATTAGCGCTGATACTTCGTAAAAGAAATATCACTGAAAAAAAATAAGCTAAATTTAACTAATTTCTACTTAAAAGTATGGACACCACTTAAAACTGTTAGTTTGACTATTTGAATTAGTAAAATTAAGTCCGTGCCTTGTTAATTAACATGGCACGGAGTTAATTTTACTAATTCAAATAGTCAAACTAACAGTTTTAAGTGGTGTCCATACTTTTAAGTAGAAATTAGTTAAATTTAGCTTATTTTTTTTCAGTGTAAAATACATGAGCAAACTTCTCCGAAAAAGGTTGCGCTTGTTCACAATAAATTCATAAAAAATTATAAGAGTAGAATAAGTTTAAAAATTATGAAATTTTGAACATTTAGCCAAAACAATAAAATGAGCGCATGTCATTATAAGATTACGTTTGATTTTGGAGACTTTGAAAATCGATCAACAAGTTGCTAGGCGAGCAGCAATTCGTAATAAACGAATTTAGTGCGAAGTCAACAGTTAGCCAACAACCACAACAATAATGCACTCATCGGTCGCAATCGGTTGTGATAAAACTCGCCTAGCGTTCCAAACTATCTCACTCACTCTCCTGTGACTCCCATGTCACCCATCTCTTTCTAGGTTCGAAATTCGTATACAGGGCCTTGTTTTACGACATATTATTATTATCAAAATCGCGTTTAAATGCCTCGAGGATATCATTTCAGCCAAAAAATTTCACGAAATATGTCTCTGTCTCTACATAAATACGATTTTTGGAATTAGATTGAGATGGCAGTACATGGGGGTCACGTGAGAGTGAGAGAGATAAACTGTCTTTCTTTGGAACGCTCATCATTGGCAGTCGCCATTACCTACTAAAACCCTCTATATAGACAGATTTGACAGTTTTGAAACTTTAAGACGTCAAGCTAAGTATACGTGGTCGGTGCTGGTCACTTTTTTTTCATTGTCGGATTAAGTTACAACGACTATAATGATGGGTATGCGCTTTTCTTGTGATGCAAAACACAATTAACACAAATTATAGGAAAATACCTAGTGTAGTAATATACCAGTGGCACGATGGATGTAAAATTATGGCAGGCATTTCGTATTGCAAAAAGTATTCAGATACTTCTCTTGAAAAAGATTCATGTTCTTCACTCCCCAAAGTGCGCAGAATTTAGTCTAATGACAGAGAAACTATTGAAAATCAGCAGGTTTGTACGGTGATTTTAAATAATTCAGAAAATCTTAGGGCAGTAAGTGCCTGCCTTGCTTGCTGATACCGAACGCAACTAAGTAAGTAGCTGTTTTATGAAAATATAGAAAAGAAAAAAATACGGCGCATAGGTCGGTCAGTGAAAATATTTTTGAGTAAAACTACAATTTAATCTGTTTTTTTTTTTTTTTTTTTTTTTTTTTTTTAATTTCAAAATAGTATAAAAATATCTACAGCAAATAAAAAACAAAAAATGAATGAGTGGAAATACAAAGGAAGAAAAAAAGAGAAATGAAAAAAATACAGCGCATAAGTCGGCCAGTTAAAATCTTTTGGAGCAAAACTATAATTTAATCAGTTTTTTTTTTTTTTTTGTTTTTTTATTTAAGAAAAGTATAAGAAAATATCCACAACAAATAAAAAAAAAATGAATAAATAGAAGTGGATATGGACGTGCACGATTTTTGTGTTTAAGTCAAACGTTTTAGAGCTGCAGATGATACAGCAAAGCTATAAGCGAATTTTCGAAATCGAATATATTCACTTTTTTGAACAGAATAATTGTCAACCTTGCACGAGGAAAATGGGTAACGCCATATTCGAGGAAACCTAATTGTGTTTTTAGGTGTTTTCGGGGCATCAATGCGGAATCAATTCGATTTTGAATTCACCTCCGGACTTGAATTTATGCTATCGATGCCCCGAAAACATCAAAAACCAATTGAGTTTCCTCGAATATGGCATTTATAGGTTGGCATTGTTAACCATATTCGCGAAAATTCGCTGACAGTGTCAGAACAATACACTGAGAAAAGTGGAGGTTATATTTGGTCCAATAAGGTCCAGTTTCACAAAAATGTAACAGGTAAATATTTTGTAAACGTGCTGGATTCAATGGAAAATAATTGTACAAAGTCTTCTTAAAAATGTCACCCCCCCCCCCCCCAGTGGCGGCTCGTGCGATTTGGCAACAGTGTTTTTATCCCATTTAAATACATGGAAAACAATCGAAACTCGAGGAGGCTGCCAGCCTCCGCTTGAATCGATTTTTTACCTAAGTTTAAGTGGAAAAAATGCATGGTTGCCAAATCTCACGGGCCGCTACTGCCCCCCCCCCCAATTCCTCTCTTTAAGCTAATATTATTTATTTCATCTACAATTTCTAATTTATTCTAAATATGAATAAAATGAAATGAGCTACGGTGCTTATTATAGCCTCAGATACCTTGGCTTTTTAAATGCACGTTTATAGGTGCATGCGCATTTCAATTTGGCTCTCACAATAATTGCATGCTTTCAGAAAGAGTTAAAAAGTATTGCAAAATAGCCGAAGAGCATGAGTATGATGCTGCGTCGAGTGCCTTCATTTTGCGATGTAGGCAAAATCACTCACCATGGAGTAGGAATAGTTATCTATTTATACTCGTGCACAATTTGAGGAGGTAGGCGGTCTCTGATCTTCGAATTGAATGTGTTCGAGTATATTGCGGCACAAAGCAAACTGTTCGCTCTATGTGTTAGTGGTGCATTCTGACTCTATAATGTTTCAATGGAGCTCTTGCAAACTTTTGCTGTAGGGGATTGAAGAGTCGATTCTTGCATAAAAACCCGTACAAATGACGATGAGCACACTTAAAAATCTCGAAATTCACTCTCAGAATTGGGCTTAATGGCGTAGAGAGGCAGGTACCATGGGAGATTACTATCTAAATTGAGAAGTATCTCTGTGTTTCCGTAGAGAAAGTGACATAATAGACAGGAATCTCCCATGTGATACCTGCGTTGAACCGCCATTCCGAATTTGCCGTCATAGCAGCTATGTGAGTTTACTACGGAATTTTAGACTTTCTTAGCGTGATTTTTGTGATTTTCGCTGGTCTTTACATCAGATTGTATATTTATTTGCTTATAGAAAAAGTTAGCAAGAGCCCATTGAGATACATTAAAATGACGTCATATAATATAAGCCATTTCAAAGATTTTTCGCTCCAGTCCCAAAGAGTGGATTGGCTTAGGGGGTCTTTTTGTTTAGGATTTTCCTAAAAGTTTCTTTATCTGAAACGAATCGAACCGAGCAGAAAGTCTCAATGTTTTTATTTATTTATTTACGCGACGAGAGTTAAGGACTTTTTAAGTTTTTACCTCTTCTATGAATGAAGCTATTTCCTACAGAAGGGCTCATAAAACATAGGGTGTGCTTTTCCGGAGATCTTTTCATAGAACCATAATGCTGATATTTTTGAAAGAGGAAACCCAATGTTTAGGCCTAAATTGCTTCATAGATATATATGATGGTTATTAATTTAAAAATCGAAGGAATGACCACGAATTAATTTAAGATAGTTTGGTAATTAATTCAATCATAATATAAGTACCTACTGTATCAGTTAAAACACCATGGTTTTTTTTAAACTATTACACGAGACTTTCGTGGTTTGAAAATATTTTTCTTTCTTTTTTTAACTACAATTTTATTTGCGAAAATGGCAAAAATTGGACTCCTGAGAACGTAGTTTTTCAGCATTTCAAGGGAGGGGGAGGCACTACAGCTCTTTATCACTGGCGCTAGTTCAATTTTTGCATTGGACCAAAACACAAACACGGCCCTCAGAATGAAAACAAATGTGCAAAAACGCATCCAATGCACTATAGTCTGAGATCACCCAAAAGTGGCCAAAATCAGAGTGCAAATTTCTCATCAATGCATCATTTATAAACTTTCAAGACTAATTTCAACTACAGAGAACACTATTAATTAACAGTAACGTGTCGTCAACTTTGCAACTGGAAGCTGTCCTTTGTTTCTGTTTAACCCTTTAATGACCAGGTTAGTTCAAGAGAACACCACTCCTCCGTTTATACAGGGAAGGTAGTTAACTGTTCGTACTCGGTGGAGTTGGAATTGCCTATACGACGAATTGAAGGCTCCGGATGAGACCTTATCTTGGAGTGTTTTCATATATTTCCGTTCATTCGGAATAAACAAATGCTTTAGAGTTGGGCAAACTCATCAGCTGAGGTAAAACAGCAAAGAAAATAAGAATCACATTAAAAAATATGAAAGTAATAGTAAAAAACTAAAGGGGGAAAGAGTTCAACTTAGACAGTGTAACAGAGAGCATGAGCGAGGACAGCAATTAGAGAACATCACGACCGGTTTCGTCCTTGTTAGGACTCATCAGGTGAGCTTACTCGAAGCTGTCTCTAACTCAATGAATTCGGCACTCCAGCAAGTCGTCTAAACGACATCGCTGAAATGACGCGAGAGTGCATAAAAAATGCGCGCGCGCCATCTACCATAAATGTTGAACAACTCTCAGATGAAAATAAAGCCCTAGAGACCAAAAGATTACTTTGCACTGCACTTCTGCACTTCTGTTGCACTGCCTGAGTTGAACTCTCTCCCCCCTTCAGTTTTTTACTATTACTTTCATGTTTTTTAATATTATTTTCTATTTTCTTTTTTAATTGGTTGTTTTACCTCAGCTGATGCGAGTTTGCCCAACTGTAAAGCATTTGTTTATACCATGTACCCAAAGAGTAAACAAGAGTCGCTATTGAATGGAAGGCCTGCGTGGTCAACGTAGATAAGGGATCCGAACGCGGGCTGGCCTCTGATTGGCTGCAACAGGCGGAGCAAAAATAACTCGGGGTATAGGGGAAATAACACGGGATTTTCGTTCCGGGGCGTTTATCTCGAAACCTAAGCAAAATAGTATCTAAAAAATTTATACGAGTCGATTCAGTAGATTTTTCCGAACAAATTGATAGGTCATAAGTGCCACTTTATTGTAAATTCGAAAAGACTGTTTCAGTTTAAAAGTACGCACAATAGTGAGTTACTCAAACACTGCTCGAACACACGCCAAGCATGTAATCACACTATTGTGCGTACTTTTAAACTGAAACAGTCTTTTCGAATTTGCAATAAAGTGGCACTTATGACCTATAAAATCGTTCGGAAAAATCTACTAAATCGACTCGTATAAATTGTTTAGATACTGTTTTGCTTAGGTTTCGAGATAAACTCCCCGGAACGAAAATCCCGTGTTATTTTTCCTATACCCCGAGTCATTTTTGCTCCACCCGTTGCAGCCAATCAGAGGCCAGCCCACGTTCGGATCCCTTATCTACGTTGACCACGCAGGCCTTCCATTCAATTGCGACTCTTGTTTACTCTTTGCATGTACCTAAAGTATTTTGTTTCGTTTATTCGGAATGAGGACTGAAACAATGCGTTTTTGAAGAGAGGAGAAAAACGAGTATACTCAGGCTTGGCCCTTAAAGGGTTAAGAGGCCTTTGTTTACCTGTCGCAAAACAAAGGGTACCCTCCAGTCGCACAGTTGACGACACGCCTGACGCCACTGTTAACAAGTAATTTAAATCTAGAAATTTCGCTGGAAAAGTTTTATATTGAAATTGAGCGGTCGAATACCATAATTTTTGATGGGGTTTTTTCACTGATTATCCTATTTTATACTTTTATTCGATCTCAGACCCTGGTGCAATGGAGGTATCCATCATGGTTTCACTTGTCTTATCTCTCTACATACAGGGATTTTTTTAAGGACTATCTGAAACTACATTGAAAAAAAAAAAAGGGCTGACTTTAATTACTTTTTAGTTAAAAGTATGTACGCCACTTAAAAACTGTTAGTTTGACTATTTAAAATAGTAAAATTAACACGGCACGGAGGTAATTTAACAATTTTAAATAGTCAAACTAACATAGTTTTTATAAGTGGTGACTCAGAGGCGGATCCACGGGGGCACGTGCCCCCCCCCTCAGAAGCCCCAAATGTTGCCTTTTTTCTGTAGAAAATAGCCCGAAATTTCTTCCGTCAACGCTTCAAATTTCAACATTTCACAGCCGTGCCCCCCCCCCTCCTCCCTCAGAAAAATGTTCTGGATCCGCCACTCAGTGGTGTCCATACTTTTAAATAGTTAAATTCAGCACCTTTTTTTTTTCAGCGTACCATTTTTTTGTCTCAGTAATCTTTGATTTATCTACTTTTTTCTATCCTCGTGAGCGCGGCGATGGTGAGTGAGAGCGCGGTGACCTTGGAGACCTTGGAGACCTTGGAGACCTGGTGACCTGGTGAGTGAGAAGAACGTCTCCTTGCCGAAGCGGAAGCAGCCGATCCGCCTGCAGCTCGGGAGTGTCCGCTCTTTGCGTGTTTAGCGACGGCCGCGCTTTTTCTGCTAGATTTTGCTGCGTGCGCGTGTTTCGTGGTAATCCGCATCGTCCTCACTCGCTTCATCGCCATCATCTCCAAGCCCCCTTTGACCTTTGAAGGAGGCGTCTTCGACCAGACTCCAACGGGTGGACTCTTGGACCCACTTTTTCTACTTCCGCTTCCTCCGGTGCTTTTGCTTTTCTTTTTTTTACTTCCGGTTGAGTATATCTTACTTCCGGTCGAATCAGAGAGCGGAGAATCCGCCCCACCACGATTCGCTTCGTACTTCGCCGAATAACCGTTCGTCATAGGTCGCGGTGGGGATGCCACGCCCACTTTGGTGGCGGAAGAAGCCCCGCCCCCGAATCGAATCGGTGAGGAAGTTTGGGATGAGCTTTGAACCCAGCCACCGGCGGGAGGACTTGATGTCCTTGAACTTTCCATCCAACTTCCGGTTGGAGGCAGCTGATTTTGTGATGACGTGTGGAAGGAGTGACCGCCGGTGTCTCCGGGAACCAGCCGCCTTGAAATTTGGTATTCCACGCCTGGTCTAGCATTGATTGATAAGAGATAATTCGTGACATCCGTAGGCGCTGGGATTTTCACACCGTCAACGTTGTACGTGAAGATAGAGCCATCGTCGCCAACGTAAAATTTGCCAAGCGGCATTGGTTCTCCTGATTGGTCCGAACTGTTTATCACTCCACCTGGCTGCAAACGGGATCTTAACATTTCCTCCAGTTCTCCCAACGACTTCTGCCGTGGGGTGTCTCTCGTGACGAGGCGTTTTTCTTTTTCCTCGGCTGAAAATACCGTTCTTCCGTCTTCTTCCGGTTTCGTTTCACGCAATTTCAGTTTTACGATGTTCCTAAAATATTGATCATTCCTGTCATCTGTGAGTGAAGGAATGGTAGAGAATTCATTTTTGTCCTCTGCGTGGACAGGTATTGAAGGATTTGCAAGATTGCGCAGGAGTCCTCTCATGACGAGGTGCTCTACTTTTTTCGCATTGAAAATTCGGTGCCTCCGTTTCCTTTTGGATTCGTTTGATGAAATGTCAGTTTTACGGTGTTCCTAAACGATTGCTCGTTCCTATCATCTCTGTAGGAAGGAACGGCGGAGTATTCATTTTTGTCCTCGGTGTAGACGGGTATTGAAGGATCTGCTTGGGTAATTTTTTCGACGTTGAGAACGTTCGGCAAAGCTTTGTTCAGGGCTTGACTTGATAGAGGACCATCATCCTTCGCTTCATGATGGATGTTTCCGTTTATCGAGATTGCGTGCGTTTTGTGAAAAGTTATCTGAAACATTAATTATGGGGATAAAAATTTATTGGACAGCGGTCAAAGAATGGTCAAATAACAGTGGCGTAGACAAGAATTCCGGGGCCCTCCCGCCAATTATTTTTAGGGGCCCCTCTACTGTCACTCCAAGATAGGGGGTTCACACCCCCCCCCCCCCCCCCCCCCCCCCCCCCGCGTAGGACCTGAGATCTGGGGTGTTTCCCCGACAAATTTTGGAGATTAGATTTTCTCAAACGTAACTTCAGGCAATATTCATCTAAGAATGCTCACACAACTCATGCTTATAGTTATCGGTTTTATTTCCTTCCTTCTTCTTGTTTTCGTATCGAAGAACTTAAAACTCGCGACTTTTTCTCTGGAAAAGTATTTCCGTAATAAAACGCTTAAACAGTGTTGGAAGACGGAAGATACTTACAAATAAAAAAAGAAGGAGGAATGCTATTTAAATAATGAAAAAACTTTCCTTTCTTTACTTTGACAAGTTTTTCCTTTCATCAAGCCCGGGGCCCCAACATCGTCGGTCTTCAGGGGCCCTCACAGCCTGGGGGCCCACCCGCCTGGCGGGGTCCGCGGGGGCCTTATCTACGCCACTGTCAAATAATATGCAGCGGTGCGGGTGGCCCGAACAATGGAGCTGTTGCAAACTTTTGCTACAGGCTTATTATTAGTTGATTATGGGGTAATACCCTGAAAAAATAAGGATCAGCGCACTAAAAAATCACGAAATCCACTCCTAAACTCACAAAATGCTTTTAAATGCTTTTAATTTTTTTTAATTTTGGCGGCCGAGGCCGCGGTTTTCTTATGGCAATTGTATGCTTCTTCTTCTTCTGTGGTGTTGCGAGAACACCTCGTGTAGATGGCGCTGATTGAAGATATAGGGAACCCCAATGAAACCCGCGGCCCCGGCCGCCATTACGGTCTCGCGTTTAAAAGAATTTTGTGAGTTTAGGAGTGGATTTCGTGATTTTTTAGTGCGCTAATCGTTATTTTTACTGGGTATTACCCCTTTATCAACTATTAATAAGCCTGTAGCAAAAGTTTGCAACAGCTCCATTTGACAACAAATTGTTTTCCTCCATTTGAATCTGTGCGCAATCCCTCGTAAAAAAAAAAAAAAAAAAAAAAAAAAAAAAAAAAAAAAAAAAAAAAAACCTCAGAAGCCCTCAGAAATTCTTAAGGGCACCCTCAGAATTTCTGAGGTTTTTGAGGGCGACCTCAGCATTTTTGAGTGCACCCATAGATCGTTTGAGAGCACCCACCCGTATTTTATGGGTTTTATGGTCTCTGCAGCATGGAGAATACTGCGACGGGATCAGTGTTGCAAGATTAAGGTGAAAAAGCAGTAGGTACGTTTTACATTAATTTAAATGGGGACGATACGGCTTTTTACCTTCGATCTGGCAACACTGGACGGGATCCTCTTATGGACATTTTCACAGGGTCTCCGTTTTTTTTTGCCTCATTTTTTCAACCATTAAAGGTAACAAAAAAGTTGTGACAAATCCAATTGGAGTGTGTCTGTTGCAAAATTTTGCTACAACGATTAAGAGTGTTTAATCTAATGTAAAATCACCTGAAAGTGCATTGGTGGTATCAGAAAGTCATAAAATGCAATAATAAACTCACAAGAGGCGTTTAATGAAATCCAAGATGGCGGATAAATATCGAGCTATTTGTATGCATGATGCACTGTGAACATCCAAGGATGGCCAACTTTGATCACCTCTTTGGAGGTAGAAATTTGTGTGTTTTGGTCACGTTGTGATTAGTTGTGATCGTTATTTTGAGGTTGACCATCCTTGGATGTTCACGGTGTATGCATACAAATTGCTCGATATTTATACGCCATCTTGGATTTCATTAAACGCCTCTAGTGAGTTTATTATTGCATTTTATGACTTTCTGATGCCACCGATGGACTTTTCAGGCGATTTTTCATTAGATTAAACATTCTTATTCGTCTAGCAAAAGTTTGCAACAGACCCATTGGTTTTAAACGAAAGTGCAAGTGTTTCATAGTCTCGCTATAGGGATATAGTAATCGATGTAACATCCCTTCCGGAAGGATTTGCACAAAAATTGAACTGGAACATAACAGAAACAAGCCAAATTTTCTCACCTGAATAGCTTCGTAGTAAAATTTTGTGTCCAGATAGCCACTCTAACACTTGCGCTTTATTTAGGAGCCAATTTCCACTGAATTAATTACATCTTATGATCTAAGATTAAATAATGAGTGGCAAACAAACCTTGCATGCAGACTCTTCTTGAGATACGATTTATAGGAGAAGCAAGCAAGATTTTCTCACCTGAATAGTTATATTGAAATTTTATGTCCAGATGGCCACTCCAAAACATTTGCACTTTTATTTAAATCTAATTTCCACTGAATTGATTACAATTTTTATCTGGGATTTAAAAAATGAGGCAATCAAACTAGTATCAGATGGTCCATGCTCACACTTTTTAGAATAGGACTTAAAACATAGCATTGCCTCTCTAAGCTCGTTGAAAAAGATCGATGTACTCTGTCTGGAAAATACACCAAAACAAAGAAAATTGCTAAATTAGCCAAATGATGGAATTACTAATTTTACAAAACAGTTTTTGTTAACACAACAACGCAGATTTTAAATTTTACCATTATTTTGCTAAACCCACAATTTGAATTGTGAATTTTACAGATGTTTTGCTAAAAAAAAAAAAAAAAAAAAAAAAAAAAAACTCCTGTAAAATTTACAATTTTATTCAGATTGTGGGGTTCGCAAAATAGTGGTAAAATTTAGAATTTGTGTTGTTGAATTTTCTTTTTTTTTCGTGTACTATGATTTAAAGATGGAAAAATGATTGTATGGAATCTTTATACTTATACCGCAGATAGAAGTAACGCGTGGAACTTGCAATTAAATCATGGCTTAATTCACTTTGAAAAAAGGACTCGACTCATACATCAAAATTACTTTCAACATCTATAAATACCTCGAACTCAGTTCGGTTACAGGGTAACGACCAGAAATCGATTTCTAAGCAAGGGTTACTACTCACCGTAATGAAGCACAAAATCCACTTGATTGCTCTTTGCATTTCGTGAAACATACAATCTAAAAACAAACGAAGTTGACATGCTGTTGGTGTGCTGCCCGCAAACTAGAACGTCACATGAGTCTAAAAAAATGTACTTTGATTCCGTACTTAGCGCATGCAGGCGACAGAGGGAAAAAAAACCTCAGTCGTGCGATCAAACGAAAAAATCGCTGGCGCATTGGAAAACTCCTGTGGCTTTTAAATTCCCTCCATTCCCCCCGACCCTCCACGGGTAATTGATATAGCTTTGTCCCGCGTCTGCGACTCTGGTGATTAACAAACTCATATTTTAAGGGGGAGATTGCAAGGAAAATATTGTTGTTGTTTTTAAATTTTTTGTGTTTTGTTTGTTTCGTTTTTGTTTGTTTCGTTTTTGTTTGTTTCGTTTTTGTTTTTAAATATTTATGTTTTTTTATTTTTGTTTGTTTTTTATTATTTGTTTTTTGTTTTTGTTTTTGATTTTATTTTTGTTTTTTACATTTTGTTTGTTTTTTATTTTTGTTTTAATTTTGATTTTTCTATTTTGTTATTGATTTTTGTTCCCCCCCCCCCAATTTTTATTTTTCTTCATTTTTTATTTTTTTTATTCTTGTTTTTAACACGTGACAAGGATCATTTTCATGTAAAAAAATGCTGTAAGGTAGTTGCATGGGGCAACTACAGAGCCAAGTAAATTTCAATTTACATGCTTTCCTTTTGCATTTTTTTTTTCAATTTTCCTATTTTCCCAATTTGTTGTTGGACTTTATTAGCTCTGAACTCATTGCATCATTTGTCTAGAAATGGACCTTGTGCCTATTCACCGCTCTTTATCATTATTTATCATTATTTATTCCTTTCTATCTCTATTTATCCATCTTTATTCATTTATATATTCATCAAAATTTAGTCCTTCTTGTCCCCAAATTGCCCCCATTTTTCTCTACTTCTCGTATTACATCCCTGTTCTCCATTACTTTTCCTCAACTTCTCGTCATTGATGACATGGGCATGTCCCCATCACAAAAGATATGAAAACCCTTGGGGGCGATCGACTCTATTTCCCAAGCTGAATCAATAGAGTGGTCACAAGCGGGGTTTTGGCGACATCACCTTTTTGGGCACGATATAAGCCACGTGTTGCTATATGAGTGAAACGGCCCCATTGCAAAAGATAAGAAAACACTTGAGGTCAATTCCATTTTCCAAGCTGAATCGAGAGAGGGGTCACAAGCGGGGTTTTGGCAACATCGCCTTTTTGCGCACGATATAAGTCATGTGTTGCTTTATGATTGAAACAGCCCCATTGCAAAAGATATGGAAACCCTTGAGGGCGATAGACTCTATTTTCCAAGCTGAATCGATAGAGTGGTCACAAGCGTGGTTTTGATGACACCATTTTTAGCCCATGTGATAAGTTATGTTTTGCTATATGCGTGAAACGGCCCCTTTGAATAAGATATGAAAACCTTGAGGGTGATCTACCTACTCCATTTTCCAAGTTGGATCGATAGAGGATTCACAAGAGGGTTTTGCCGAAATTGCTTTGTAGCCCATTTGATATGTTATGAGTTGCTATGAGTGAAACAGAGGGGAAACCTCATTTGAGATAAACTTTAAATGCAAAATAAAATAAGCTAAATTAGTAAAAATGAATGAAAACAGTTCAGTACACGTTATTTACATTGCGACGCAACCCGCGAATCACGCATGCTCCCAAAATACAACCCGCTACACAAGCTTCAGCAACGCATGTAGCAACAGCTAGTTTGACCTGCACATAATCAGTATTGCTTGAACAATTTTAGGCCAAACTGGTTGCGCCTAGGACCAACTGTTTCAACCTATTAATCGTTAGGCTACCCAATTGGATTCTAATTTACTGCAGCAGATGAATAAATAAGGCGAATGATTGAACTGGTTATGAGTGAAACGGCCTGATCGCAAGAGATATATGAAAACCCTTGAGGGTGATTTACTCCAAATTCCAAGTTGAATAAATAGATGGGTCAGAAGCGGGGTTTTGGCTACATCACCGTTTTGCCCATAAGATGAGTCATGTGTTACTATGAGTGACGGCCCCATAGACGGTTTTAGTGCGAAGTCAACGAGCCAACAATCACAACGCAATGCTCTCATCGGTCGCAGTTGGTTTTGAGAAAATTCGCGTATCGTTCCAAACTATCTCACTCACTCTTCCGTGACCCTTATGTGTACTCATCTCTTTTAGTTTCGAAATTCGTATGCAGAACTTTGTTTTACGACATATTTCTGACCAAAATCGCATTAAAATGCCTCGAGAAATTAATTTCTGTCATAAAATTTCACAATACATATAAGTCTCTATATTCGATTTTTGAAATTAGAGTAAGAAGGCAGTGCATGGGGGTCACGTGAGAGCTAGAGAGACAAATTGTCTTTGTTTGGAACGCTCATCGCCGGTAGTCGCCGTTTCTAAAACCCTCTATTACAAAAGATATATGAAAACCCTTAAGTGCGATCGACTCCATTTTCCAAGCTGAATCGATAAAGGGGTCACCAGCGGGGTTTTGGCGACATCGCCTTTTAGCCCACGTGATGAGTCATGTGTTGTTTTGAGTGAAACGGAGGGGAAACTTTATTTGAGATAAATTTCAAATTCAAAACAAAATAAGCTAAATTAGTAGAAATGAATGAAAACCCTTTAGCACACATTATTTACATTGCGACGCAACCCGCGAATCACGTATGCTTCCAAAATGTAACTCGTTGTACAAGCTATATTAACGCATCTATGTAAGCGTGGTACTCTTATATTTTGATCATCTGTTATTTGACTTGCGATATCTCGCGATTGCTAAAAGAGGGATTGATTTCCAGTTTGGGCTGAAATACTTGTTTTTTTCTTTAGGTTTTCTGAATGATGTATCACACGATAGGATTCATCTTTTACAGGGTAAAAAATGGTCAAAATCGAACTTCGATTTTTGATATATATCAAATAGCAAAAGTGATATAGAATTTTTGACTGCGCCAAGTCAAACGGTCAAGGTGCGGCGCGGCGCACTATAGTCTAAGATCGTCAAAAAGTGGCCGTATATAAATCAGAGCTTAAATTTCACATCAATATCATTTATAAACTTTCGAGACGAATTTAATAACAGAGAACACGGTTAACAATTTAAACCTAAAAATAGCGCTCGAAAGTTTTGACTTGAGCTTAAAAGGCCATGAATGATGATGTTTCATGACTTTCTTTTGCCTTTTTGTAAGATTTCATTCCATCATCGGGTGGCATTCTTTATTAATCCTGCGGATATGATTATACGCCCTACGGCCCTTCGTCAAAAGTTAGATTGATCATTCTACCCTTCGTTGAACTGTCTTCCGGACTTCGGTGGCGTAGCGTGCAATTTGGTAACGTTGCAGTTTGTCTATTTAAACCCAAGAAAAAGATGGAACTATATATTTGGTGTTCGGTGAACACCTTCACATTCGGCTTTTTACATTTGTTTAAATGGACACAATACAACATTTCCACACTGCACGCTGCACCACTACTGTTGACAGCGACAGTTTTGACAGCGGAAATGATGCAATGATTCGAGGAGATTGACAAGTATAAAAAATATATTTGAGCATAATTTTCATTAAAAACAATATTATCAGTAATTACATACATAGCTAAATTTATAAAAATATAAAAATCTACAGTTCGATTATATGTAATGATGTATTTTTAGAGTCATAGAAAAATATGATACATACATATGTATGTAAACGAGAACCTAAATGGTACTAAGAGACGCATGGGTACTACTTAGAATTTTGGAAATAAGCAAATGAATGATGTCACAAACTCACATTTCATAGAGAGTGGGTCTTAACGTTTACTTAATCCTCATAACACTATCTCCATGTTTATGGAAGAAACCAACGCTAGCTTGCTCGATTTTTGTGGGTAGTTAAAGCTTTAGTGCTTCTTTTTCCTTTTTCTTCTTTTACCCTTTTTCTGTTTCCTCCTTTTTCAATTTTTCTTCGTTCCTTTTTTTTTCCGTAACCTTTTTTATTTTTCGCCTTTTTTCCTCCCGCTTTATTTTAGGCCGTCGCGTCATCTAAAAAAAGTGAAGAGCTTGAGCAGTGGCGGCTCGTGCATTTTGGCAACATTGCTTTTCCTCCATTTAAACGAATATTAAACAATAGATTCTCCAGAAGGTTGTCAGCCTCCTCAAGATTCGATTATTTTGCCAAGGTTTAAATGGATAAATTGCACGGTTACCTAATCGCACGAGCCACCACTTGCAATGATGCAACAACGAATTCTCTCCATACAAACCTCCGTAAAATAATCGACCTTTAAAGGACTCGTAGAGTAGATTGTTTTATTGGAGCAATATAAGAAATCTGAGAAATCGCTGCTTTAGCCTAGGTTCAAATGGTAAAAAATTTGATTGCCAAGTATGTAGCACGAGCCGCCACTGTGCCTGAGCTCTCAAAGTCGCACCTCCACCTCCACGGACTGCCACTGCAAAAAGACAGCTTAAATACATCTATCGTTTGACGTCACTACGCACTAAATGCACAGGCGGATGCAGGAATGTGCCCATCTCTCTCTCTCTCTCTCTCTCTCTCCTCTCTCTCTCTCTCTCTCTCTCCTCTCTCTCTCTCTCTCTCTCTCTCTCTCTCTCTCTCTCTCTCTCTCTCTCTTTCCATTGGACTCTGTGTTTGGGCACTAAAGGACAGTTACTGTTTTTCCCCATTCTTTTTATTTTTTATTTATTTTTTTTTATTTATTTATTTTTTTTTTAACATTGATACACTTTAGCTTGGGTGTTACCCCTTGCCCTTTATTGTACAAGTCATTTTAAACTATACAATTGACTACTTACACTAACAAACACGTAAAAGTTCCTTTGCAACATAACGGAAAAGAAATAAATCACAAATACAATCATAACTCATTACTTACTTCCTCTTGAATTCTTCTATTGAGTAGAATGGGTTTTTCAAAACCATGTTTTGAGCTCTCTTAGAAATAGTGATGGGCTATCTCTGTATTTGGCTATGAGAACTTGTGGGAGCCTGTTAAAAACCTCGACAGCTCTGTATTTCAATGTATGTGTCTCTGTTCCCGCTTATTTTTAGAATGTATTTTTATGAAGCAGTTTCTTGTTTTTATTTGGTTGTTGTTAATGCAATCATTAGGAGTAATTATATTGAGAGTTATTGCTCTTTTAATTACGGAGAACATGTATATGTATAGCGAAAAGATGGTCATTATGTTATTTTTGATGAAAAGTTCTTTACAAGGATAGCGATAGTGCTTATTGTTCATAATTCTCAATATTTTTTTCTGGGTGCGTAAGAGGCCGTCGAGGTTAGTAGCATACCCCCAGTTCTCAATGCCATACAGAAGCTGGGAGTTGATGAATGCACTGTAATAGGCTCTTAGTACATTTGGACTGACTAATTTACTAAGGGATCTTATAGCGTAGATAAACGTTGCTATTTTTTTGCTAACTAGCTCTACATGGCCATTCCACTTAAGCTTATTGTCAACTAGAAATTCCAGCAGTTTGGATTCATTGGCTGTCTGGATGCCCGTGTTGTTAATCCTTAAGTTAAGTTAGAGGTTGTTTCAGAAGTGTAGGCGGACCTAGACCGATAATCTTTGGAATTTGTCAACATTATAGCTGATATTACTCGATGAAAATGAATAAAAATGAAATTGAGCGTTCACTTTTCAATGAGGAAAACTCTGAACACAAAAGAATAAAGTCAGGAGCAAATTCGGTATTGATTTGAAGGAATGAAAGTTGAAAATTCGCCAAAGATTATGGTTTTGGTCCGCCTACACTTCTGAAACCACCTCTAGTGAGGGGGGCTAGATCAGGTGTAAAATTCAATATTATAGTTTTTTGTAGGTTTATTACAAGATTGTTATCGGTCATCCAATCTACTGCTAATTTCATTACTATATTAAGGTGTTGCTTTATTTCTTTACCTTTTATCAGAATTGTAATGTCGTCTGCGAAAATAATGACAATAATCGTAAACTTAATGTTGTTGAAGATGTTTGGGAAGTCATTTATAAAGATTAGGTATAGGACTGGTGATGGTAAAGAGCCTTGTGGTAACCCTGTATCACATGGTTGAAAATCTGATGGTATTTCTACTCCATTAACAATTATTGCTGTTTTCTGAGTTCTATTAGACAGGTAGGTCTTTATCAACTTCCTTGGCTTATCACCAAAGCCATACATTTCTAGTTTAGCCAGCAGAATATTATGATCAACGAGGTCAAAGGCTTTTGATAGGTCTATTTTGAGGGCCACTACTGGTTCAGATTTATCCGCTGATGAGTCTTTAAATAATTGGTTTACAAGTGCCATGATTGCCGAACCGGTGTTTCTCCCTTTTCTAAATCCAAACTGGGCTGGGGTGAAAAGATTATTCTGTTCAAAGTGGGAGGAAATTTGGTTTGTCATGACATTTTCGATTGGTTTAGAGAGGTAGGGTCCCTGGTAAAAGTTTTTCATTGGTGACCAATAAAACGGTTCCAATTCTCCAGTGACCAATGAATTTTTCATTGGTGACCAATAAAATTACTTTGGTCACCAATGAAATTACATTGGTCACCAATGAAAAATTCATTGGTCACTGGAGAATTGGAACCGTTTCATTGGTCACCAACGAGAAACTTTTACCAGGGGTTTATGGCGATTGGGCGATAGTTGTTAACATTGTCTTTTTTCCCTTTTTTAAAGATTGGAACTATTTTTGAAGATTTAAGGACTGTGGGTAGACACTACTCTCAATAGAATCATTGATATATTTTTCTAAGTACATACCAAAAAACTTACTGCTCCTTTGAATGATGCTTCCCGGCAGTCCGTCCTACCGCTGCCTTCTTATTAAGACTTTCTATTATCTCTGTTGCTTTTTCAACATTTACCTTTTTAAACTCAAATGATGGGGAGGACGTGAGCTCAAGGTGTTTGGTTGCTCTATTGGTATCACCTTTTCTAGCAAAGTTATCAGCTATTTTGGCAAAAGTTCTATTGAGAGTATTGGCTATGCAGTGGGGATCCGTGATGGTTTCGTTTTGATACTGAATTTGATCAATAGTCCTATTATATTTGCAGTATCTTTAGTGAGGTTATTTAAAACATTCCAAACAGCCTTTGATTTGTTGTTACTGATTAATGAAGATATTTTTTTGTCATTCCTGTCTTTGGTAGCCTTGCAAATGAATTTGCTTATTTCTTTATTTATTCTGTTTACTTCTTTTTGTAGCTTGTGACCTCATAGTATTTATAGAGTTCAAACTAGTGGTCTTTTTTCCTGAACATTGCGCTTAATTACTTTTGTTCTTCTAAAGTTAGGTGTGGTTTTTTGCTTGAATTAGTTGTTTTTTGCAATGGAAAATTTGTATCGTATAACTCTACAACTTTCTCATGGAATTCATTGAAGGACAATTTTTTGTCGATAGCTTCTGATATCTCTCCCAAGAATTTAAGATATTTTTCCTCAGTGTACTTTCCTATCATTTTTCGCAACTTTCGAAACAATCCAGGTCTACCTCCACCATGATGCCCCGATGATCACTGATTGTTGAGTCCATAACGTTACATTTACTTAGGTTTACATTTGAGATGCAATTATATAGTAAGGTTTTGCTCTTGTACCTTGTGTATGTATCTTTGATGTTTATCTTTAGATTAAAAGACTTACAAAGCATGATGAAGTCACGGGTATTTGGATGTTTTTAATTTAGCAGATCTACATTAAAATCCCCACATAATAGGAACACTGAATTGGCTTTGGTTAGAATATGAAATAATTTTTCCATTTTTTGGAGGAATATACTAATGTTGGGCGCTGAGTTATTAGTAGGTGCTTGGGCGGTATATTGTAACCAGCATGATGGTTTTTTTTTTTTTAGTTTAAAATTTTTTTGTGTGATTTTGATTGTACAGCAATCAAAATGACCTTCTTCGTTAAGTGATTCTTTTAGGTCTTTGTTGGAATAGCATTTTTTTGACGTTACATAGGATGCTACCCCACCCCCATCTTTTTTTTTTCCTGTTAAACTCTGCTGCAATTTGTAGGTTGTTTCGTTTTATTTTCCTTTCTCCCTCAGTAAACCAATGTTCTGCAATACAGATCACACCCGGTTGGCTGGAGTTTTTTTGTAGTTCTGATTGGAATAGTTTCATTTTGTGTCTTAAACTTCTAACATTTTGGAAGTAAATTAGAACGTTAAGGTTAGTAGAAGGTAGGTTATTCACTGCCTCGTCATTTCTTACTAGTTTAAAGGATTAAAAGGTGTAGTGGCTCTAGTCATGAGAGGTATTTGAGTGTTTTTCTTATCTATATTCTGCTCAGTAGACTGGTTGCCATTCTCTTTGTTTACTTTAACTTTAACTTTATTATCATCGATGATTTTTCGGACAAGTTCCATTTTTGACCTGAGGTTTAAATGCACCCTGTCTCTGCGATATCTGCTAAGCGGATTTGGGTTAATCGTTTGGCAACTCTCACGCTTCATTGCCGTACATTTAAGTCCTAAGTTGTATAAGTAAATGTCTTCGTTTACAGGGCTATTTAATGGAATATCTCTTCTATAAGGAAGTTCCTAGTGTTAGAATTTTGGGTTCTGGAAGAGATTTGACATAATCGTCTATTTGTTTTATAACATCATTCTTATTTTGTCTTCTATCATATAGATCGTTGGCTCCTGCGCTTATCACAAGACTGTCAGAGTTTGAGAGTTGTGGGATTCTTATATCTAAGACTTGTTTTGCATAGGCACCTGGCTTAACAAAAGAATCAACCACTACCGATGATTTTATATGCCAAAGCTGTCCTAACGTTCTTGCATGGATATCACCTATAACAACCACTTTTTTTAGATGTTTCCTTCTCGACTCGCTCTCAGATTTAAGATTGTTTCACTTTTCCTTGTCTATTTTTTTGGTAACATCATTTCTTGCTCTATCCTTCGAGATTTTTCTACCGTTTTTACAACTGACCGCCTTGCCATTTCGACCGGGGTCCTTAGCAGAGAGGTTATCAACTTCCATTCTAATTTTTTTAAAAATACAGGTGTTTCTAAGGCTAAAATCTAAATCATTAGGTTTACAAACATTATTTTTGATGCTCCTCAGCTGCTTTCTCATGCTGGTCACTAGTCCCTCCAATCTTGAATTTTCTGTTTGCATCTTCTTTATTTGCTGTCGCAGGCTAGAGATCTCTCCTGTGTCTGAAGAAAGGTCCTCCATCTGAACAGTAATTGATTCAAAAGCACTTTTCTTTTCGCCAAGTTTGGAGTCATCGATGTTTGAGCGCGAATTTGGGCGTGAATTTGAATTTGCCGCGGTTATCTTCGGAGGCGGAGTTTGGCGTGGTCCTATGCCGCGTGTTCCTATTCCTTGTTTGAGAGTTGAACCGGCCACTGAGACTGGAACGGACCGGATTGACGGACCGTGAACTGGTGTTGGTGAACGTTGAATGGTTCTTCTCGATTTGTTTACATGCTTATCACTTGTGTTATCACTCATATCACCCTTTTGAACTGGAAATTTATCCCTTGGGAAATTGATAGTGCTTGATCAGGATTTGACATCGCAACTTTTGTCAGTTTAGACTGAATGATTTTACCTTCACTATCACGGGATGATAGAAGTTTAGTATTAAGGCCAGTTGCTATTTTTGGGCTTTGATTGTTTGATCTTCTCCTCCTTGCACTGCACTATTTGCAGGACCATGTGTATTTCACTTTAACAGCTTCTATGGAGGTTAGTCCAGAGCATTCGTACAATTTATTACTGAAATGAAACCACTCACTGCACTTGATGCACTGTATGACTCCTCTTTTTGCTTCTTATTTACATTCTGGACAAATAGAATTTTTTTTAACACTTTCTTTATTCACTTTACTTATGTTAACTGATGGGCTTCTTTTGGAAGGCAAACCATTGGCAGCCATGTTTTTTGCCTTTCTTCCCATTCTTCTATCCCTCTCTAACATGTGTTCTAATGGGAAAACGTCTTGGATCCGCCAGTAACATGACTAAATCAGTCGACAGTTACTTCCTCGATAACTAATAGACGACGACGGGACATGTGGGTCGATCATCGAATTCAAAGTTATTTTCAGCGTGATCGTGAACGCGTGGTTGAACGCGAGGTTGAACGCGAAGTTGAACTCGTAGTTGAACGCGTTGGTGACCTCGTAGTTGAACGCGTTGGTGAACGCGTCGGCGAATTCGTGGTTGAACGCAATAAGGCGGAAGGTGGTCGTGAACGCGTGGGTGAAGGCGATCGTGAGCGCGAGGGTGAAGGTGATCTTGAACGCGAGACTGAAGGTGAAAGTGAACGTTTGGGTGAAGTTGGTCTTGGACGCCTGAGTGGAGGTGATCTTGGACGCTTGGGTGAAGGTGATCTTGGACGCTTTGGTGAAGGTGATCTTGGACGCTTGGGTGAAGGCGAGCGAGAGCGTGGAGAGCCGCCACGCCTCCTAGCCGTCGAGGCAGGAGAGAGAGAAAAACGCTGAGCACCCGCGGTTTTGGATCTTCTACGACTCTTTTTCGTCTTTTTTGACTTGGCTCCACTCTTCTTCTTACAGCTCTTCTTCTGTGAAAACTGATTACCAATCCTCATTGTTCTTACCCGTTTGATCGCTATCAACTCAGGTTTTCCTGGCGATGACGACCCTTTCTTCTTTTTGGTGGGCGAGGCGGGAGAGGTTGGTTGGGCGAGGCGGGGTTGGTCGTCTTCATCTTCTTCATCATTATCATCATCATCATCATCATCATCATCATCATCATCATCACTTCCACTTTCTTCATCATCATCATCCTCACTGTCCTCTCCCTCTTCCTCCCCTTCTCCTGGATCGTCATCTGAATCCCCTTCATCATCATCATCATCATCATCTTTTTTTTCGTTGTTTCGGAACTTTTTTCTTTGGTGACGGAGATTTCTTCGGCGGTGATGCAAGTTTCTTAGGCAGAGAAGCAGGTTTCCTGTGCGCAATCTCAGGGGATGCGGGTGGAGTAGCAATTTTTATCCTTGGTGAAGTATCAGCCTTTTTGGGTAGGAGGGATACTCTGGAATCTTGGTACCTTCTTCCCGGCGAGATCGGGCTTCCTGGTTGTAAATCTTGGAGTCTGGATTTTTGATAAGGATCCTGCGATGAATACTTATTGACGAGCTTCGCCGGTGATCCTGGCCGTGATAAGCTGTTCGTGTAACGTACCGGAGATTCACTGCCGGAGGTTGTCATACCTCCTGGCACCCTCCTCTTAGTCTTTCTCTGAATTGTTCTCATTGTGTATGAGGCATTATTCGGCCTGTCTTTTAACTCCTCGACGATTTCCTCAGGTGCTGGGACCCGCTGTCCAAACTTGTCAACCGAGTAGATTGAACCGAGTCCATCTTTGTAATATGTTTCTTCACTCAAGGGGATATCTTCTTGTTCGACAATTTCTCCCTCCTCCTGCCTCGGAGGATTAGAACGGCCTCTTTGGGTTTGGTAGTAATTAGGAGAAGAGTAGTCTAGATTTGGATTCCGATCTAAGTAGTTTGAAGTCAGAGTAGGCCATTGTCTTGGAGGAGTATTTCTTGGAACAAGACGTTGCAATTCTTCGGTGGTTGAAAGACCATTTTTGTCACGCTCTTCTCCCTCTTTTTGAAGTGAACCTTCGGTGTCCGAACTTGAGACGGCAGACGTCTTCTTGCTGCCGTCAACTGTGAATCGATAGTCGGGCACATTGACCCTTTTGTCTGAAAAAAGAGTATTTTCCGAATCAACCAAGATAAATGTTTGTGCATCATCACTCGACAAAGCTTCATGTGTTGTACTCTGTTTTAATTTGTCTTTCTCTGCGGTTGGGTCACTACTGTTTTCTCCTCGTATATAGGTTGCATTTGACTCTTTGAGGATGATCTAAAACATTAGAAAATAAATCAATAAAATATAAAACAAAAAGACTAAAGAGGTGCATGAATGGGTAGTCACATTTATCGGAAGAAGGGGCCCGCAACAGGGGTACTCTTCTGCTAAAAACCCCCATTATCTCACAATGCAGAATTCACAGGAAGAGCGCTCGTTGTTTTACCTTTCTCTCGAAAACTTCCTCAATTTTTCGGTGTTTTCACAAGGAAGCGTAACCTAATTTAACATTTCAACATATCCAATCACAGTTTCATTCAGCTCAATTGCAAATCAATGAGCCCATCTTCGTTTTATGAGATTATATCTAGGTTGTACGCAAAATTAAGGGGTTAAATATAAGAAAAAAAATCAATTTTACTTTTCTTTCAGAAATAGAACAGTAGTGCGAAATTTAGAAACGTTGCATTGAGTTGCGCCTCTTTGTAAAAACACTGACGAATGGCATGACGAATATAATAGATAAAAAAAAAACCTTCTCGGCACTACACCCGAGTACGTTCCTTCCCGTAACTTATTCTTCCTCAATTTTAATTTTTAATTGACAGAAGCTACTCCAAGTTATTGTCAACACTTGCAAAATATTGGTTCATATAGCGCCTTCAATTAGAGGGATAGGCAACATTAACGCAGGAGTAGGAATATTTAGCAACCTTCTAAATTTGGGCGAGCCATCGATAGTAATTTCTCTTTGCAATTCGGTAGTGAAAGGCTTAAGACAACTTTGAGACCCAACCCCTTGAAGGCCTCAAAAATACTTCACTCGGAAAGAAATTTGCTTTTTAGATGTGAGTTTTTGACATCAATAAATAATTAATTTCCGAAATTCTAATATTATTCTGGAAAATAGCACAACGGAGAGATATTATCTATCTTTCTATTTTTAACATTGGAACGGGTGTATTTGACAAGAGTCGACAAAGGAATAGGTCCATTTCTTTCTATCTTGTTTCTACTCACACCTTCAAAGGGAAAATGAGACAGAAGGAAGAGATCCTGCCTGCGCCAATGTATCTCGTTTATCATCTTTGAATTTCTCTGCGCATAACCAGATACCTTGAGATAACCTGTAAATACTTTTCTATAGTGAATATTTCATAATCAGTATCCTTGATAAGGGGGCAATTCAGATACTTCACATGAGATCTAATTCACTAGACTCGAACTTGAAAAGTCCGGTCTGGTTCTATTTGAAATTCAGATACACACTTTAACCTAGAACGCCTCTAGATTTCTCTAGGAAGTTTAAAAAGATTTTTAAGAAAGGATTGAGAAGAATTGGCATTCCGGTATAGCTTAAAAAACACATGGTTTTCCACTCAAAAGAAATCTCAAGGGGACAATAGCAAGGAGCTCGTTAGCTGGTAGAACACTAAACTTGACATTTATCAAGAACCGACATTTCACAGTGAAGAGCGCAACGTCTCTAAAAATTGTAATTACTCATTCTGAACTTGAGTATTTCTGAAGCCAGCCAAGTCAAGTCAAGTATTTCTCAAGTAAAGTTTCTGAATTGTACCCTAAGCATGAATCATAATGGCGTCAGGTGTCAGAAATCAATGCCATTTTAATTTGAAATTGATCTGCACAATCGTATTGTGGTCTGAAATGGAAGGAAATCAGGAGAACTCAGATTTATATATTTGAGGTAATTTTAGCACCCAGGTTTTTTCAGGAACCTCGGTACGGTAATATCTGTATATAGGTACATTATACAAGTCCCTTTCGTAAGTTTCTGCATTTTTTCGTACTAAATTAAATTCTCTGCCATGTTGAAATAAAAGAATCGAGGAAACAAAACGACGATGAAAAAATTAAGTGGGTCGTCTTTTAGATGTCAGGCACCCAATCTTTTAGTTCAAAATTGTTTTCATTGTTTAGAACTTTGTCAAGTCCGCAAAGTATAAGCTCGATATTTGGAAATGTCAAAATAATACTTTTCTATGTCCCAAATGAGGATTCAATTGCCAGCTTGGAATTCTGAGTGATTTATTTCAGAAGAAACTGAATGCAAATAAGGAAAAGATGGTGATCACGAGGACAGTTTATTACGGAGATGAATATAGAATTCAGTCTAGGCTTATTATATATTATTATATACTTACCACCCCAAAGTTTTCAATTTATTACGCATTTTAATTTATTATAAACTTTTCAATTTTTGGTTTTCAGCTTCAATAACACAATTTTTACCTCACCACATTACAAATTAAAGTACATATATACGTGAAAAATTGAAAACGTACCATCTAAATTCTTGGAATAAGATGAGTGCGTCATTTTTTCACGGGTACGCAACTTGGAAGAGTGTGTACTATTTTCGTCACCAGTTAAAACACGCACTTTGTGCGGTGGCGTCACTAGACTTTTATATTTTGAAGGGCCGGGGGGGGGAGGAGTGAGATCGTCTATCGAAGGCGTGGGGGGGGGGCATGCAACAGTTAACAGGTGTTCTGAGGGTAATCTATGGTAAAATGTCGAAAATAAGTAACTTCCCTTCGATGAAATTTCAAACTATTCCGAAGTAAAATAAGTTTTGCCGAAATTGCTGACAAAAGAAACAAACCATCTCGTGGTTTATAATTGAAACAATGAATGGTTTGCAAAGCAATGCAAGAAACGTTAGGTTTACCTATGGAATGAATCAACCAATTCAAAAGAAAGGATTTAGAGTTTCTTATACCTATCTAGTAAACAGTCGGGATGAAACATTACTTGGGTCCATCCAAAATACTTACCTACGTCTATAGCCTAAGATTATGCTCCATGCAGAGCTCCACCAACTTAATTTACTTAACCCTTGGGTGCCCGCCCAAGGCATTTTACATATTGTGTTAACCAAGGGGGGCAAATTTTCATCCTTAGTTTAAAACCATTCATGGTGGCTTATTTTTTAATATTTTTCAAATACGTCAAAACAACGTTTTTATTTTCTAAGAAATTATACAAAGCCCTCTTTTCAAATTGTTTGATTTTCAATTGTTTGGTGAAAAAATTTCTAGAAAGTACTAGGTTCAAATACTTATAAAAAAAAAACCCCACAACTCCTCGTTTCTTTGATTTCTTTGAATTTGGAAATTTACTTGATATTTGTAAGATAATCCCAAAAATCATCACATATTCTAAAACTACAATAAATAATCTATTAGATCACATGAAGCACACATTTGGCACGCTTCGGGGGTGGTAAAATCAGGGGGAAAAACAAGCAAAAATAAAGGTTTTCTTTGGAGATGACAAAGTCAGGGTGGACAAGCTCCCCCTCACCTTTCAAAAGAAAGAAAGATTTCACACCTTTCACGCGCACTCAGGAGATGGTGGATCATGCTTAGAGGGCTCGGCTGCGGGAACATAGAATTTCTAAGCAATTTTTTGACCAAAATTCAAAAACTAATATACTGCTAGAAAGTTGAAAACATTACCTTTCCAACCATGTAAGTAAATTTTTTTTTAGTTTTATTAGTTGCGGAGAAAAACATGGGGGAATCTCTCTTTCTGAACAGTCGTCGTAGCAGCTCGAATATGTAAAGGTGACAGAAGCGCACCATGCCGCTGCGGCTGCGTGCATCCACGGCCCGCATGCGGCCAATTTTTGACCGATTGTTTTGAACTTTTCATTTCTGGATTCAGTATATCTTAACAAAGATTTCAAGGTAAAGTTGATTGACTTTGGACTATTTTTGTAGATTTTCGAAGGGGGGTGAACTTACTTATTGAACCCCCCCCCCCCCACCCTCGTACAAAGGGGTTATGAAGTTCATTAGTTTGAAGGGTGGCAGTTTGGGGAGGGCGGCCAAATTGCAACCTCCTCCCCTCCTCCGAAAACGTCTGCATGACCACCCTTCCCAACCACTAGAAATACTACAAGTTTATGTAAAAGAAGCCTCAACAGTGATTAACCGTTTTGTGTATTTTCAGCCCCCCTCCTTGGCACTCCAAGTTGGACAAAGACCTTGAACTCACAAGAATTAAGAAAAGTAAGCATTCATGTAGGTAGATAACACTTTTTGGAGCGAGCAAGAAAACAACAAAAACAAAACAACAAACAAAACAAATAATACAAGCTACCCAATTTTTTAAACGAAATAAGAGGCAAGAGGCCCATCCTATACCTACATCTATTTTCATCTTTACATTTGTTTGCACTGACGAGCAATCAAAAATAGGACAGAATAAGACTCTTATTGCTTTGGCTTATTGCTCAGGTTTTTTGAAATATCTCTTTGAAAATACTCGTGCCACTGATATGGTCGATAGACAACACAAAGATCATCGGCTTTCTCTCTCTCTCCTTACAACCGATAAGTTTGGAAGCAAATAAAATATACGTACCAAAATGAACCACAAAATCCGGTTGAGAGTCCTGATTTGCATTATATGTAGCACGGATTAACAATCGTCAATTTAATTGGACGACATGCTGTGAGTGCATGTACTGCGAAGATAATCAAGTCATCCCAAATCTAAACTTTTATTGCGCGATTAAATCATGATGCAAAACATTTTTGTGATCGAGGGAAAAGGAGAAGTGGAGTGACGCATTTGCCATAATTTTTCACTCACTCCTCTCTGGAACCCTTCATCCAATCCTCGACATGTTCCGTTTTTATTTATTCTTCATTTTTTTTTCTTGCAGCTTTATTTTGAGAAAAATACAATATTTACAAATTAAATAAAATGACCAGCCTTTAAAGTGAGGCTATCGGTCGTGCTCGTGCCAGGTTAAAAACTTTGTACGAAATGAAAGAAAAACTACTTAAATTAGGTACGTACTACAGTTAACTAAAACGTGGAATTACCAATTAAAAATGGATGCTGCCTGAGTATTTTTTTCTTTCAATTAATGAATCAAGATAAAACTTCCGTTTGGTACCCCGTTACACCTTTCAACTTGATATTCAATAACCTTCTAAGATAAATAAACATTTAAAACAAAATAAAGTATTATCGACGAACGTTTTGACGAGTAAAAATATAGACAAAAAGAAAAGGAAAAGAATAAATGTAAGGTTTATGATTTCCCTTTCCCTTTCCTCCATTTGTGCTTCAGCGTTTTCTTTTTTTTGTACTTGTGAGGGTGTTCTTTTAACGCCTAAATAGACACTGCTATCTTTCCTGACATATTGTGTCCCCTCATAAATTATGAGATCTCGAATACATTTAGGCCCCTAGTCAGTTTCAGGGCTATTCTCCCAAAATTTTTATAATGCACTTATGTGTCCAGCTCTGTTGCGCCTAAATTGCCAAATCGTCGGTTTGCGGGCCTTTCACAGAAGTAAATAATGCGTACATATAGGTTTCTTCCTCCATTTCACACAATCTGCACGTTGGACTCTTCCTAAATACTCCAATTGTGAGGATTTGTATCCTTAATGGGCAGCGCCTAGTAAGCAGACCTATCAAATGTCTCAGCTGTAGCCTGTTACACATCAAAACGAGTTCTGGCTGCAACTCTGGACGTTTAATATTACGAGGATTGTCCGTAAATTAAGGTCTCCAAAGCTGTTTCACATAGAAAAAATCATTTTATTGAAAAAAACAAGTACAGATTCTGAAAGCTTCAACTCTTAGCTTCTTTTCTCCGTAGTCGCCATTACAATCAAAATATTTTTCATGTCTCTCAGAAAGCTTTTTCAAATTTGCGTCATACCCCTCTCCCGCCAACTCGCATAGTGAGGAATTGACAGCTTCTTCGAGCTCTTCAAGACCCCCAAGTGTTGTTTCAAGTTGGGGAACTGATAATAGTTGCTTGGGGCCAAATCAGGACTATATGGAAGGTGGTCGATGGTTTTCCACCCGAATTTGGCGATGCGAACTGTCGTGACGAGGAGGACGTGAGTTGAAATCGAGCGTTGTCGTGGTGTAAACGGACTCATTTGGTCAGCCAACCTCTCCCTTTGTTCTGTATGGCCTGGCGCAGTTTTGTTGGTGTCTTGCAGTACCTTTCCTCGTTGATTTTCGTACCTTTTTCAAGGCAGTCGACCAGCAAAACGTCTTTTTTGTCCAAGAATACAGGCCCGAGGGCCATACAGAACAAAAGGAGAGGTTGACTGACCAAAGGAGTCCGTTTACACCATGACAACGCCCGATTTCAACTCACGTCCTCCTCGTCACGACAGTTCGCATCGCCAAATTCGGGTAGGAAACCATCGACCACTTTCCATATAGTCCAAATTTGGCCCCAAGCAACTATGTATTATTAGTTCCCCAACTTGAAACAACACTTGGGGGTCTTGAAGAGCTCGAAGAAGCAGTAAATTCCTCACTATGCGAGTTCGCGGGAGAGGGGTATGACGCGAATTTGAAAAAGCTTTCTGAAAGACGTGAAAAATATTTTGATTGTAATGGCGACTACGTAGAAAAAAAGCTAAGAGTTCAAGCTTTCAGAATCTGTACTTATTTTTTCAATAAAATGATTTTTTCTTTGTGCAACAGCTTTGGAGACCTTAATTTACGGACAACCCTCGTATTTTTACTAGTGGCGAGTCCTGGCAAATCTTGCTAGGACTAGTAAACATTTTTCTAAGATTCGATTGAAATGAAGTATAGTATTCGATTGCTCACGAGTCACCTGTTTTTAGAGATGAAGTTATCCAGTGGCGCGTCTATTTTTCGAAATTGCGCCTTTCGTCTTTGAAAGATTCTCTCCCATCCCCACTTTTTTTAATTTATCTATCTTTGATCTTTAAATAAGTATCATCTAAACTATCTAGTCTCATCATAATTTCCCAATGTTTCATCACAAATTACATTCTCCTACAGATCGAAAGTATTCATCTCATTCCCCTATTATCACTATGCATAAGTAACTTTTGCGTTATTTCAAAGATTAATTAAATTTTGGTGTTTCCTTTCTTTCAAAATTGACTTGCTGCAAACAAATATTTCTAACAAAATGAAATAATCAATTATGAATAAATGAGTAGTCGATGGTTCACGTTTGTGAATGAAGACGACTGACGATCACAAAATGTATTTCAGAATCGTCTTCCATTTCTAATACAATGCCAATTTCTTGCTGCATAAGAACTACTCAAATAATGAAAATACATTGTAAGTTTTTAATATTGAAAAAAATTGAATGAATACGCATTTTCAGATTATAGCCGTTTATTTTTTATGATAACGCCTGCAGATTACTCCTGAAGGCACCATTTTTATGGATGATTGCAATGACACTGCATACATAAATATATTGAATAAAATAAACACACTTTTGTGAGTGGAAACGACTGAAAATCACAAAATAAATTTCTGATTCACCTTTCGCATCCGATACAATACTATGAGGTAAAACACTACTTTTTATTTCTGAAGAATCATGGTATTCATTGTTAGATGCCTTGCCTCAAAATCCTTTACACACCCGAGAGAACTTTTTTAATTACGATCTTTCTTGATAATTTAAAGTATCGATCAAACTTCAAGAGATCTCTGTTTTATTGTAAGTCTTTAATCAGATAAAGTGAATAAAAGTAAAATCAGAATTTGAGACCAGAAGAAGGCCATCAAAGGAAGAATCAGCCATAAAGCATCGGTATTGCTCCTTCGAGAAAATAAGCCTTACGATCTCATTAGAATTCACTCCGGTCAGCACACCCATCATTTTATCAACCCTTTTCCAGATACGGCCTCAACACAAGCCATGGCACAACGTTATTTAGATGGAAGAAAAAGCTCCTTCAATTTGCAAAGATGCCAACCCGTTACAGCCTCACCGGAATAGTTCCATATGTATGCTCTTTGCTCTGCCTGCATTTAGGCGGCCAATTAATGCAAACTCTCGAGATCTTGTATATACAGTGTGTGCATAAACTGCAGGTACCTACAAACTTCTACCACGTATTTTTGGAGTCAAACTAAGACGTTTTCCCCATAAAACAAATGGGTCCAAAAATGCCCCCTTTTGAGATACAGACCCCAAATTTTTTTAAAAACTTTTTTTTTTTTTTTTTTTTTTTTGAAGAAGTTAGTAAATTTAGGTAGAAGTTTTCATCTGAAATTCAGTACAACCTAAATATGCTCACTTAAGACAAGACTATTCTGATGCTAATGCTCACCAAAAGTCTCAATTTGTCGCCTAGCCTCGCATCAGCTACTAGAATTACAGCATAGAAGCTTCGAAATTAACTTTCCAATCTTGACAAAGCTGACAATTTTAACTTTGCTGCAAAAATCTGTGTTTACTTCAAGACTTGAATTTCTGTGAGACAAGCAACCCTTGACACAATTCATTCCATTGATTTTGCGACAGTTTTCTCAATGATAAAATTCGAATCCCGCTTTTTCAAAATTTCCCAAATATTTGGGACACGGAATTGATGGTTCAGATTCCTGCCTATTGTGCGGCAGTGAAAAAAAAACCGGTAAGGCAATGTTGCCAGAGTTCGGAAAATCGGTTTCTTTAGAATGTTTTAAATGGGAAATAGACGGCCTGAATTAAGTCTTATCTGGCAACATATCAGGGACCGAGGAACTTAAGGGGGAGAGGCATGTGGACCTTTTTTTACATTGGTCTTTATGGAGACATCACATTAAACCGAAACTGAATGATACTGAGACTGAACTGAATCAATTGCGACAAAAACTAGAATCGATCAATCGAAAAACCAAGCATGTTTAGTAAACTACATTTCAGAAATTATGGGCGGGGATCAGAATAATCAATGAACATGTGTAAAGAAAATTACAATTAGCTTGTTCTTTGATTCTAGATTTTTTGCAACTGACAGTTATGTACTTCGTTTCACCTGAATGGTTGGTTAGGGCAGGCAAATAGAAATCCTAGGCAGTTAGTGATCGGCTGGTGATTTGCCAAGGCAAAGAGCAAAACGTTTATTTGTGATAAGAAAAAAATCAGACCAAATATGGTGGTGACTTTAAAAAAATAATTATTTCTAGATTTTATTTCTCTCATTCTAAACCTAATAAGGTAACGAGAATATTGATAGCCATTATCCACGGATTAAGTTTTTCTCAACTGGTCCTCTTTTTATGAAAACTTAGAGCGATTAAATACAGGTGTTCAAACACATTTCATCTAAAAGACCGTAGGCAAAGAACTACACTAAAAAAAAAAAGTAATGCAGAATTGACCTTCGTGACTGTTGAATTAACATGACCGTAATGTTGAAAATGGGCACAACATGACGAGGAATTGAGAATCAACATGACTTCAATTATGTTGGACTAACATGATGATGTCATGTTAATATAACATTACTTCAGGTTACCACCATCAAAGCTTCGGTAGCCATATTGCCGAAATTTTGGTAGATTCCAGGAGTTGTGAAATGGGGATATATTTGACGATGGGCAAATAAGTAGATGAAACCAAAGATGAAGTTTTGTGTACCTTGGACTAAGGGCGCAACTTTCATTCCAAGCTCTATTTCAACTTTTAATTGTATCACTAAAAATTTACTTGCGTCATAGCGTACCTCTTAATAACTGAACTGATCATATTCAGTTAGGGTGCTTCTTCATGGGCGCACGTGTTAAAGGATACAGGTCACGGGGGCTTTATGAACGGAAAACATTGGAATTCCGAGCTTCCAACATTTAGTGACAGAGTAAAAAGACTTACTTACACCTTAGCAATACAAATTTTATACCAACAGATGGATAGTAAAGCCTTCTATCCAAAATTTAGTTTAAAACATCACGCAAAAATAGTTACGGCCCCTCAAACAGCAAAGAAAGAGGATTTACGAAAGTTGATGCGCATCAGCGCTCTCTAGCGGGAAACTTGATTCATGTTACTTCAAACTTACCGTCATGTTGATTTAACATTACTTAATCAACATTTCCAATGTTGTTATTTTAACATGACGTGTGATGTTCACTTTACATTTGTCGTGTCGAAACAACTGTCACGACTGTTGAATCAACATTATTTTCATTCTAACTTTTCAACATTACGAGTGATGTTATTCCAACAGGAACTTTTTTTTCAGTGTAATCAAAATAAACCTATAATCAAATTAAATCACCATTTTTTGTCAACTTATTAACTTTCAAATGAGCCAAAGTGAACATCGATACAGTGCTATTTGCCTAGGCAAATCGCTAGCCGATTGCCAATTGAGTAGATTTGCTATTTGCCTGCAACATATCCGAATATTTCACATCTCTAAGTATTCGAATAAAGGAAATCATCATCTTATAAGTGAATCACTGAGCACCACCTCGAAGAATAGAAGAATACCAACCCCTGTCGGTTGCCGAAGGTTGCCGGAAAGATACCGACTATCTTTTTCAACATGGCGGGCCCGACGTAAAAAATTCTTTGAAAATTAATTAAAGTTAATGAGGCTCTTACTAACTTTTGCTTCAAGTGATTGATGAACAGTTAATTTTTGAGTAAAATCCGGCAATCATGATGAGCACAGTAAGGAAAGAAGAAAATCACTCACATAGACTGACACAAGGAGTTTAAGTTTTAAGGCGTATTGGCGGAGCTACGCAGGTACCTACCATGGGGACTATTTTCTAATTCAAAGCTTTCTTTTATGTGCTCCAATAAAAGAGTGACAAATTAGACAGAAGGCAGTCGCCCATGACAACTGCGTAGATACGCCATTAAAAAGCAAATATAGCGGAGCTATGCAGGTATCATAAGAGATTCCTAACTAATCGTCTCTTTGTATAAGAACACACAGAGGAAAGTTGCTAAATATGTGGATTGTAATCTCCCCTGGTAAACATACGCAGCTCCGCTGTAATGCCGGAGAGGCAGCCGGGTTGAGTTAAGCCGGGAGGAGAGAGAAAGTTTATTTTCAAAATTATAACTGTATTTTTCATTCTATCGTAGGTTAGCACTTTAAAAGTTAGACGGTATTTTTAATCAGGCAGTGCCAATCGTTGTATAATTTGGTTAAGCTGAAACTTGTTTATTATTTGCAAAAATAATATCGAAATTGTTACTTATTGTTAGTCAAATAATTTTGTTTTATTCATTCCATATTATTTGGTTCTTTTTAAAGTAAACCTGCCACTCAAGTCCAACTTTTGGCAGGTGGATCTGTTGTTGTATTCTTTATTTTGTAAATGCTTTTCGTTGAAATAAATAAATAAATAAATAAAATAATAATAAATAATAAATGCCTTAAACTTGGGCCTCTAAGAATAAATTTCGTGATTTTTTAAACTACTTACCGTCATTGTCTCCGACTTTTACGCCAGAATACACTATTTAATCACTCACGGCAAAGGTCAGAAAAAGCCCCATTCTGTTACTGTAATATTCTATGATTGCGTGGTTTTACTTTCCGCGTGAACGCGTTCCAGGAGAGCGGGCGCGACCATTCCTTCTGGCTGACCCACGATGAGCGGAAGCGGCAGCAGATGCTGATGCTCTAGACCGTGCGTGACTCTTTCTGGCACTCCTAGAGGAGGACGCGCTCCGCCTTCCAGACCTTGCTTTTTTCGCCCACTTTCCGCCCACTCTCATCGTCTTGACCCGTTTAATCGCTAATAATTCAGGTTTGCCCTTCACAGATCCAGACTTGGACACTCCGGCTTTCTTCTTAGATCCAGATGACCAGCTACTGCTACTACTTTTTGACCAACTCTTGTTTCCTCCCCCTCCAGCGGAGCCTTTGTTACCCTTCATTTTATTCGGAGAGGGGGAGCCAGGCGGTGGCTCCTCCCCTTCCTCGTCATCGTCTCCACCTTCATCTCCTTCGTCGTCCTCCTCCTCATCTGACTCTTCGGAGGAGTACCCGCCTCCTTTTGGTGGTGAAGATGAAGACCTTCCTCCTTTAGAAGAAAACGATTCTTCATATTTTAAAGGCGAGGGGGGCTTTGTCGGCGAAGAGGACCCTCCCCGGGAAAATGATTCTTCATACTTTTGAGGTGTGCCGGGTCTCCACTGTGAACTGGATATTTTGGTCGGTGAGGCAGCAGGTGGTAATCTAAGCGGGGAGGGTTGGTTTCGGAGTGGGGAAGCAGGAGGCTGTAATCTGAGCGGGGAAGGGGGGTTGAAATTTTTTGCCGGGGAAGCGGGTGGGAGCTTGGGTGATGAAATCGGTGATCCAAGCGGTGAGTTTGGGAGCCTAGCTGGTGATCCAGGAGGTGAGACTGGGAACCTTGCTGGTGATCCAGGGGATGAGACTGGATACCTAGCAGGTGATCCAGGCGGCGAGACTGGATTCTTTGCAGGTGACTCGGGCTGCGGTTTGTAAAAATTCGAATTTTTGAACCAGGTCTCAAAGGGATCTTCGTCCAAAGGCGGTTTCTGGTCTTCTTGTGTGGTCCAGCTGGTTCCAGGCACCATTCTCCGTCTTGTCGTCACCACATACCGCCCAGAAGGTCTGTCCTTCAAGGTATCGTAAATGTCGGCGGGTGCGGGGACCTCCTCGCCAAATTCATTCACCGAGTAAATTCTGCCATCGGGATCTTTAGTATACTCATCTCGCGAATCATTTTCGCCCAAAGGCGGAACCTCGGCAGGGTTAGTATAGTCATGCACCAAGGGCGAACCTATTTGTTCGGGTTGATGGCCTCCGGGTGGGTTTCGGTTCATGGCCCAATTACTCAAATTAGGGAGAGGATTGTCCCTTGTTCCAAGATGTTGCGATTTTTCGGCGATCGCATCTCCATTTTCAATTCGGTTTGCATCCGCTTCTTTTGGTTGCAAGATCAAAGTTCTTCGACTTGGGGTACGAGGTTCTTTGTTGTCAACAGTGAATGGAGCATCACGAAAAAATACGCTGCTTTTGTCAAAAGTATCAACGTTGAACAGATTCTCGACTGGAAATCTTTTGCAACTAGCATTTGTCTTCAGATCCTCGTCCTCTTCATTGCTAACAAACACATCCTTCCCTATAGTCAATTCATTTCCATCTTCTTTTGTATAGACCTCGTTCGTATTATGAAAATTTATCTAAAATATTAAAAAAAAAAAAAAAAAAAAAAAAAAAAAAAAAAAAAAAAATGATAAATAAATAGTGAGTGCAAAGATTTGGACAGCAAATTTTAAAATGTCAGAAGTGTCCAAGGGTGCAATTTAGATACATTGCTAGAGATTTACTTCACTAAACTTAAACAGTCCTTTAGATTCAATTTGCATTTCAAAAAACCTAAAGAACCAAGACGTTTTTGAAATTTATCGAATTCAAATTTATCGTTTCAAGGGATTTCCAAGTGAGAATACGCAAGATTTGGCATTCAGAAACGCTCCAAAAGCTGGTGGTTTTCCACTCAAGATAAATCTCCTGGGGACAATTTCAAGGTTGCTCCTGGACTAAACTTAAGGTTTCTCAAAAATTGCCGATTTACGCAGTGACCTTATCTTAACTGCACTTTTCTCTTTCAACTCAGCCTAGTCAAGTCAATTAGATCTCAAATAAAGTTACTGAATGGGGCTATTGCACACTTTTTCTATAAGCGATTTAATAGTCGATTATGGCGTAAAAACCTCAAAAAATAACGATGGCGACACTAAAAACTTCCAAAATCCACTCCTGAACTCAATAAACGCAGTTATTTGCGGGAGCGTAATGGTGGCCGAAGGTACTAACAATGGGAGATTCCCATCTAACAATTCTGAAACTCCATCAAGAAGTGACCAATAAGAGACTACTTTCATTTGACACCGGTGTCACTAGGTGTTGCGGCACCATTCATCGGATGTGGATCATCACTCTGATGACTGATTACTCAGTGAATCATCCTTGTCAACATAGAAAGATTGACGAAATTAAGATAGGAATATCCTATTGTTAGTGCCTTCGGCCACCATTACGCTCGCGCAAATAACTGTGTTTATTGAGTTTAGGAGTGGATTTTGGAAGTTTTTAGTGCCGCCATCGTTATTTTTTGAGGTTTTTACGCCTCAATCGACTATTAAATCGCTTATAGCAAAAGTGTGCAATAGCCCCATTGCGTCCGACGTGATTTGACCTGCGTAGATAAAATAAAGGGGGGGAAAACAAATTGGTAGCGCTCACTAAACCTTTGGTGGACAAATAGCCCAGTAAAAGACTTTCAGTAGAGCAAACCAAAGGTTTCGCACGGTTAATTAAAGATATCACCAAACAAAATATACATATTTAGTTAGCGTGAAAAACCTTTAGTTAGGAGGACCAAAGATTTGGTTTGCTCTACTTAAAATCATTTGCTGGGTAATTTTTTTACCAAAGGTTTATAGTGAGCGCAACCAATGTGTTTTTTCTGTGAGCTTTACGATTTATTAATGACATATTTGACATTCAAAAGAAACTATTCAAACTGTTGTCAACAATTGTCATTAAATTTTTTAATAAATAAATGAACAATTAATAATTTCACTGTACTATACCAGAATTTTATTATTCTTTCAATCAGTGGCGGAAGGAAAAATTATCTGTCTTTCTTTTCTCCTTTGAAACACGCATGTTAGACAAGGATGGACAAGGGGATGGTAACACCCTCCTTTTCCATCCGTTTATAACCTGTCCACTCAAACAGGAAATGAGAGTAATCGAGGAGATCCTATGGTTGTGTCATTGCCTCTACTTAGTTTATTTAAGTGAATCGACTCCTTGAGACTTGAGACTTGTGGACCATTTTTACCAGGGAAAGGATGCCGAACAATTTGACACGACCCCTTTTACACAGTTTGGCCATACTTTCTATGCTAGAAGTAAGATGGCGGCTCACTAAACGGTTGAAAATAAGTAAATATAACCATGCTAAAATATAACCAAATTAAAAATGCTAGAAATTTATGCTCAGTTAATTTTTATTGTATCACTAAGCAGCTGACAGGCGAACTGCAAAGCGACGAACCTCGTTTTGTGAAATAACGCAGCTTAATACTGAGCTTGGTACTAAGAATGTTTATGACTCATTTTTGAAGACAAAGAAGAACATGGAAAATGAAATAAGTGCGCGTCATTAAGAAACATGCTTTTTTTATGAATTCTTGCAAGAATAAAATGTATCAGTTGATCCACTAGATCATTCAAAGCGATATCTGCGCCTTCGATTTTAGATTTCCCATAAAAAGTGACTACGATAGCGTTTCAGAATTCACCCCTTCATTGTCTCGATGCAGCAAAGCTTATGGATAGCAGTACTTTTCAATATACGTAGAAATACTACATCACAGGACAATGTAATCTTTTTCACACGGATGGAATCAACGGATGAATTCTACAACGCTACATATGGCAACGGGATCGGTAAAATGTGATTACTCCATAACTACATCGCATAGTGCCACTGAAGTAAACACTTTGAAGATCATATTGGTCGTGTTTTGGTATCTGCAGACAGAGTAAAATTTGCTGGTACGGTGGTCTCATCATGATTTTTACATATCTAATTTCCGGATCACATCAGAAAATTTCGAGCGGAACGACCACTGTGCTTATCTACCAAGGTTCGTTATCTTGCATACCATGAAAATTATAACTGACCACAGTTTTCTAGCAGAATATATGTAGCTGTATACATTTGAGTGCATACCATACACTCGTTTTCAACAGTTTAACCACCACCATACACAATTAGTCATAAAATTAAAACCACGCACCAAAATGAAACACCAAATCCATTTGACAGCCCCTTGCATTCTAGAAGACAAATATCCAATCCTATCATGTAGATGACATGCTGTTGGTACTGACACACTGCAGTGAAAAATCAACTCTTCATGAAATCAAACAAAAGTTTGCACAAACAACGTGCATGGAAACAAGAGCAAATTATTCGCAACGATGACGCATCGGTGCATCATTTTTTTTATCCTCATATAGGTCTTTTCTTTCCCTCCCTTCCGTTTCCTTCCTTTTGTTTCCGGAAATCTGTCGTGTCAATATTAATCGGTTAAATAAATGCGATTGCACTTTTCCAGACCTACATAATTGACGTTTTCACAATGCATGTGTGAAATTATAGACATACTGTTGTATATGTAGTATTGTTAGGTTGCCAGCCCTGGTTTTTGTTATATTATATTCGGCCTACCGCAGGTGGTGACAGTGCACCTTATTGTTAGTCTTTGTAATCAGTATGAGTACGACTTGAACATATCTTGAGGCTAGCCATTAATCATGGTCATTGGAGAATCTTTATACATGATTCTAATCGAGGTTAAATGAATATGATGCAATTCACGGCAAATAATGAGAATACCTACTTACAAAGAAAAGATGAATACTATATTGAGATTGGCCATCAAAGATAACTAGGCGTAATACCGTTTGAAAAACAAAAACAGGAATATAACATAAATAACAGGGACAACAGTGGAGGAAAACAGCAGAGTACAATTTGCACACAGCTCTTAACAGGAGACTCACTTTCTTCTTGTAGGTATAATTTTCACCAAAAACTCTTTCACCCAAAAGCTCAGAGTTGCGGACGGCCAAATCAGAAAACTTCAGGCTCAGATTATTTTCACGGAAAGACACTCTCACCCATTACCTACAACACTGACGGCTCTGTTTCGGCGTTCAAATAAGTTGTTATCATAGAACTCCAAGTCTGGATATTTTTATTAGAATTTTATCTGGTGTAACCGAAATTGCATACTCCCGAAAATGAAGGCGTCACTAACAAAACTCCTCGGAGCGTACCTCTATAATAAAATGCACGAGGCAGCGAGAATTTCTATCAATCACAGTTCTAATTCGGCATTCAAAGAAGTAGATATCGTAGAACGCCAAGTCTGTTTTTTTCTTTTTTTTTTTTACTTACAGCTTTAGCGGTAATTAACTGATGCATCCGAAATTGCATACACCCGAAAATGAAGGCGTCTTAAATCAAACCTCTCATAACCACAATGTCTCAGTGCTCGAATATGATAAGAATTATTCTCAATTCAGAGGATGGGCCCTCAATCCACCAGCACGACAATTTGTTATCACTAGTTTGGCGGAAACTTGAGTATATTAAAACAAGCAGATAGTTCTGACACTACAGTGTCAGAGAAGGCGCACCTTGAGCAAATTTGGTCCTCATGAGTCAAATTCCATTTCCACCATCTCAAAAATAATGTGTCCAGCAAAAAACCGGGCCCGAACCTGGATGCGGCGAGTGGGTAGGGGTTAGGACCACTACATACGATCTTATATGGGACAAACCCTTCGAATATTCCACCACCTCAGAAAAAATTGTCCAGCAAAAGTGAGGGTCCGAACCTGTGTGCGGCGAGTGGGGGGGGGGGTGTAGAACCCCTACAGACAATCTTAGAACAATCCCTTCGAATTTTCCAACATCTAAAAAAAATTGTCCAGCAAAAGTTAGGGTCCGAACCTGTGTGCGGCGAGTGGAGGAGTGGGGAGAACCATTACGGACAATCCCTTCGAATTTTCTAACAACTCAAAAAAATTGTCCAGCAAAAGTTTGGGTCCGAACCTGTGTGCGGCGAGTGGGGGGGGATGTAGAACCACTACGGACAATCTTAGAACGATCCCTCCGAATTTTCCACAATCTCAAAAAAATTGTACAGCAAAAGTCCAAGTTCGAACCCGTAAGCGGCGAGGGGGGGGGGGGGGGGGGGGGGGGGGGGGGGGAACCACTACGGACAATCTCAAACCCTTCGAATTTTCCAACATCTCAAAAAAATTGTTCAGCAAAAGTTAAGGTCCGAACCTGTGCACGGCGAGTGGGGGCGGGGGGGGGGGTAGAACCACTTCGGACAATCTTAGAACAATCCCTTGGATTCTCAAAAAATCATCTCAAAAAAAATTGTCCGGCAAAAGTTTGGGTCCGAACCGGTGTGTGGCGATTGGGGGGGGGGAGGTTAGGACCACTACGGACAATTTTAAAACCCAAACCCCTCAGATGTTCCACCATATCTAGCAAAAGTTCGGGTCTGAACCTGTGTGCGTCGTGTGGGGGGGGCGGTGGGACCACTACGGACAATCATAGAACAAATCCTTCGAATTTCCCACTGCACATCACTAAACGCACGTAATAAACAATCAAATACTCATAAAACAATTTTGAACCCCCTTTAGTAAAAAGGTAGTTAACGATATAGTATGTCCCGCAAAATAGGGACATGAAAAAGTGATCGGTAGTAAGAAGAAATCGGACCACCAAGAATCGATTATTTTTCATGATGTGTTAGAGTAGAGAAAAACAATGTTGCCATATTCCATTAGCTGGCACCGTTCTTTGGTTGCCCGGTAAAAAATTTGAACGTGAAGTGTGATGCCAAGTAAAACAAAGGACGCCATGGCAAAACGTAAGAAAAGATGAAGAAGTTACAGTGAGTCAAAAGACATCTCTCCTAAATGTCCCCATGACGTCCCACAACTGGTGACAAAGCATTTGATCCGCGCACAATGGCCGAAATACGTTAATCAAATCTCGAAATGATAACAAATAAACTGTAGGGAATACCCTACGAACACTTTCTCACATCACTTTTATCTGAGGGAGACCCCCAGACCCCCCCACCACTAAAGAATTCTGGAGGAGACCCCCTAACCCCCTAAAGAATTCTGGGGGAGACCCCCAGACCCCCTTTAGAATACTAGGAGAGACCCCCAAACCCCCCTTTAAAATGCTGGGGGATACCTCCAGACCCCCCTTTAGAATTCTGGGGGAGATCCCCAAACCCCCCTCAAATTTCAAATATTTTCACCTCCGGACATAATATTTCTGCCTTCAATCCGAAGAGTTTGCAATTTTGTAGAGAAGCTGTAGGAATAGTTGCCTATTTTGTTATTTGAAGGCTAATTGAGAGCCTTAATCTGATGTTGCTTATAACAGGGTTTAGAGTAGGTAATTCAAGATTCCAATAAGTTTTTATTCTTTGAGCTGCATTCATTATATTTGCTCTTTGTTCTATTTTTGGGAGTTTCTTTTTTCCCTTAGTTTTTATAGGAGGTCGAAATGTACTGATTCTTGCATTTCCTCCATTGAGTACTATGTTTGGTTTCTTCTTTCAAACTGTGGATATTCGAAATAATTTTTTTTGTTTAATAGATTAACCCCCCTCCAAAGATGTACTTAAGTCGTAGATTGTGCAAACAAAATTTCAACAAAATTCATTCAGCCATTTTTGATTGACTTTTCTTTATAAAATTAATTTTCCTTGAATATTCTATTTTTTGGTGTAATGAAACCTATATTGCTTTTAAACAGCTTTAGACTTAAAAGTTGTATACTGTAGTAATACATTGGAAAGAAATTTCTGCCTAGGCTGGTTGCAAACGTTTTGATGCAATTTTCATCGAACTTAATTGAGTCATACTTGAATTACTTAATGCAAATATTATGTTTGTCTTAATATTTGCTTACAATTAGTTTCAAAAGATTTTTGCTCGATCGTACCTATATTGCCCCTCGAAACGGTCGTAAGGTTTTTATGAGGACTGTTCCAGAAAAATGTTTTAGTGCACACAGTGCAGTGTTTAGTGTATTTTTTTAACACATTATGTTTGTGAACATTTTTGTCAAAATCAATCCCATTAATGATTGACTCCAAGTTTAAAATTAATTCTTCACTTTCATTCTTTTTTTTTTTTTTTGGTCAAACACCCTATTTTGATTTTTTAAACTCTCTTAAGGGTTGTATATTGTAACTGTAAGGGCTAATTTCTTTTGTAAACCAATTGTAGATTTTATTTGCCAGATTTTGTCAAAATCCATTGGACCAATGTTGTGTACCCGATGACGGATTGGATATTGGACGAAATTAACACAACACTATTTTTTTTAAAGATATGATTTTTATATATATATTGTACGATTCAGAGGATTTGGAGTTGGTTGATTCAAAGTTGAAAACAGAATGAGTCTCCTTTCCAAAGGAGACTTGGAAAGAAGACTCAAATTGAAAGATAATTAGATATTTACACGAAGATTAGATAGAAAGAGTAAAAGTGCAAGCATGACGAATTGTAAATAAATCAAAAAGTAAATAGAAAATAAAGATTGTAACAGTGAAAGTAAATAGAATATGGAAAAAAGATTAGAAGAATAATTACGTAAGGGTCATGGTGACTGGACCATGACACCCTCCTCTCCTTATGAAAATTTAAAATTTGAAGAATTTTAAATGAAAACTGAAGTTACAATATGAGACTGAATGAGCTTGACTTGCGTTTTACATAAAATTGAAAAAATTGAAAAATTTAAGGTTTGATTACGAAGAAAAACAATGCATGAATCGAAACTTAAATCTAAACAATTGAGGTGAGTTCTGAAAGGACATAGCAATATAAAAGTTAAAGAGTTTTGACATTTGGAAGTTTAAGACTTTTGAAAAATTATGTAAAGTTGAAGACTTTTAGAAATTTGAACATTTGAAAAATAGTTTAAGACATTTAGAATATTCCATCAAGATATTTAGAATTTGAAATTTTGAAATGGTGGGGGATTCAAAAGGTTTTGAAAAGTTGAAAACGTTTGAACTTTTTGATAGTTGAAAATTAGATACCTGTGAGAGCGTTTAAAAGTTGATAACATTTGGAAATTTTAGAAAAATTGAAAACATTTGAAAAGTTTTGAGAATAGACAAATGAGAATTTTGAGAACAACAAGAAAGTTGTTGAGTAATATAGAGATTGAAATAATACTTAACTGTTAGAAATAAACTTTTGAACTTTAAGGTTCATCAGCAAAGTGAACTGAGTTAGGGCAGAATTTGAGAAAGTGAAACATAAAGTTTTCGTTGATACATAAGTAACAGTCAGTAAGTAAAATAATTGTAAGGATGATTCAACCGCAAATAATTGAATCATGGTCGAATGAATGGAATTTGAAATACATGTTGAATACTTCTATAACTTAGAAATGAGAATTTTAGAACTCGATTGGTACCTATAGCTATTTGGATAAAACGTGAGAATTTGAAGCGAAAAATTGAGACAATCTTACAATTATGATCGTAAAATATTTAAATTTGATCGTAAGAATTATAGTATTTCTTATCATGGCAGGTAACTTAAAATTATAAAATGAAAAATATATTATATACAACTTGACAAATAACAGTTTTGATTTTGCGAATCAGTAGACCGATGTATGCGAGATTTAGTATAAGACAACAATAAATAATGATAATAAATAATATCAAAGAAGCAATTCTATGAGTTTGATAACTTTGAATAACATTTAACACGTTGCATTATTTACAAAATGAGATATAAAGATGAAAAAAATGATATTGAAAAATGAGAATGTGAGCTTAAAGGCGTAAAATTGAATTTTTGAGATTGAAAATTTTGAACTGAATTAATTTGAGAATCACTGTGAAAAGAAGATTTTGATGTTTGAAAGTTCATTGACTTGTTTGTAAAATCATTGATACGAATCCAGGGTTTAATTAAAGTTGATTATGGGCATTGAGATTATCCGAAGATGAATTTAGGTGTAGAGATGAGGCACGTTGTCGAGATTTTTCAAAAACGGAGAGAATTTGAGTGCAGATAAGTAAAAGTTGTTGTTGAGATTTTTGAAATATTTTGAGAGATAAATTTGTCGAGATGATGATAATCCGTGCGTGCTGAAAGAGAATTGGCAATATGTGGCAACCTTGCAGGAGATTGATAGGGTTGAACGAAAATTGTTGATTATTAACCGTTGATCAATCGATGAGAATGTGATTGATTTGAGAGATTGAGTGAGCTGTGTGAAGAGTATTGGAGATAAACGTTGACTAATCGGTGAAACGATGGTTGCATCGACAGCGAGATTTGAACACTAGGCATCTGGATTAGTTTGATGAAATTTGGCAACCATGGAAGAATTTGAACGAGTTTGGCAGAGTATTCAAAAGATTTAACCAGTGAGTAAAAACGTATGCAAAACTTTTGCAAGTATGCAAAAGTTGGTTGTTTTGATGAATGACAGGCAATGATGAGAACGTCGAATTGTTGAGAAAATTAGTGGGTATTCCGCAACACAGCATAAGGTTTGAATTTTTAATGTTTCATTTAAAGACTTGAGTGTAACTGTGGCAACATCCAAAAAGTGACAGTTTCGACTACTGTGAGTAGGTGATGATGAGCAGCGAGTCAAACATGGGATATTAGAGATAAATTGGTCAACTGGAGTGCATTTGATTTCTTCTTTGAAGTCTAGCTTCAATGCGGTTATCAGATGAGCTTTTGGTTGAACGGGTGCGCTCGTTTTGGAGGCAACTTAGTCGATTTGCGGTTGATTAAAATGCTTGTTGCTCGACTCATTTTCCGGTTAGCAGAGGAAAAAGGAATAGGGTAAAATTCGAGGATGGATTTAGCACAATAAATGGAAAGATTCTGGATTTCAGAGGGATTTGGAGAGACAATGACTTGGAAAGGAAAAGTATAGGATTGACGAGACTTTGAGGTACATAGTTTGATGAAGATCAGAATAAAATAAATTGATTTCGAGATGCGATTATGAACTTTTTGCCTTATTCTGAATAAAAATTAAAATAATATGGCCTATGAATAATATGATCTAAATGAATTTGTGCAGCATAACATTTGATAAAAGTGATAAAATTTATGGTATCAATTGCATAGAATTACTCATAACATAATCCTGTCTGAGCCTACTTGAATAAGTTTCAGGTTCCGGATTTATTTTCAGATCTATTTTGGATTTTGGAACTGAATTGACGATGCCTTTTGACGTAACAATAATTGGATTTGATTGTGAATACCTTTCAAATTGAGTAGACTTGTTCTTCTTGTTTGATTCGTGAAGCGCTGGAAAGAACGAGTTTAGAGAAAAGAATCGTTCGTTTGAACCAGAATGAAGATTCGATTTAGTACTATAAATGGAACGAGTTTGAGATTGATTCGGATCAATGAACTGTTTTGACTCGGGAACTGTTTTTGGTTCGAAATCATTGGACATTAAAGGGTTAAAATATGAACGAGATTTAAAGACACATGAGTGTTTGTGATCGTGATTAAAGCTCTGAGTGAACGATTTATGATTTGATTGAGTTTTTCGAGGAAAAGATTGAGCCGATTTTGGTTTTAATTGAGGAAAGATAGTGTGCAATAAATTAGGACCGTAATCAGTTGGATAGTGATTCGAATAGTAAATGTGATCTACGTTACACGATTTTGACTTTAATTTTGGAGTGATTGAACTTTTTCTGAGAGGATCTGTATGATGAACAGTGCGCGGAGTTGATTGAATCGTTGAAATGAATTTTTAAAAACGGGTGTTCAGAGTCAGATATGGAATTCGAAAGAGAATTAAGAGCAGAAAAATTTGATTTAGGAGTTAAGTTATGATTAGTTGTTGAGTAAGAGCATAAAAAAGAATCAGAATTTGAGCTAAGATTGAATGTTGAGTTTTGAAAAGAATTTGAAACTGGTCTCGATTTTGGAGTTGAGAGAGTGTTTGAGAGCGGATTTGAAGAGTTTGTTTTTGATTTTGGATTCAAGGTACATGAAATGTCGATTGACTTGAGATTTAGAGCAGAGTGTGCTTTGAAATTTGTGATTAAATCTGAAGTTTTGATCGAATTGATCGAACCTGTAGCAACATTGAAAATAGAACTAGAGTTAAAATCAGAATTTGATTTTGCATTTGTGACATTTGACAACATTGGAAAAGAAGAAGAATCACCTGTGATTGAATTTGATGCATTATGATATTTTGTTGAGTTTGACGAGTTAGAAGTAGAATTTGAAGAGTATGAATTGATATTCTGAGACGATTTTGAGATCAAGAATTGATTTAGTTCAGATTTGGATTTTGGATTTTGATTTGAGTTTGAGATTGAGACAGAATTTGCAGAAATTGATTCGAAGTTAGAGTTAGGATTTATGTTAGAATTCGAATTTGATTTAGGTTCAGAGATTGTGATCGAGTTAGAAGAATTAGAACTATAGTTAGATATTGATTTTGAATTTGATTCAGATTTGCATGAGTTCGTGGCTGATTTTGAAGCTGAATTTGAGCTGGCAGTAGAATTTGAGTTTGATTTAGAGTTAGAGTTAGAAATTGAGATATGATTTGGAGATGATTTTAAGATTGAATCGGAAACTGAATCTAGTTCCGATTTAGACTTACAATTAGAACTAGGATTTAGAGTTTGACAATGATTTAATTTTAAATAAGAATCAAAGTAAATTGACTGTGAACGAGAATTTGAATCAAAAATTGGAATCGATTGTGACAAGGATCTAAAATTGTCGATTGAAATTGATTTTGAACGAGATTTAGAATCAGAGATAGGATTTAATTTCGAATGATTGTTATTAGAGCTATTCACATTTAAAATAGATTCAGGCTTTGAATTTGATTTTTCAGTTGAGTTTGAGATTGAACTTGAATTGGAACCACTGGAATTTGATTTCAAATCATACACTGATTTTGGTGTAGTAAGTGAATCGTTCGATTTTGAACTAGAGTTAGGATTTGAGATTGAGATTGATACAGAGTTAGAATTTGAGTTCGAAGAAGGATTTGAGGTAGAATTGCAGATTGATTTAGAATTAGAGTTTGATTTAGATTTTGAATTTGACGAGTTTGATGATGTTGACAATGAATTTGAGATAGAAAATGAGCAATTTGATTTTGAAAGTAACGTTGCATTTGAATCTGAGTCAGAATTAGGATCGGAATAGAGCTTTAAAATAGAACGAGAGTAAGACATGGGATCTTTATGATTGGCTAGAACAGAAATTGGTTTCGCATTTGAAGGTGAGTCTTGATTTGCCTTAGGATTTCCTATTGGTTGATTTTGCTGATTATTGTTTTCCGATGAATTTGGTGAGTTTGCATTAAAAAGAACAACATTAGAGCTAGGCGATTTATAAGTAACATGAGGTTCATTTCGTTGGCTGTTAAAAATTCGTTTTCTACATTCTAATATTAAATGACCCTGTTTTTTACAATAATTACAAGTTTTTAAGGCATTTGGATTTTTATGAAAAGATTTAGAGACGTCAAATGTTTGACGAGAAATATTAAAGGAGTTAAAAGTATTTTGAGGCACTGATTGCATTGATTGATCGAAATGAGTGTTGAAATTTGGAGGCATAAAATTTACGTGTTGAAATTGTCGATTAAAAGAGTTAGGCTGATTTTGAGGATTTAGTTTATTTATTTGTGAAAAATTGTAATTAGACAGATACTGTGGATTTACCTGATTTAAATGAGAAAAGTTAGAGCTAGGTTGGTATGAATTGTAAGAATTATTTTTATTTTGAACATGAGAATTTGTTGATTGATTTGCGTTGAAATTAGTGTTTTCATTGACTTTTCGGCAGTTATGTGTTTCGTGACCTTCATTTTTACAAAAATCGCAAAACCTATAAGAATGTTTCGTGCTATGAGACTTACAAAAAATTTTTTTCTTCTATAGCTTTAACGAGAGCGTCGGATAGATTATCGAAGTTTTGACACCTTAAAAACCTAGATATTTGAAAATTTGAATGATGAATAAATCTACTTAATGCGAGTTCATGTATGAGTTCAATTTTTCCTTTGCTATTCTCACTATTACCTAATGTTAATAACAGACGATTTTGCAATGAGTCAATTTTTGAATAAAACTCAGCAATTGATTCGTTGCAATTCTGTTTTAAATTATTCAGATCCTCTAAAAGATGTACGTAATTTTTTTCATCCTGATAAAATACATTGAGAGTTTCTTTCAGAGAGTTCCATGATGTAAACGTTCTTCCGATGAATTTAGCCTTGACTTTAGCATCTAATTTCGAAATTATAAAAAAAAGTAATGCCCTATGTAAAGATTGATCGGCAAAAGTATGTGCATCGTCACAAATTGAAATAAAATTATTGTATTCAGAGCGATCTCCGGAAAAGGTGGGAATGAGGGAACAGACAAAATCGAGTTGCATTTCAAGAGAGAGCATTATTGAGGATTGAGTTGGAGATGGATTTTCGGTTGTCATGGTTACGAGGTAAAAACACGGAAACACGGGATTTTCGAGAAAACTAGAAAATGAGCAATCTGAGATGAGCTTGAAGAATTTGTGTACCTTGAAATATCCTTTCACGACTGCGCCAGTTTTGTTGTGTACCCGATGACGGATTGGATATTGGACGAAATTAACACAACACTATTTTTTTAAAGATATGATTTTTATATATATATTGTACGATTCAGAGGATTTGGAGTTGGTTGATTCAAAGTTGAAAACAGAATGAGTCTCCTTTTCCAAAGGAGACTTGGAAAGAAGACTCAAATTGAAAGATAATTAGATATTTACACGAAGATTAGATAGAAAGAGTAAAAGTGCAAGCATGACGAATTGTAAATAAATCAAAAAGTAAATAGAAAATAAAGATTGTAACAGTGAAAGTAAATAGAATATGGAAAAAAAGATTAGAAGAATAATTACGTAAGGGTCATGGTGACTGGACCATGACACCAAACCTGAATTATCTGAAATAATAAGATTATGTTTTTATTTGCTTATATACCCATATTTTTTTCTCAATCTCACCTATATTACCTCTTGAAAAGGTCTAATCGGTTGTGTATGGTGATCAAGAGAGGATAATATGTTAGTACTTTGATAGTAGATTGTGTGTAAAAAGTTTCATGAAAATTCATTCAGCCATTATTGATTGACTCCAAGTTTTAAGATTACTTAATTTCTCACGATAATTCCATTTTTTGGATCGAGCGCACATATTTTGATTTTTTAAACGGTTTTGAGGGTTGAATATTGTAACTATAAGTGGTTTATTTTATAGTAGGCTGAATGTAGATTTTTTTCGCTAACTTTCATCAAAATTGATTGAACCAAACCTGAACTATCTCAAATAATAGGATTATATTTTTATTTGCTCATATTCCCAAATTTTTTGCTCAATCGCACCTATATTACCTCTAGAAATGGTTTTATCGGTTGTTTTTGGTGACACAGAGAGGAAAATATTTAAGTTTATTGATAGTAGATTGTGTGTACAAAGTTTTATCAAAATTCATGGAGCCATTATTGATTGACTCCAAGTTTTAAGATTGATTTCTCACGATAATTCTATTTTTCGGCTCGAGCGCGCTTATTTTGATTTTTTAAACAGTCTGAAGGAATAAATAAAGGAACTATAAGTGGTTCATTCTATAGTAGGCTGAAAATAGATATTTTTTTGCTAACTTTCATCAAAATTGATTGAGCCAAACTTGAATTATTCCATTTTTATTCATTTTTATCCATTGTACCATTGATTTTAATGAAAATAATTTTTTCCCCATAACTATACCCTAAAAATCAAAATTTAAAAAAAACAAAAAAGTACCTCTGGGGAATCTAAAAAGCAACAACTGTGCAAAATCTGGATGCATAAGGATCAATCAATGGTTCAAAACTTATGCCTAGGTATGGAGTGACGAACAGCCGGACTGACGGACAGACGCCACAGATTTTTTTTACATAAATCTCTCTAAGTCAGAAAGGGTTAAGAAATAGAAAATATGATGGAAGGATGTTCTTATGGATGGTATTAGACATGATAAGAGGCAATTACTTTGACTAAATCATGATTGACTTTGTCCTGAGAGGCCAACTATCGCAACAAAATACCTTGAAAATCTCTGCGCCAACGCAATACAATACTTTCTCAATTTTTCTAATTTCATTTGAGTGAGAAAGTAAAAATACAATCACACCATCTCCGTCGGATGTAGACTTTTAGGCATGACTGATCCAACCTCAACACACCCAATCAGTCTCTAATTCTGATTATTAGCGTTAAAAATATTTTTGGCTCAAATTAGCGCTCTCACCTCAGTATCAGTAAAAACCGATGCGCTGACATAATTTTTAGAAGAATTTGATGAGATCACACAATTTTCAGAAACACATGGCGCGTTGAGTCATTTTGCAGCAAAAAAAAAAGCGCCATAACTTAATTTTAACCAAATTGTGGTGCACGACTTTAATTTTCAGCAAAAGTATAAGCACTAACTCAATTTCCCCATTTTCTCCAATGCCGTATTGTTTTCTCTTTTTCTTATAGCGTTTGAAAATGTTTTTGCTCAAAACTGTGCGCTCACTCAAGTTTCAGTAAAAAACAGCACGTACGCTGACATAATTTTCAGAAGAAATTGACTCGGTAACACAAATTTCAGAAAGAAATGGAGCGCTGATTCATATTTCATCATATGACGCTAACTTAACTGTCACCAAATTGTGAGGCGCAATCCCAATTTTGTACAAAAGTCTAAGCGCTAAACTTTTAGGCATGACTGATGATGATCTCCGACAAAATAGGTGACTGTCAAAGGTTAGCGGACTACCAAACTATATGATTAAGGAACCAGTTTGAGTGTCTCACGATACTTTGAGACATATAAGGAGAGTGGCAGCTTGAATCAACATAGGTAGTACAACAGATGTAGCATAAGGTAGCATAAGAAATCAGGAAGTTCCTGGAGTACTAGAAATTTACTTGTAAATAGAGAAAGAGCGAAATAACTGCATTGAATAAATGATGCCTTGAAGCGCTAAGTCATTTGACGGGAGTTGCCAGACTAAATAAAATGTCAGAAAATTTGACCGCAAAGCACATTTCTTTAAAATTGAAAGAGGGCTGACTTCCTTTAGGACCTTCAAAACCAAAAATGTAGAAGTAGAGAAATAAGAAGCATTTCCTTGTTTCGTTCTGAATAGGACTAAGAAATTTCACATACAATAACAACATGATGGAAATATAAAGCAAGTCAGCACATCACACTATTCAGAGGTCCCATTGTTGAACCTTTGAACTCTTACCAATTCACGAGTCATAGCTACTATAAACGCAAGCAGAGTAATTTTATTACGTTGAGCGTAAACAAATAGCTGAAATTTGATAGGAAATATGGAGGAGGTTAGGGCAGGGACCACTATGGAAACAACGACATCAGGGCTGAATAATAAGAGATCCTCTTCGATGCGCAGTAATTTTTGGTAATTAAATGAGAATTCTGAGAATTGAGATAAGGAATGTTCAGAGTTCTTGCTGTAGGGGCTTTCCGTTTTGCGTTTGACCACACGCTATAATTAATTATAATAATTGCATTTACATGCAAAAAAACAAACATTCAGAACGGCAAATGATTGGTTCTCTTGATCACCTAGAATATATACCGGGAAAATTTGAAATAATCAAAAAGTGAGGTTGGAAATTTTTGACATAGAATAACTTTAAAAAAACGTCAATCAATGAACATGAAATTACTCCCAACCAACTCAGAATTCAGTCGTGGCTGGGAGAACATTAACTTTTCAAATGAAATTAGCATAAAAAAAACACAGGACACAACCTAAATTTCACGACATCAAAAAAGCTCATTTCGCCATTTGATCACAAGGGGGCGTAGTATACTCTATTGAGTATCAGGGCGATTTCAATAGGCGCACGTTGTGCCAACGGTGCGCCTAAAATGGTTGGAAAATAAATTTGAAAAATATGAAAGAAAAAAAGAAAATAAAAGAAGGAAAAAAAACAAAAATAAGGAAACAAAAAAACTTGGGCTGTGACCATATTTAGGGTTTTATTATGAGAGGAGAAATGCGGAAAGCAAGGTGGTCACAGCCCAAGTTTTTTTGCTTTTTTGGTTTTGTTTGTTTTTTCCTTCTTTTATTTTCTTTTTTTCTTTCTTATTTTTCAAATTTACTTTCCAACCATTTTTTTAATATACTTAAGTTTCCGCCAAACTAGTGATAACAATTAACAAATTGTCGTGCTGGTGGATTGGGGGCCCATCCACTGGATTCTTTGCTTGTTTTTGTTTTTGTTTTTGTTTTTTTCGTTTGTTTTTTCTTAAACGAAAGAGGAGAAATTTTAATATTTGGGTAATTCTCTGGTTCCGCATCACTTTCAGCTTCAGTAACTCTTGAAAAAAAGGTTCGATTTAATGAAGGCAGACATGGTTTTCGAAATTTTAAAGATACCCAGTGTTCAGGTTTATTAATGGTTCATTGGTAAAAAATGTTTGAAGTATGCCGCAGGGCAGGCAGAAATAAAGAAACCCATGAATTCTCATTACTGTCCCACATCTGCTTTCTGCCCATATGAAGGACAATTCCTGCATTATCTTTGATTGTACTTAGTTAAAATTATCCGTTATGATCCTACTTTTGATTGTACAATTTATAGAACAACATAATTTTGAAAGTTTCTGGATATTTACAGCTTCAAAGACAGATGTTTGTTAAATTTTAAAAAACTCTGATCTGTCAGTTTTTCTGCCTTGCACACTGTAATTTGTAGGAACTGCTGAGTGCATCGAATGAAGTCACCATGCTTCAATAAAGACTGTTGAAATTTCAGTTTTTTACATTGTTTTCTTGCAAAGGCAGAAAAACATAAACGGGACAAGAATGAGAAATTCGGGACAGTAATGAGAAAAGTTTGAAATGTGTTCAATAAAATGAATTTTGTCGAGAGAATTTTGAAATCCTGTAATCATTAAGTTCAATGTAAGCTTTGTGTTTCTGATAGAAGAAGCAGAAAAGGATTCTGGCAAGCCAGTAGCACACACCCACACAGAACTCGACATTTTACAATCAGGACAGAAAGGCTGATTGTGTAATTCTTTAAATTCAACTTTAAATTTGCTTGTATCATTCAAAACACTACAGTTTTTTGCTCCCCCTCCCTTCTTATTTATACTACATACTGAGCTTGATTTTGCATTCCCACTCCCTTTCCCCCATCAAAATATCAAAATTAATCTTCCTGAAAAGAGGCAAATATTGAGTAGAATTTAAATTACACAGGATTAAAAGTAAAAAAAAACGTTTATTAAATAAAAATTGAAAAAGGAACGAATTTAACATCAAAATTTACAAATAAAAATTAGCATTACTAAGCCTAATCGGACCAAAAAAAAACTAGAATAAGGTAACATTAATGAGTAAATGTCCACCTTAGTGAGCAAAATTTGAGATCCGTTAACGTTGCATTGGGTTTGAATTTGATGTCCTTTCATCCTGATTTTCATTCATCCTTATTCCTATGTATTTGCTTTCATTTCTGCCAAGAAATTAAACTCTCCTTGAAAGAGCAAACTTTTTTTTCCGGTCAAAGGGTATACTGAAACAAAATAACAAGACGTTGCTTAGTTCGTGTCAGAAACATGTGCAAAAGAAGACAGAAATAGACAGAGAATTTACTCATTAATCTCATTACTGTCCCTATTTCTCATTACTAGCCACAATTTCACATGCAGAAACTGGGACAGTAATGATAAGGTTTTCTTGAGACAGTAATGAGAATTCCGGCTTGTTTACATGCTGCTTGAATTTGAGGTTAGGTAAAAGCTCAAACAATACCATATCAAGTATACAGGGTGTAAAAAAAAGGAGCAGCTCCGAATAACTCGAGTTTGGGTTCGAATTTCAAAAAAACGCTGAAACACGGGTTCCAATATTTTGAGGGGGACATCTTTTAGGGGGGTTGCAAAATTCTAGGCCCCCCAGGGGGGCGGGTCCGGGGGTCACCGCCCCCCTAAATCACATTTCTCAAATGGTGACCCCTAATTTTTATTACATAACTTTGAAGAACATCAAATTCTAAGCATTTTGGCGCAAACCGCAGGTCGATATCGTTTTTCGTGTTCGAGATATCGAAAGTCAAAGTTCTATTTTGACCCATTTTCAAAAATTCATAACTCCCACTAAAAAAGTCGAAATTTAAAAAACTATTAGCTTAAAATGCTCAACAAAACAAGTCCTTTTCAGAAAAAAATACAACTGTCCAGGAAATTTGAATTTTAGGCTCCGAAAAAAATGTTAAAAATTTTCGAAAATTTTGAATCGGCGATATTCTTGTAAAACCGCCAAAATCTACAATTTCGGCTTAAAACCTGTTGGCTGAGTCCAAATGAGCGATGCAAAGCTCTCAAAAGTCCCCAAAACCCCATTAAAGCCCGAGAGAGAGGTGTTTCCTGACTCTAAATTTAGCAGTGTTCTCAATACTGAGTTTGATCATTTTAAAGGTGATTTTGAGACTTTCTTGGTAAAAGACCCTCTTTCCATCGCCTGTTTCAACTTATGATTCAAAGGGAAAATGAGAGAGATAGAAGAGATCCTACAAATCCTGCAGATCCTGGTTAAGATGGTTCAATCTCCACTCTCTTTTACTCCATAATATTTTTGAACAATCTCACTGAATGGAAATTGATTATTATCTCTGACGTTAAAAAGGAAAAACCTCGAAAGATTTGCATTTATTTTTGCGAACTCAAGATGAGTTTCTCGCATGACATGGTGTTACAGGTACACTTGTTCATCCAAGAAATTCGTGCGTCAAACTCAATGTGCGTGGCAATGTAAAATTAATGTTTGATAAATTATAGGGAGCTCTTTAGATAATTTACATATACTTGTAAGTGTGAACAATGAACACGTGCGGTTGATTTTGACGTATAGCTCACGATGTTGCGTTGCTACTGCTCCAGCTCTCGCAATTGAAAGTTTTTTAAAGATTTGGTTACGTGGATACTAAGTGGAATTAGTGGAATATGCACGCAGAATGGTCATACCATCCTTTGACTAATTTCAAAACGTCCCTAAGTTTAAAGACAAACAGTGTAGCTGCAGATGTTCAGAAGATGCTGGCATTTTGGAAAAATCGCATTGCCCGAAAGGATGGACAAAAACATAGGCTGATACAGGAATTTCTCTTTCTCGCTCTCTTTCTCACTTGAACGAGTACGATAGAAAAGGACAAGGATAGGGGCTAAAGTCATACGATAGCCCCCTTGGCTATGACCTATCATAGCACATAAGTTCAAAGGCGAGAGAGAGGGAATTACAAATATCTGCAGTATTAGCTTAAGGACAAAATAAGGGTACCTATTTGAGTTATGAGCTCAAAACTGTAAGAATGAGAGAGTAATAAACAAACGTTAATTATTCTCATAAGGAATGGCAAAAACCGCAATAAAATAAGCATTTCACTGTTAAATAAGAAATTAAATAACTAAGCATAAGAGGGAGCTGTGCTCATTTTTGGCTTTGTTTGCAATTTGATCCGATTTGTTTCTTCTGCGTAGTTTGCGGATATGTTTCTCGGCATCTGGCATAGCTTCATTTTGTGACGTCAACAAGCTTGATAGAATTGCCGTCAAGCGATGAGTGACGCATACTGTCGTGCGTGAGGTGAATATTTTCGGAGCGGAAGGGGAAGGGTGAAAAGGTACGAAAGGTTCATAAAAGTGCAAGACACCAATAATTTGAAAAGATAAAGCAGACGGCACCAGAAGACTATGATAATAAATCTACAGTTATCGGCACAAATTAATTTTCAATTCGCGTGCATCAGCCTTTTTTCTCCCTACGATCCCGCAGTGTTTTCTCATTAGAGGAATGTTTGAGAATGATGCATACATACACAAACTAGGCTGCACGCAAAATGGAGGCAAAAGCCACAATTTTGGAAGCGAGCAAAAACAGTAATCCTACCTATCAACCGTATTATCCGCCGTGAGATCTAAGATGCCACAACCAGTTTATTTCGTCTTGTGTTTCACAGTAAGTCATTTTCGTCTTGTTATTGTTAACTCGCAGTTACTTTCTTTTTAAAAAATATAAACAACACACAATTAATTGAATATCACAACCGACCTATGCGAAGTGTATCTCTTTTTATACGTTCAAAATGTTGATACGGAAAGTAAGTTATTAGAAGGTGTAAAAAATTATATTCATAATAATATTAGTGCAAACATCACGCCAAAAAATTTTTTTTTCTTTAATTATTTTATTTTATTTTTGATGAATGACTAATAAATTGAATGATAGACGGTACTGCATTGCAGACGAACACATTTCACAAGAATCCATTTGAAGATTATTTTCATATTCTTTACATAGTTTGTCATTAATTCTTTGAAACCTATTTTAGATATTAATACACAACTCATAAAAGCGGATTTTAATAATTGATTACAATAATGTTAAAATCAGAGTTACGTAGTCGGGGAATTTTTCATTTTCGTACAAGACTTTTACTAGTCTAGCAAATCATGCAATGCTACGTTCAGAAATAATACCGTAGGATATGATCTCCTAAAGCCACTGTCATTTGAAAACCGAAACAGAAATAAATTGTCTTGTTAACTTTGTCTCATTTCTTCCTTCTTGTCTCATTCTTTTAATTCTTCAAAAATGGGTTGTAGGAAATCTGAAGCAAAGCCAAGTTTAGACTACTAAAACCCGATTCACAATGAACACCAATCTTCATTTCTTAACGATACGAGCATAAAACAGATGACATACTTGAAGTGAAAATTGGGTGGAAGAGTGAGCATCATTTTCTATTTGTTTTATTTTCATTTGTTGATAACTGTACTCTGGCACCAAAAAGAAAATCCAAGCACACAAAGTTTTTAAAGTGAGAAAAAAAATCATTCAAAGACTCACAAGCCTGAATATAAAAAATATGTTAAATTACATAACTATAGAGCATTTATTTCTAAGTAAAAGAGCTCCCAAAGTTTAAGAAGAAATCAGTAGAATTGTTTTATCATTTATTTGTATACCTGTGAAAAAAATCAAGCTGTAGAACATTTCAAAAAGGGAATATCTAGTTTAGAAAAAAATCACTGCAAAAACTTGCTACTTTCCTGACAAACAATGTCAATGCATCAATTGAATATCATTCAGATTTGTATTCAGAAAAACATTTCTTGCGTCGAAGAGTCTATTCTGCCGCATATATCATTAGATCAATTTTTTAATCCATATTTATGAATACAAATTTAGTTTTAAATTTTTTACGAAAAGAGAATTAAATTTATTTGAAGTATTTTTCATCATGTCACCAAAGTTCGCAAGTTGTATCACGGCGTAGCCAGCATCTTTTAACTACCTCAGATCTGCTACGAGTTATCCACGACTCTAAAAACTGCTGTGTGCATCTCCAATTAAAACAAAACTGCAATACCTCAAATCACATTGATGTAATTTATCTGCTTGAGTCAAAGAGCTCCAGTTATCGACGACTTTGCCCATTCGCTTGAATCATTGAATGAACAGCTGTATGAAATCTTGGAAATCATGTAGTCTAAGTTTACAATAGTTTCAATCACATTTTGTCCCCATTATCTTTTTTAATGTTTTACTGAAGTCTCTGTGTGCTATAATGTATAGTAACAATTAGTGAAACCAGTGGCGTCGCGTGCAAGTTGGCAACAATGTATTCTATCCATGTAAACTCATGTAAAATATCGAATTCAGGGGGTGCACAGTGCACAAGGAAAATTCGATATATTTAATGAGTTTAAATGGAGCAGTTGCATTGTTACCAGATGGCACGCGACGCCACTGAGTGAAACACATCCTCAACTGCAATCGAAACTTGATTTTGGCTAAAATATTCACTCAAGAGAGAAGAATGAGTTAAAGATCATAGATTTTCGACAGTAACTGACAAGACTTGTAGCAATTGATTATTACGGGGGAAGGTAGGGTAGGGCTAGTAGTGTCGACTAACTGTACAGGGTATGAATAAACACATATTCATCGATAGTTGGTTTCGCTCACAATTAATGCTCAAAAGATCCCATGCTGTAGTTCATTTCTCAAATCAATGCGAGACTAACGAATTCTTATAAATTGGTACTTTCAGATGTGTGTTGTGACAACATTGAAACTAGCGACTGCAGATTCAAATAATATATTGATGAACAACGACAATGTGAGCCCTCTGTCAGAGCAGCCTGATTTTAATGCTAGGCCGTATAAAGGTCCAGGATCATCCGTTGGAGTCACTTACGATAGAAAAAACGTTTCTGACAAACTTACAAGACAGTGGCTCAGGATGATATCTCTCACACCTTCTGTCCCCAAACAGCTATTAGCCCTACCTTTAGGGTCAGCATTTTCTAAGCCAAAAGAACAACCTACCACTCAGCCCGCATCCAAACTCAACTCACAATCACAAACTCAGCCTCAACCTGTGACTCAAGCTCAGTCTCAACCCCAACCCCCACCTCAACCTCAACCTCAACCTGCACCATCTAGATACGGAAATTTCAAGTTCCCTTCATTATTCAAGCCAAAACCTACGAAGCAACCAATGCCAGAGACTAATTCCCAGTCCACCAAAGAGGATAGTCAACCTTCAACAACAATTTCTGACCCTCCTGCTGCAACAGCTCCTCAACCTCAACCTCAACCCGCATCATCAAGATTTGGAAATTTCAAGTTCCCTTCATTCTCTCTAAAACCCACAAAGCAACCAACACCAGAAACTAATCCATCGTCTACTAAAGAGGATACGCAACCCTCAACTATAGTTGCTGCCCCTCCCGCTGAAACAACTCCTCAACCCTCACCATCGAGATTTGGAAATTTCAAGTTCCCTTTAGTCTCTCTAAGACCCGCAAAGCAACCCATACCAGCGACTGATCCCCCGTCTACCAAAGAGGATGCTCAACCTCAAACCACAATTTCTTCCTCTCCCACAACAACAGCTCCTCAACCTGCACCATTTAGATTCGGAAATTTCAAATTCCCTTCATTCTCACCAAAACCTGCAAAGCAACCAATACCCGAATCTAATCCATCGTCTACCAAAGAGGACAAAGAAGATACGCAAACTTCAACTACAAGTGCTGCCCCTCCCACTGTAGCAACTCCTCAACCTGTCCCGTCTAGATTCGGAAATTTCAGGTTCCCATTATTATTCGCGCCAAAACCCCCGAAACAACCAATGTCAGAGACTAATCCCCCATCTAACAAAGAAAATACTCAACCCCAAACCACAAGTGCTTCATCTTCCGCTGTAACAACTCCTTCACCTCAACCATCACGCTTTGGAGGCTTCAAATTTCCGACGATATCCATCCCTAAACCGTCCAAATCAACACCTCTGGAGATAACCACTCAATCAACAACATATCACTCTTCTAGTACGCTAGACCAAGCTGCACAATCTCCTGCTTCAGCAACACCTGCCAGCTCTTTTGAGTCTCCGACAGCAGGAGAGTTCAATACAGCACCAAAATTCGAACAGAAACCAGCTGAAACATTTTCTCCTGAATCCAAGGTGCCAGCACCAACTAAAACCTCAGATAAGCCCGAAGCATTGACTGAAACGCCTATACCATCACATCCTTCCACTGCGACTGCCACCCCAGGAAGATTTAGATTTTTCCCATTATTTAGGGACCCTCGAATACAAACAGAACCGTCTTCATCTGAAACAAGTAAACCAGACTCAAAAGAAAGTACCACCAGCCAGTCTACAACATTGACTTCTGCTTCATCCACACCAACATCACCTCTTCCTGTAGCTACACCTGAGAGATTCAGATTTTCTACGCTCTCTGGTGATCCTCAAAAATCCTTAGAACCACCTACAACAAACGCTTCAGTCTCGGCGAACGAGCCATCGAATGAATCTGCAACAACAAATTCTCAACCGTCTCTTGCATCGTCAACTTCTTCTGAATCGTTTCCGTCTGGAAAATTTAGATTCTCTCCTGTATTTGGGAAAATACCTTCAGTTACATCTCCATCTGAAAAAAGTGACACAGCACAATTACATGCATATAAAAGTCAACTCTCGCCGACTAATGCTTCCTCCGAACTTAATCCAACTGAAAGATTCAAACTCCCTAAAATATTCGTGCCACGACCCTCTAAACCAATAGCACCAGAAATGAATGGTTCATCTACGACAAGTACATCTCAATCCTCCCCAGCAGCTCCAATGCAGCAAGCTTCTTTCACTCCTGAATCTAAGTTCAGACCCTCCAAAATGTTTTCAACACGACCTTCTAGATCATCAGCAACGGAGTCGCTTCTTAAAACCACAACTACGCACAATTCTAATTCCAGGTTGTCAAAACCGTCTACTGATTCGGGATTTAATCGAATGTTTGGGAATATAATGGATGGTTTTGCATCCATGACGAGACGTCGCCCAAGAAGCGATTGGTGGATGAAGCGTCGATCTTTTGGTGATGAGGAGGAGGACGGAATAAAAGGTGAACCAAACACAGACATGATTATGAATGGAGAAAACGAATTGACCTCGCATCTGATATTAGATTCGAATGATGGTGTTAATTACTTCTCCCAAGGACGAGAGTCGATACCAAAAGTTGATAGAGATAAAGGACCAAACTCAATTGAAAATAAAAACGGGTCAGAGGAGGAAACTCAAGTTAAAATGCCACTACCTTCAGATTCCAAGATAAACTTTTCTTTAACAGAGCAAGTGCCCAAAGAAATGGAGCATGAACATTCAAAAATAACTGAGGGAAAGGCAAAGAACGAGGATGGATATGGGAATATAATACCCCAGGCACAACAAATGGAACCCTCGTGTGATAACGAAAATTTATCTCAAGCTTCCGAATCCCCGAAATTGAACGATAGCCATCGCTCAACAGAAAAGGAGATAAAAAAAATGAATCGTGAACTAGCTTTTGCACAAAAGAAAGTTGCAGCTGAGGACAAAGAGCATTTATCGGAAAGCAAACAAGATTTTTCCGACAAAAATGATAGTATTTTAAAGGCGTCGCCCCTGAAAAAGTTGGCAGACAAAGATGAATCTGAGGTATCGCTATCAAGAAGAAATGTGATGGACATCGACGGGTTTTCACCTCGGCGAAGTTGGGCGAGTACTATGTCATGAAATGATTATGATGATTATAGATTAGAAAGATGAACAACAAAGAATGAGTATCTTTCCACCAGTATAACAGACTTTTTTAGATTCATCGTGGTGCTGTAAGTTAGAATTCCGAGAGAAAACGTGGTTTCAAAGCCTTGTTTATGTTACAGGACAAACCCGATTTTAGGCCAAACTAGTTTGGCCTAGGCCGAACTGTTTTTTAAGGAGATTTAGTTTGGCCTGGAGAATTTTAGGCCAAACTAGATTGTCCTAGGCCCAACAGGTTTGGCCTGGTGAATTTTAGGCCAAACTAGTTTGTCCTAGGCCCAACACTCCCAACAGGTTTGGCCTGGAGAATTTTAGGCCAAACTAGTTTGTCCTGCACATCATCAGTTTGGCCTGAACATTTTTAGGCCAAACTAGTTTGGCCTGCACATAATCAGTTTAGCCTAAATATTTTTAGGCCGAACTGGTTGGGCCTAGGACAAACTGTTTCAGCCTAAAAAACGTTAGACTAGACCAATTGGATTACATTTTGCTGCTGCAGATGAATAAATAAGGCAAATGATTAGCCTAGTTACGGAAGGGAAACTTTATTTGTGATAAATTTTAAATTTAAGGTAATATAAGCTAAAAACAGTAAAAATGAATGAAAAAAGTGAAGTAGGTACACATTATTTACATTGCAACTCGTTCCGCTAATCACGCATGCTTCCAAAATGCAACCCGCCATACAAGCTATAGCAAAGGCATCCATGGAGGCGCGGGACTCTTATATTTTGTTCATCTATAATTGTAAATTAAAACACAAACAAAAATAACTGACAGTTGATTTTCAAACTCCAGAATGGTTTGTCCATTCCATAATGCATTGTATTATTTTATTAAAAGGCTCTTCCTCGTTTCCTTGAATCTGTTCTCATTTTTAAATTTAAAAAGAAAATGGTCCAAGAAGTCAAAACATTATTGCTTTTCTTTTTATTCGTTAATTCTTCATCTTACTCAGAGAAGATTTTTTTTCTTTTTCGTCATAAGGATATGCAAATTTTATACGAAACTACTTTGTCCTAGGCCAAACTAGTTTGTTCTTTGCGGTCACTTCCGGCTGAACTAGTTTGTCCTGCACATAATCAGTTTGGCCTGAACATTTTCAGGCCGAACTAGTTCGGCCTGCACATTATCAGTTTGGCCTGGAGAATTTTAGGCCAAACTAGTTTGTCCCAGGCCCAACCGGCTTGGCCTAGAGAATTTTAGGCCGAACTAGTTTTTCCTAGGCAAAACTAGTTTTGCCTGTTCCGCTCAGGCCAGACCGGTTCGGCCTAGGACAAACTAGTTTGGCCTAAAATCGGGTTTGTCCTGTAACATATACATTTCACGGAAAAATTAATATGTTATCTAGTAAACATGAGATAAATAAAATGCTGCTTTGCAATTACACGATTCAGCAAAGAGATTGGCAAGTTTTAAAAAATCTAACACTCCAAACCATAATGACATCTCGTTTTTAGTAATGACTTAATGTTTAGATCATCTAAAACATTTTTGAGGACGTAGAGCTACATTCACAGCATCAAATGCGGCCGAGTTCGTACTCATTTTCATGCAGAGTACAGTTTTATCTTATCAGAGAAAAAACCCGTTAAAAATCCTGCTATTTCTAAGATATAAGGTGGTTGTTGGAGCTGAAATTTATATTCTTCTTTGTCTCGGTAGAATTTTTGCTTGTTTGGCTGCTCCTTTTATTAATCTCTTTGCGCTTTTGATTTCATTCGGAATTCAGGGCCCTCACGTTTAATCAAATTGAAACTCGGCAGTTGAGAGCTATTCCGAGTCTTTGAATTGATAGACTAAAAATGTATGTAGATTAACTGATTCTGAATGATAACCCCATCGATGATTCTAGGATTAATATAATAAGATCAAATAATTTCATTCCGTGCTGCCTCAATATTGAGAATACAGTATCAAATCTTCACCGTACTATGCACCAGTAATGATTAAATATAAATGCAATGTCTTGAATATAATTTATTTTTATTTTAAACCACTTTCATATTGTATTTAGCACTATGATATTTTAAGAAAACTACCAAGATGACAAGTAAAAAAAAACAGGAAGGGACGAAGAAGATAAAAGCATATCGAACTGAGATATTTTTGTGAGCATCAAGGTATGTCGGTTACTATTAACTATTACCGTCCGTCATTGATGTACATGGGGACAATAGTTTTGCTTTAAAAAAATATTTTTTGCGGTAGCGATGAGCCTCGTTATTCGTTAATTCTCTAAGGAGTCTCGAAAAAAATTAAAATTATCGCTGTTTGTAAACCACTCATTTCAAGCTTTGTCAATTTTTTTTTTTTTTTTTTTTTTTTTTTTTTTTTTTTTTTTTTTTTTTTTTTTTTTTTTATACCAATTCGATTTCATTTTGGGATCAGAAAACTTTCATACTGGTTGGTATATTTAATACTAGTCGACGGCTGCTTTGACGTGCAGTCAACTCCAAATTCAATGGAAGGCTTGGGTAAAAATACGGACTACGGAGTCCGAAATCTAAATTTTGAGAATAGACTCAAATTTATATTGAGTATAATATTCAGTTGAAATCTGTGTGTTCTTCCAGGAAGGTTAAATCTGCCAAGCATAGATAACAATTCTGTAGGTACCTATTGAAACTCTAAGTCTTACCTTCTGAAAATAAAGCGCCATATTGAGCTTGAACTACTTAAGTCTTCAAGTAGTAAAATTCCAAAACTTTAAAAAGTAAAAGGCTCGCATGCGCAGAATTCATACATATTCTTACCATATGAAAAGGTTCAATAAATGAATTTATAATTTGAATAAGTTTTGTGCCAGTGATTTTTTTTAACTTCAAATATTTTTATTTCATTTTTTTATTTATTTATACTTTCTGTTACCTTTAACAAATTGCAGTTGTCGCTTCTATCCGTATATTCAAAAATTTTGTGCCATGGTATAAACCAAAAGTCATGACGGAAATGGAAGCTTACTCATAGTTTACTCTCGAAACTGCCACTTAACTCTTTTTATTTTTTCATCTAAAAAATATCTAACAAACGTAATGACTAAAACCATTCTGAAATCAACATCAGAATTTCATTTAGTAAATGAGACTGTATAAAGATAATTGCACCAAATCTTCAAATCTAATTACACGAAAAATACTAGTTGTAGTCGGGCCCAAGGTATTTTTGATTCAATCGAGGTTAAGATTCGTTTAGCATTAGGGTTCATTGGAACAGTAAAAAATTAATGCAACCACGAAGGGAAGGCATTTTATGAAGAGAATGATAACGCAAACATACTATTTAATCTGTATGTGTAGTTGATAACATGATCAAAAACATTTTCTTCGTCGGTTCACTATTTTGATGTTGTTTTTTACGTCTCGAAGTATTAATATCATCTAGCCCACAGGCTTCACTTTAATGTGATAGAGCCTGCAAAAAAGCAAATGAGATTTCTCCTAGAAAATGTTGACATGCGATGTCATGCAACTCAAGACCAATCGCAGATTATTCATTAGTTCACGCAAATGAATATTGGTTCTGACGTAGAGCAACCGTTATTCTGTCGTATTATTGGCTTTATTCTAATACTAGGGTAAAAAGTGGTAAACTCGAATTATTGATGAGTTCATTTAGTCCATTTTTTTTTTCAATCTAAGACAGCAAAGTACTATGTACACATGCGATGAGGCACAAACATAGGAGAGTCCCAGGTTTGAAAAAAAAATGAAAAAAAAAAAACAAACAAAAAACATGACAATTAGACTAACATATTTGTCTCTACAATATACTTATTTAGCTCACAATCTAACTCGTATAGGTATTTGTATATCAGTGCAAATGTAATCAAACTGCTTGAGAAATAACTGTGTGTACATATTTTAGGTAAACTAAGTGACTTAGGAGCAATAGAACAGAGGAACTTCTGACTTCCAAGTCCAAATAGTGAAGGGCACTGAACTTCTTTATTCTAGCCTATTCATTTTTATTTAAATTTTTAAATAAAACTCTGAATAAAAACGAATAAAAATGTCTCATCTGTGACAGCTCTTTACTATTTCTCAACCAATTTTCTTCCCGTTTCAAGAATTTTGAAAACTGGATTTTCTCTTTTTATGAGAAACTATAACAGTTGTTTTAATAAAATTTAACGACGGTGACTTGTTGACTCAATGACCAATAATAAGTCCATTTTTATTGCATTGATCGGATGGTGTAAACCATCATAACGTTCAACAATTTTTCCAAATACGTTGAGGTAGTTTACAGATTAGTTTGAAATAAAATGAGAGAAGGTGGAGGAATGGAAGATTTATACTTATTTTTGATTTTATGTCGTGTATTAATTTTACAGTTGAAATCCTAAGTTAAGTAAACAAGGAATCTACAAAATTATAAGTGAATACTATAATATTTAAACTTTTTTTAAAAAAAAAAGACAAAAGAGTATTATTTATAAATTCACAGTTTAACCTTTTATCAGGGTATTCTATTTTTGGGAAAAGAGCATACTTAACCTTCTAATTAGATTTTCAAAAATTCAACCTTTTCGTAGTTTTATTATTTACCACAAAAATGTTTTATGGGGCTATGGGTGACCATCATTTGAGGAAAGACTGGCGATGGGTCATGGGTCTGCTGCAAACTTTTGCTTCAGCGTTGTGCAGGGTCTGTTTGGTCTGCGTAAAATCACTTTAAAATAACGTCGAGGTCATCAGAAAGCTCCAAAATCATTACTAATGATCTCAATAAATGCGTTTGACAGAATTGCAATATGACGCTCGAATGAGCGGTGGACAATGAGGGAGTCCCTTCTGATTACAGCTTTCTATGCTGAGGTGAGTTAATCATCATGGAGATACTACAATGAGATAGGACTCCCCGATTGTCACCCGTTCATTCGACCGCCATCTTGTAATTTTGCTTAACGCATAAAATGAGTTTGAGAGTGGATTTTGGAACTTTTTAATGGTCTCACGTTATTTTCAAGTTTCTTTACGTAAGGTACGATCCTCCATAATACTGCGCCAAAAGTTTACAACAGATCCATTATTTACTATGATGGAATAGAAAAACTTGGAGGAAACGTTACTAATCATTTTCAAATGTCAAATTGAAGATGAAAATCCAACATTTTTTTTATATTAATTGAGAACACTTGAGATACATCCAGCAATGATTTACTTGGATGAAATTGAAAAATTAGGACAAACGCCCATTAAAAATGTACCCCATATAGTACAATTCAGAAAAAAAAAATCGTCGATTAATCGATCGTAACATCTTGGTGGAAAAGTTTCTAAAAAATAGCGTAAACTCGTCTATCCCCCCCCCCCCGAACATTTCTCACTCGCTAGCGGTTTTTCCGCGATTTTTTTTGCTTGAAAAAATTTCAAAAGAACGAAAGTTTGCCAAAATTTGTTTTTATTTCCCCAACACTAAACCACATGTGTTCACTTATGCTTTTCATCTGATTTCACACACAAGATATCGCGATTTTCTCCCGGAAAAATTGTCATTTTTACATTAAGATAAACCTTCGAAATACGCAAAAAAAATTCTGGCAAGTGAGACATACCTATACAAAGAGAAATCGATGTTATGCGATTTTTTCGAAACTTTTTCGAAAAAATTTTTCATTAAAATGTCGATTATTCGACGATTTTTTCCTGGATTGTGTTACGCGGGATGGTGCAGTTGCTGCCCCTCCCCCCGGTATGACAGCGATTTTTTGAGCGCCTTCAAATAGGCGGTTACACATTAAGTACGCATCAATGCGGTTACGCAAAAAATATAAAGAATGCGCAAATGCTCAAGCGACCGGCGGCGCGCAACGCTTGCAACGATTTGTTAACTGACTAAGATCACGTAACTTATTTACTGAAAAGGTACATTAATGTAAGACGGATTCTCATTAATTTTTTTTTATAATTTCGCTCCAAATTTTCATGAGAATCCATGGTTCATTAATGTACCTTTTGAGTAAATCAGTTACTTATTTACTCAAAAGGTACATATAAGTTACGTGATGTTGTCAGTTAACAAGTCTGAATAGTCGAACATCACACTGAGGGCCGGTCGCTTGCGAATCTATCATTTTTCCTTTGAATAGGTACATTTAAGTTGAATTTGTAAAAAAGATAAAAAAGGGGGGAGGGGTGATAACCATGTCTATATCCAAGTCTCACGCGTGCTTGTTCCTATGGTGAAAAGAGAGGTATAGAGAATTTCTCTCTATTACGCGTCTGATTTGAAAGAATAATTCGGGTATAGTTTGATAAAATGATTAATTTTTTATTTATTTACTATGAAATTTAATGAGGATCCATGATAAGCCAATTTACCTTTTGAGTAAATCAGTTACGTCATGGAGTTGTCAGTCAATGTTAAGAATAATTCGGGTATAGTTTGATAAAATGATTAATTTTTTATTTATTTACTATGAAATTTAATGAGGATCCATGATAAGCCAATTTACCTTTTGAGTAAATCAGTTACGTCATGGAGTTGTCAGTCAATGTTAAGACGGCTACCGTAGAACAACCACTGGTGCAGGTCGGACCGACTTGATTGAATAGGCCACCGCCGGTCGATTGTAGAAAAAGGGGGCTGAGAGCACTCGCCAGTGTGCCTCCGGAACAATATCCATTTCCGCCGCAGCCAGTTCCCCCGAGGAGTGCAGATCCAAGGGCGCCTCCCAAGGTGCCTCCACAACACTGCGAAGAGACGCCACCGAAGAGGGCCGCGCTAAAAACCACCGCGCAACACAACACCGTAACGGCGGAAGAGCTGGTTTGAGTTTTCATACTGCTTTTTCTTTTCTGGCTGACTTTCCAAAACGCAAAAGATCGTTTAACGTCCGGAGCGGCCGGCAGTGGTGCTTTTATAAGCAGACTTCTCGTCCACGGCTTGCGTCTTATATCACTTGTATCATAAATTCCAGCGATGCCAGATTCGGAGAAAAATCCACGGATTTTACCTTGTTTCGTATAAAGAATCAGTCATGGGTGGATACCAGATCTGCCGTTTCACGTATAATTAATGTAATTTTTTAATTCACCGATAAGTCCACCAATTGAGAAAAGATTACACTGTTATAAGTTCGGTCTGTGACTGTAATATGTAAGAAATTACTCGCATCTGTAATATTTTCGCAACCGGTGGAGTCGTCGATGACTTTAAAAAACTTGCTGTTATTTTAACTAATTAACGGAGTTTTCACCGATTGAGAAAATACTATAGCACAGAGTATTTTCGTGCATTTCAGTCTTACATTGAACTGAACTGTGCAATCTTTTCTCAGCCGGTGGAATCACCGGTGAATTGAAAAATGCGATTAATTATTACACGCAAAATGGCACCTCTGATTTGAACACGTGCGTCCGAAGAGGAAAGGAGAGGGGACCATCATCACTTGCCCTTAGTCCCTATCTCCGTCCTTTTTTAACGCAGTCATTGAAGGCTGCACACGATGGCATTATCGATTACACGATTACCGAGTAACTGTAATTGTCGTTTTTTTCAGATGTTGATTTTACGGTAGTCAGGGCTGATTTTATACAAGCCACCCATCATATTGGTTGCTGAAGAATTAGATCTATAATCGCAAAAACCCTAAAGTTTAATATTTATCTCTGAAGAATACACTTAATTAACATCTGAAGGTTTGACGATTACTGATTACCCGGTAATCATGTCATCGATTACACTCCTACTTGTTCAACTCTGGTTCCAAACTATGTCTCTCTCACTCTATCCCGTAAATTTCATGTACAGCTATCTCTCTCTAGAGTCAATATGCATCAACAGGGCTTTGATTTAAGACATTACCTTATCTAATTTCTCTGGTAAAAATAATCAGCTTGTTGACAGTTAGCATGAGATTTGAGACCTGACGTCATGTTGACATTGTTGACTCCATGTTGACGTCATGATGACGTCATGTTGACGTCAACACGATGTCATGCTGACGTCAACACGATGTCAGGTCTCAAATCTCATGCTAACTGTCAACATGTTGACATTCAGCTGATTATTTTTACTAGGGTTGCATTAAAATGACTTGAGAAATCGAATTCTTCGTGAATACTTAACAAAAAATTCTCTGTGTAAGATTTCAGCGATGAGACAGCAGTTACCAGTACATTGAGCATTGAGGTCACGTCACGTGAGAGAAATAGTTTGGGGTACGATTAACAAACTTTTCCACCGGATGACGTCATTGTTTAAACCCATCCACAGTTTGTAGAAATACTCTGATCGGTGATTTCACAGCTTGAAGCAAAAATTACACTTATCCCAGATGGAAAGTACCTATGTAACAGTAGCTTAAATATATAATCCTATCAGTGATTTTACCGGTTGAAGGAAAGCAGGCATAAATACTAGTTGAGCTCGAGAATCATAACAATGACTCATAAACATATTCGAATCAATAATCTTTGCTTCAACCAGTTGAACTACCGATCACCGATGGATTGTAAAATGCCATTAAAGCTCACTATAATGGACTTTCCATGCCTTAAAAATGGCAACGCTGATCAAACGGCGAGGCGCCATTCGCTCGTTCATCACGGATTAGCAGCACGAGGACCGATAAAATTCTCTCGGCTGTGACGAATTTTCGAAGACTTTGAGGCACGTGGATTAGTTTTGGGGACTCTTGCTGGAAAAGAGACATGCATTGTATAGTTCGTCTCGTCCTCTCTTAGAATTTGCAGTTTCATAGAATCACTAAAATTCAGAGAAAAATTTAAACGATGTTAAAGATCTGAAGTTTTGTTTACACTTTCTCATTCTAACGAAGTTAGAAATCGAGAAAGTATTGCGATGGCGCAGGCGTCTGTCAGTCAGCGGCGGCTCGTGCAATGTGGCAACAATGGATTTTCTCCATTTGAAACTGTGTAAAATAATCGATTACTTAGTGAGGCGTAGCGCCTCACCTAGTATCGATCTTTTTGCATACGTTTAAATGGCAAAAGTGCACGGTTGCCAGATTGCACGAGCCGCCATTGCTGTCTGTCTGTATTCCAACAAAACTTTTGAATCAATTATCCACATGCATCCAAATTTTGCAGAGAAGTTGCTTTTAACAATCCCCAGAGGGCCTTTTTTTTCGAAATTTTAAATTCCAAGCAAGTTATGGAGGATAAAAGCACAGAATAATACAATCAGAACGGAAACTCCCATAAAAGCCAATGGAAGCAAGTTTGGAATTTAACGGCACCAATATAGGCAACGCTGTGGTCCTATATCCCAACATGGCGGACGTGTGTGATTTGTGTTGAAACTCAGTTATTTCTGTAAATTCTGGAAAGAAATCTTAAGTTTCCGCCGTTTCCGGCCTCACTTTCATTCTATTGGCATTTCAGAATGAAAATTTCGCGGATCATGTCCTATATTTTTTTTTTTTTTTCGCGCGTGAATCCAGATGTAAACATCCTATATCCCAACATGGCGAACGCGAAACGAATTTGCTTCAAAATCCGACAGAGTTTCCATTCTGGTTGTATTATTCTGTGATAAAAGGTTTCCATTAAAATCGTACGTGAAATCATCATCCGGGTAAACATATAGGGAAACATATAGGGAATCTAGCTGTTTGAATTTTGATTAACAGCAAAAACATTCTGCAACCAGCCTAGTATAAAATTAACCCCTTAAAGATGGTTTGAGATCTCCCTCAGAATATTATAGGGGATCTGGGGGTCTTCCCCAGAGTAATGAAGGGGGGTCTGGGGGTCCTCCTCACATGAAGTTTGATGTGAGAAAGAGTTCGTGAGGATATTCGCTATACAGTTTATTTATATGTAGAAAGAAAGAGCCTCGCCAAATTTGTACCCTTTTTTTCGCTCCTCGAAATCCTGGACCAAATATGGCTTAAATTACTCCCTAAGGTGACCTGATACTCGTGTTAAAATTTCAGCTTGAGTATACGCACGGTTTCCGAGATATGGGGAGGCAAAGTTTTCCCAAAGGCATGCATTTCAATGCTTTCAATGGGGAACTTTGCCTCCCCATATCTGGGAAACCGTGCGTATACTCAAGCTGAAACTTTAACACGAGTATCAGGTCACCTTAGGGAGTAATTTAAGCCATATTTGGTCCAGGATTTCGAGGGGCGAAAAAAAGGGTCCAAATTTGGCCCTTTTTTGGCGAGGCTTTTTAAAGTACTCGGTGGACTGAAAGCAAGGATGCTTTTGATTTCTAACCGTAAGTTTCAGCGTTCTGGAGATCAAAGGTGGCTCATCAGGTAAGGCAAGTGAGACAATATCTACCTCACCTGCTTCGGAGGAGGGAAAGAAAGGAAACGTGTACCTTTTCCAAAATTACATCAGAAACTATGCAGAATTGGACGATTTGAGCCTCTCTTTTTCAATTTTTTTTTGTTGAAGGACTCCTAAATCTTCCACCCTTTGTCGAGGTATTCCAATAACATGTTCATCAAAAGCAGGGTCGGACTGGCTCTCTAAATGTTGGGCCGCTCGGTCAATTTGGGGGCCCCTCCCTCCATTTCGGGCCCCCCCTCAGACCATTTTTTAAAAATTAACTTAAAACGAAGCCGTTTTTACGCTATTTTTCAACTTTATAATTAAAGTTCTCTGTTTCTTATTTTTTAGTTATTACGTAGACTTATTAAAAGATCCAGATCGCAGTGGGCTTCTTTTGGTCCTTTTTAAACCCATCCAAATATCAGCTAGAGCACATGCTCGGCTGCGGCTTCTAGTCCAGGATAAAGTAACTTATTATCTTCGGTGGTGGAGTTAGATATTCATTCTTGGGTGGGCGGGGGGGGGGTAAAGTGACGCCATCTGTTTTCACGTGTCTCACTTACCGGGGGGTCTGGGGGGTATGGAATACCCCCCAGGCGTTGACGGGGGGTCCGGGGGCCCTCCCCCGGAAAATTTTGAAAATTTTACGTCCTAAAAACCCAATTTTAATGAGTTTTTTAGGGTTTCATTTGTGAGAGAACCGAGTAATTATTTATGAGATAGAGATAACATTTTAGCTTAAGTTTTGATTTTGAAAAGAAGGAAAAGAAGAAAACTTGTTTTTAAAAAATATAAGACATAATGGTAGACTCCTAAGACTCGCCTCTCGCTTGCAAGTACACGAATTGTCATTTTTTCGTTTTTCTTCCCAGTTTATTCTTTCGATACTTTTTAAGGGACTAAGGGGCCCCGTATTGACCGTTCGGGGGCCCCGTTTTTAAACCGTTTGGGGGCCCCATTTTGACCCGACCGGGGGCCCCGTTTTTCACCCGATTGGGGCCCCGTTTTAATCCATTCGAAGGCTCCTTTTTTAAACGTTCGGGGGCCCCAGATTTTCCAAATGTCGGTCCGCATCTTGGACTAGAGTGGACTTGGCCAGTCTCGATGCATTTTCAAACCTTATAATAAACAATCTTAATTAGCTTACAAAGGTTTTCCTTTAGAGTAATCTATTTACTGTCTTCTTTGATACATTATTCTTTTTTTCATTCCTAAATTTTTCCATTTTATCCATTCGGGGGCCCCCTTGGGCCTCAAAAAGCGAAACTTTAGGCCGCGATCGCGGCCTAGCGGCCCTGGCCAGTCCGACCCTGATCAAAAGGACCTCCCTTCGCTGCTCTTCCGGGAAATCCACAATGTTATATTTTCAATCGGGAAACAGACTTACGAGCAGATCTGTTCATCTCGGGAGCTTCCTAAAGCCAATACGGCAGAGGGTTCTCAAAACTTCCCCTCTGCTCTTCCGGAACGTCCTTGATGTAATTTTTAATGCCAGGAAAATCATGAAGGCCTCCTGACGCAATCATGGTACAGGGCTCTTAAAACTTCTCCTGCGCTCTTTCGGAGCATCCTCAAAGTTACTTTATATGGGAAAACAAACTTACAAGGAGCCTGTACAAATCGGGGATTCCTTAATCCTTATTTTAATATGGCAAAGGGCCACGACGCGTAACTTCACGTCTTGGGGCCATGGCAAAGATAAGTTACGGAGGCCCCGGGCTCCTCTATTTTTTGGATAATGGTGAGTCGGAAAGTAAGAGGCTTCGCAATAAAATGGACAGAATTCGTCGGGATCCGGCCCCTGTTCAGCATCAAAGAGCTTTCACAAATTTTACGAGTGATAACTCGTCCTCTCAGATAATCATTCTCTACCTCATTCTTCATCTTTGTCAATTTTAGTGGCGGCTCGAGCTACATACGTGGCAAGTTTTTTTGTGTCATTTTTTAAGCATCGATTTCTTAAGTATTCACTGCAGTGGCGGCTCGTACAATGTGGCAACAGTGTAATCCCGCCTTTTAAACCTATGTAAAACAATCGATCTTCAGGAGGTGCAATGCACCCCTAAGATATCGATACTTTTGCATAGGCTTAAATGGTAAAAAAGCATGGTTGCCAAATCGCACGATCCACCACTATAGGATTCAGTAAATCCCATGAATATCAAAAATGGGCAAACGGGGTAATAATCAAGTCCCACGAGTCAAGTCGTGGTTCGTGTAACGTGGCAACAACGTATTCTCTCCATTTAAACCCATGTGAAACAATCGATCTTCAAGAGGTGCCATGTACCCCCAAGATATCGATACTTTTGCATAGATTTAAATCGCAATCAAGCATGGTTGCCAAATTGAACGAGCCGCCAATGCACGAGTCCAATTATTCTGGATTCATAAATTTATTGAATTGTAAATCAACGGTTATCAGAGTGAAGTTTTAACGAATCCAGGATCACGACGTCGGGCGACGCGACGGTTCAATTTTAAATGAGTAAATTTCATGATCAGGTTTAATTAGATTCAATAGTTGGATTGTATTATACAGGGTGTTTCAGACCACCCGTCCACTATCTTTTTAGCGAAAACGGCGCAAGATAATGAAATTCTGACGAAACTTTTCCAATGTATATCGACCCCAAAGAATTCAGGGAAAATATTGCCGACCCCGAAAAACGGCCCCTAAGGGCCTAATTGGGCCCCTAAAAAGGGCCAAATTTCTTTTTCTCAATGTTTTCTTATGGGGCGGGTGTTTTTTTATTTCAGAAATGAATTGTACGCCTAAAAATAAGCATGTTTTAATCAGGGCATAATTTTCAAAAAATGGCCCTTTCTCAAGTTAGGGGCCGTTTTTTAAAAAAATAGGGGCCATTTTGAATCGCTCGCTGTGACCTTGAAAATTGACGGATTTCAAAAAACTAAAAATATTCTGAATCAACAGATCAAGGGCTTTCATTTGATGTATCACAACCTAATTTTCTGCTAAAAAATATTGGGGGCCCCCTCCCCCCTAAATTTTGGGGCTTTGGGGGCCTCTACGAAAAAAATTTCAAATGGCAAGGTATAGGTTGTGATACATCATTGAAAAGCTCTTGAAAAGACGAAAAAAATGGTCCAAACCGGAAGTCAATCCGATCATTTTAACGAGAGTTACGGCCTGGCCTCTCCCCCTCAATTTTGGGGCTTTGGGGGCGGGGCCCCTTTGAGTAAAATTGGAAATGGCAGGGTAAAAATTTTTAAAATCATTCGAAAGTCCTTGAAATGACAAAGAAAATAGTCCAAACCGGGTCTCAATCCGATAATTTCAACGGGAGTTACAACCATTCAAAGATTTGAAGTATTTTTCTCGTATTGCGGATAATTCATCGAGGAGGCCATAGAAAACACAAAATCCCGCGAATACGAGAAAAATACTTCAAATCTTTGAATGGCTGTAACTCCCGTTGAAATTATCGGATTGAGACCCGGTTTGGACTATTTTCTTTGTCATTTCAAGGACTTTCGAATGATTTTAAAAATTTTTACCCTGCCATTTCCAATTTTACTCAAAGGGGCCCCGCCCCCAAAGCCCCAAAATTGAGGGGGAGAGGCCAGGCCGTAACTCTCGTTAAAATGATCGGATTGACTTCCGGTTTGGACCATTTTTTTCGTCTTTTCAAGAGCTTTTCAATGATGTATCACAACCTATACCTTGCCATTTGAAATTTTTTTCGTAGAGGCCCCCAAAGCCCCAAAATTTAGGGGGGAGGGGGCCCCCAATATTTTTTAGCAGAAAATTAGGTTGTGATACATCAAATGAAAGCCCTTGATCTGTTGATTCAGAATATTTTTAGTTTTTTGAAATCCGTCAATTTTCAAGGTCACAGCGAGCGATTCAAAATGGCCCCTATTTTTTTAAAAAACGGCCCCTAACTTGAGAAAGGGCCATTTTTTGAAAATTATGCCCTGATTAAAACATGCTTATTTTTAGGCGTACAATTCATTTCTGAAATAAAAAAACACCCGCCCCATAAGAAAACATTGAGAAAAAGAAATTTGGCCCTTTTTAGGGGCCCAATTAGGCCCTTAGGGGCCGTTTTTCGGGGTCGGCAATATTTTCCCTGAATTCTTTGGGGTCGATATACATGGAAAAGTTTCGTCAGAATTTCATTATCTTGCGCCGTTTTCGCTAAAAAGATAGTGGACGGGTGGTCTGAAACACCCTGTATACCTGATTTCCTTAGTTTATAATCGGTTTAGACGACTATGGACATTTCAGAATAAGATTCCATCTTCAGGTCTTGGGTAGAAAAAACACATATCGAAAATTAAAACTTAAATAATAATACTTAATCGTGCTCTATTATTTATTATTTAAGTTTTAATTTTTGATATGTGTTTTTTCTACCCAAGACCTGAAGATGGAATCTTATTCTGAAATGGCCATAGTCGTCTAAACCGATTATAAACTATAAGGAAATCAGGTATATAATACAATCCAACTATTGGGTTCAATTTTATTGTTTTGAACGTGGGGGTCATCCATGATTCGTTAAACTACTCTGATTACCGTTGCAATATACGATTCAAAGTATTTACGAATCCCGAATGCTGGGATTCGTGATACTCAAGTATTATCAAGTTTGCCCAACTTTGCTGCTTATCGATTTTCTTATGTAGATTTAAATGGAGAGAATCACTGGCGCAACCAGGATATCTTCCATCTCTCTCATTTCCCATTTTAATGTATGAGTAGGAAAAGGACAGAAGGAGGGGGTTTTATCCCCTTGTCCATCCTTGTCTAACATACGTTTCTTAATGGAGAAAAGAGAGAGATGAAGAAACTCTCGGTGCGCTACTGGAGAGAATCCATTGATGCCACATTGCACGAATCATTTCACATTCCACTTTGGTCTGAAATCGACTTGAAGTGGCAACAACAAATTTTTTGGGGGCTCTAAAATCAAATTTTGACTAGACAAATGTCAAAATCGTATTTATTCTAAAAATTACTTGCTTTTCAGAGTATTTAAGACTCCTGAGGTTCTATAAATATCGACTTTATAAATGGGAATTCTGATTTTTTGAAAATGGGTCGACCTCGAACTTTGACCTTACATTCATCGAAAAGAATGGGTCTGTTGCAAACTTTTGCTCCAGCCATAAAAAGTGTTTATTCCAATGTAAAATCGCCTGAAAAGTCCATTGGTGGCATCACAAAGTCATGAAATACAATATTAAACTCACAAGAGGCGTTTATTGAAATCCAAGATGGTGGCAAAATATCGAGGAATCTGAATGTATGCACCGTGGTCATCCAAGGATTGCCAACTTTGACAACCCCTCACTGGAGGTAGAGGTTATGTGTTTGTTTACGTTGTGATTGATTGTGATGGATATTGTGAGGTTGGCTATCCTTGAATGTTCGTGGTGCATGCATACAGATTGCTCGATATTTTGCCGCCATCTTGGATTTCATTAAACGACTCTTGTGAGTTTATTATTGCATTTCATGGCTTTCTGATGCCACCATTGGACTTTTCAGACGATTTTACATTTGATTACACACTCTATAGCGCTGTAGCAAAAGTTTGCAACAGACCCATTAAGGATATATCGACCTCTGGTTTGCGCTAAAAATCTAAAAACTTTACGCCCATTCAAACGATGTATCACAAGAGGAGTCGCTATTGAAATTTTTGGGATATCTCCCCTAGGGGGATGGGGGTGCGAGGGGTTTCCCCCAAAAAATAAGGTTTATCTAAAACTATGAAAAATGGTCCAAATCGTCACTTTTTATGTCAACTCGTTCAAAAGTTAGACATGGGGGGGGGAGGGGGAATACATGTATGTTATACCCTGTATACACTATACATGATAATAATTGCTGACCAATTTCCTTTTAGATTTTTTGCCACTGAAGTCAGTGTTGCCAGATTGGAGTGAAAAAGCCGTACGCTTTACATTGATTTAAATGGGGACGATACAGCTTTCATACGATACGAAAAACAACGTTCCAACGGTGCCGTAAAGCTCAGCTTGGCCCCAGCGTTTCTTTATAGTTTCTGCCCTGTGCATCAAAAAAACACGAAACGGGGAATTTTTGGTGTTGCAGAACAAAGACTTCTATTAGAGGTCGAGTCTTTTTTGCAGTACCGCATCGAACGGTTGGAAAAATAAACTTACCCCAAAAGTGATGCCTATAAACCTCTGTAGCGTCTCTATTACTCTAATAAACGTGTTTCCAGGCATTTATGGATATTCTAAATCCGGCTGTATCGTATATATCATGTAGCGTCTGAATCTCGGGTTTTACACAATTTTCCGCGGTGTTTTACTGGAAACTAAAAGGGGCATTAGAGAAAAATCTAAACACGATAGGCCAAATGTAAAGCCAGATTCGTAATCAGCGTAAAAAATTGAGCCAGAAATGTCAACTCATGAGTAACTACGACGTTTATGAGTCACCTTGAATTTTTTTGCTGAAAGCCGATTTTTTACGGAAAACGCTTAAAAATCGGCAAATTTCAAGCTCGATGCGGAGGCACAAGATGACATCCGATCAAGACCAAATTTTACACACTTCATTATACTACTAACAGGAACATTTCGACCAACTCCCAGTTCGAAATTCGACAAAAAGTGTGTTTTCGATGTACCCTATTATTAAGGGACCCTTAGTAAGGTTTACTTTCTTGGACGCGCACACTTGGTGTTTCATGCAGTGTCGTAGTGTGCACTTCGGCAACGTTGTAATGCGTCCATTTAAACCCATGAAAAAGATCGAAGTGTCAGGTGTTCGATAAACAACTTCGAATTCGACCTTTTACGTTAGATTTTAAGGACAAAATACAACGCTGCCAAGTTGCAAGCTACGCTACTGGTTTAATTATCGGCCCCTCTTTCGGATATGGCCTAATTTTTTTTTTCTCTCTCTCTTGATAATTTAAAGTTCATTTTTTCACAATATGAAATTCTTATTTAGAATCTGAAAAAATTGAGCTTTATGCAAACAGGTGGGTAGTAAAATGCTAAGTCTCTCCGTGCATACTCATTTCTATTTCAATTGGGGGGGGGGGACAAAAACAAAAAAGATTAGCGTTAGTTGATGTAACTCTGCGGCCTTACACTTCGCACCGCAAATTCACCGATATGATACTCAAACGCGAGAAAAGATACCGGCAAATAATCTACACAGATGAGAGCTTTCCGAGCTTAGCTTGCCTCATGCAGATGGGGCCAGCCGAGTCGAGACAAAACGCTCAAAACTTTATCGCGTAAAACGATCGAGTATAAAAATGACTTTGATGAATTTCACTCTCTCAAAGCTCAAGAGTCGCTTGAGTGAGCCGGCGAGCCTTTACTCCTCAGGAAATTTAATTAAAGTTTGAATTTCTTAAATTTTACAACAAGATGCTCAAATTTTTCGTATTGTCATTCCTCTTATTCTATTTCTGCGTGTCATCGAGGACTGTGTCCGGGGACGTGACGGTATGCACCAGCGATGGAGAGAATCTCCTACCCTCCCTGAACAACCTCTTCAACTGCGGAACCAATTGTAAAGAATGTCCAGATCAACAAGGGTGCAGTCTACCGTTCAACCTGAACCTCGCTTTGAACACCAATGTCCCTCAGCTCATCCAACTTCTGTCTTCACTTCTGATTGATGCAGTGATAGCTAATCTACAACCTCTCATTGATGCTTTGTTAGCGGCTATACTGCAAGGAGTTCCCGATCTGGCCAATGCACTCATACCGCCGATTATAAACGCTATACAGACTAATATTGTCGGCATTACAGTCGGCGTGATAGAAAGTGACGCGTTCAATGTGGTGCTCACAAATGTCGTCACTACCTCTCTTGGAGATGGAGTGTTTTGCCAGTTATTACTTAATTGCCCTACAATTGTTGAGTTACTGCCACTTTTAAAAGTTGCGGCTACTGCCGAAGTAGCCACCGATCCAGCCGCTTCTTAAAGCGGATAGGTATTTGCTGTTTGAATTATGGAGAAAATAAAATAATAATAATAAAAAAAAAACAGAGACTATTGTTTGTTCTTTGCAAGGTGCCTGAATTTCTCATGTTAATAAAAACATGATTGAATCAGCGGTACCTACTACTTTCTTTTCTTTCATTCACGACTTATTTTCAGAGAAAAATTAAATAAAGTTATAAAGCGCGAATAAACTGATAAAAGGGGTGTCTCCACCTGCGAATGTAAAAGCGCGAATAAACTGATTGAGCCAATGAGCTGCCTTGAAGTCGATAGTTCGAGTTCGATGTATCGACAACAAAGAAGCTCATTGGCTCAATCAGTTTATTCGCGCTTTTACATTCGCAGGTGGAGACACCCCTTAAGCCAATGAGCTCTGCTTTGAAGTCGATAGGTAGAGTCCGATGTATATATCAACAACGAAGAAGCCCATTGGCTCAAGCAGTAAACTCGAAGGTGGCTGCAGCAGAGACACTCTGAATTCTCGCGGATTCAACAAAACAAACAGTCAACGTCGCAGGGTGTTGAATGGTGAGCACCCTCCTCTTCACCCCCCGTGCTTGCCGAATGTCACCTTTCAACACCATGCGACATCAAAAGGCGTTGACTGTTGTTTTGCATGTTATTTTGTTGAATCCCCGAAAATTCAGTGTGCCTCAAATCTTCCCTATGTATTTTAGCGTAGTGCTCCGTCTCTATTTGCGTCTCTGGAAAATTAAGTGTGCCTCAAATCTTCCCTATGTATTATAGCGAAGTGCTCGATCTTTGAATCATCATTGAAAAAGAATGAAATGACACCGGTGTACACTGTACCAAGTATTTTTTTTTTTTTTTTTCAAAAGTCTTATTCATAAAGTCTACGAAAAATCCAAGCAAAATACCAGTGTTGCCATCCTACTATTCTTTTTCACATATTGAAGTGCCGACTACTGGGGTGTTTACCGTATGATGAATACTTACGAATGCGTATAGGGACAATATTTACAAAATGTTAGTTTTACCATTTGGAATAGTTGAATTAACACGCCTATTTAGCCTTTTGATTTGGTACATAACAAACACTTTATAAGTTTTGTCTGTATACGTTTAAGTAGGTATTCATATACACTGCCCCGCAAAAAAACCGGCGCACCTGGCGCGCTGGATCATTCCGCTCGAAAATGCGCAAAAATTACAAAATTTAAAATCGTCATAACTTTTGAACTAAAACAGCTAAAAGTATTTCAGAGCCAGGAACGGATTCCTCTCTTGTTTTTTATGCATAAGCTTAAATTTTCTTTTGGTAATTTTTTCACCCGTATGAAGAGTTTTTCCAAACCCTCGCGAAAACTATTTTTTTGGAGCACATCTCTAAAAAGTTACTCAAACTTCTCACATTTCTTCGGGCAAAAGTAGCATAGATAGACAAAATCTGAGACACGCATCAGATTTCTGAGAGTCAGGGCTATCGACCTGGTTACCTCAATTTTGTCTACAAAATTTCTCTGAGGTCGGAAAATGCACTTTTCCGAGAACATGTAAAGACCGCTTCTGAACACACAGTTTATACATCCACTCAAACATGCGAAAAGATGATAAAAGTTCAAGCCGTCATAACTTTTGAACTAAAAGAGCTAAAAGTATTTCAGAGCCAGGAACGGATTCCTCATACTCTCTTGTTTTTTATTAAGAAGCTCAAATTTTTTCTCGGCCATTTTTCCACCCGTATGAAGAGTTTTTCCAAACCCTCGCGAAAACTATATTTTTGGAGCACATCTCTAAAAAGTTACTCAAACTTCTCACATCTCTTTGGGCAAAAGTAGCATAGCTAGACAAAATCTGAGACATGCATCAGACTTCTCAAAGTCAGGGCTATCGACTTGGTTACCTCAATTTTTGCAAACAAAATTTTTCAAGGTCAGAAAATGCACTTTGCCGAGACCATGTAAAGACCGCTTCTGAACATTATTAGAAATGTGCTGCATAAAAACAGTTTTCGCGAGCGTTTAGAAAAACTCTTCGCACGGGCGTAAGAATGACCAAAAGAAAATTTGAGCTTATGCATAAAAAACAAGAGAGTATGAGGAATCCGTTCCTGGCTCTGAAATACTGTTAGCTGTTTTAGTTCAAAAGTTATGACGGCTTGAACTTTTATCATCTTTTCGCATGTTTGAGCGGATGTGTAAACTGTGTGTTCAGAAGCGGTCTTCACATGGTCTCGGAAAAGTGCATTTTCCGACCTTAGAAAAATTTTGTAGACAAAATTGAGGTAACCAGGTCAATAGCCCTGACTCTCAGAAATCTGATGCATGTCTCAGATTTTGTCTATCTATGCTACCTTTGCCCTAAGAGATGTGAGAAGTTTGAGTAACTTTTTAGAGATGTGCTCCAAAAAAATAGTTTTCGCGAGGGTTTGGAAAAACTCTTCATACGGGTGGGAAAATGTCCGAG